>VYXD01007322.1:556274-602231 GCA_013397195.1 Hylia prasina
CGGGTCCTACCTGCCCCGGCAGCCGCTGGCATCGGCTTCCTCGGGGGTGCTCCACGCTCTGGGGACACACGATCATGGTGAGCCCGTGCCGTGCCGTGCCGTGCCGTGCCGTGCCGTGCCGTGCCGTGCCGTGCCGTGCCGTGCCGAGCGCAGTCCCGGTGCCCGGCGCCGGTGCCCCCGCCCGGTGCGGCCGCCGGCAGCGCAGAGCCGGCACCGCGGCANGTTGGACATCAGGAGGAATTTCTTCCCAAAAAGGGTGATCAGACATTGAACTATACAGCCCTGGTAGCTGGCGGAGTCACTGTCCCTGGAGGTGTTTAAGGAAAGACTGGAGGTGGCACTCAATACTCTGGTCTGGTTGACGTGGTGTTTGGACAGAAGTTGGACTCAATGATCTCCAACATCTCCAACACAACTGAGTCTGGGATTCTGTAAGAGCAGCTGCAGGGGGCTGCAGTCAGAGTTGTTCAGAAAGGTCTGGGCATCTGCAGGGACAGCAGCAGTGGCTGGGGGCTGCAGGTAGGCCCGGAAGTGGTTAGAGAGCGCAGAGCACAGCCCACTGCACAGGGAGGTCATAGCATATTGCCTGATTGTGCAGGGAGCCCTGTGAGACAGCCAGGAGGGGACTCATCCATGTGCTTGGTGTTGATTGATGAACATGCTGTCACTGTGAGCCTGGGACAGCAGGGCTGGGACAGTAGGACTGGCCCCTGCCTCACCATGTGTGACATATCAGAAGTGTTCAGGATTTGGGACTCCGCTGGTGCTTTCCCCAGACCCCACAAGATGAACCTGGGCAAACCCCTGGTGGGCAGAGCTTTACTGCCACTCTAAGCTGGGGACACAGGCGAAGGAGCAGCGAGGCCTTGAGGGAACTTCCAGGATGACACAGTGGCTTGTTGTCTGAGCCAGCACAGGCAGGATGCAGGAACAACCACAAAACCACGGATGAAAGGCAAAGAGGAAATTTATTTTCATTACCTCACTGACTGGAGGATCCCCCAAACAGCACCCAAGCAGAGGCACATAAGCAGGGGTGCAGGCACTGTGGATCTTGGTCCACCCTAGAGGATCACTGAACCTGCTGTTTTTGCCTGTTTATCAAGGATTTGTGCAGTTGTGGTTTACCACTGTGATTTGATCTTTCCCACAGCAGGCCAGGAATCTCAAGCATGTTAAATAAGGTGCCACCAAGTCTATCACAGGCCTGTGTTATCTAAACACAGAAGTTCTACTTACTGAACACACAAAGCTAAACAACGATGACTATGGTATATGTGTTTTTCTACATCAGCTGCAAGGCACTTGAGCATGTTTACAATCTTTCTTGCCTATCTTCCCGTATTTTTCCACACTTGGCCCCCCTGGGACTCCTCATCCTGTGTGTCCCCATCAGTTGGCCAGTGGCCCCTGCCTGCTCAGCTGCAGCTGCCCACTCACCAGGACACATCCCTGGGTGTGCTTGTGGGCACCTCGAAGCAGAGAGGGAGACTTGGCAGGAAGCAAGACCAGGGATCCAGGGCATTTGGCAGAGGCATGGCAGGAGCGGGGAGCAGGCCCCGAGGAGAGGTATGGTTTAGGCAGCAAAGCTGTGGAGAATGGGGGATGCAGGGGTGCAGGAGTGTGTCACACTCTCCCCTAGCTATTCTGGTAGGGGCTGTGCTCACTGGGGGTGGCTGGGGGCCCAGGAATTGGAGGTGGTGCATGGTTGCTGCTGTCCCAGAGGGGCTCATGGCTGTCCTTGGGTGGCAGCTCAGTCACATAGCAGATGTTCTCGCTGTAGTTGGGCTTGAAGCTCTCCACGACATCTTTGGGGACTCCAGCCCATTCCTCCAGGGAGCAGAGCAGGGTGAGAGGAGCCACGACCCAGCCCAGCCCCAACCCCACGCAGCAGGGGTGAGCCCAGGGCCAGGCTGCCTGCACCACCTTACCTGGAAATTGCCATTGTGGGTGATGAACAGCTCATCAAAATTCTTGCTGGGGTTGGGAATTCGGGGCATCAGGATGACCCATACCCTGTGCAGGAGGGGTGTGTTAGAGGGGAGGAGCCCCAGTGCTGCTGCCCCCAGTCAGCTCCCCACACTCACCTTTCCATTCGTACCAGCAGGATGACAAGGACCAGCAGGAGCAGGCAGGAGGCAATGGGGACCAAGACCGTGCGGATCCCAAACCAGTGCAGCCATTCCTCCACCGTGCCTGGAAAGAGTGGGGCTGACACTGACCCCCAGACAGCACACCACCGTGGCAGTGGGGTGGGCCTGGTGGTCGCCCTTTGTGGGTGGCCATGGCATTGCTCATGGCAGGGCTCAGCTAGGAGTGGAGGATGGAGAAGGGGCCTGTCCCCAAGCCCTGCCATCCTCTCACCATAACTAGCTGGTGACCCTGTCCTGGCCCAGCCGTGCCCTCCAGTGCTAAGGAGCCCCTGGCAAAAGTCAGCAGCTCCCACTGGTGGGGTGTGTTTTGCTTCTAGAAGTACAAAGGATGCTGCTGCTGGCACTCCACATGCCCAGATCGGTCTTGTCCCTACAGCTGCTGCCTCAGGCCATTCTCTACTTGCTTGGCCATCTCTGATGCTGAACCCTGCCATGCTCCATCCTATCCCACTGCAGGCCTCAGAACATACCCTTGCTGGTGGAGTTGCTGCCCCAGATGACAGGAACGCTCCACTCGCTCCAGAACTCAGTGCTGCCACAGAATTTGTTGATCTTGCTGCGCACGTAGAAGGTGTAGGACTTCTCATAGTCCACGCTGGGTAAGGAGAAGACATTTCCATTCACCGAGAGCTCCTGCAGAGACATGAGCCCTGTGCTACTGGCTGGGATCACCTTGGAGGCTGGTGCACAGCTCACCTCCAGGCACGGCCACAAGGGTGCAGTGCCCAGGGCTCTCACCGTCCAGCTGGTGTCCTTGTTGCTCTTGTACTTGACAGCATGCTCCAAGCACTTCTTTCTGCTGTACGGGGAGGCCCAGGTCAGCTGCAGCTGATTGTTGCTCGTGTTGTGGATGGTCAGGTTGACAGGCGCCCCTGGTTTCACTGCAAGGGGCAAGTAATGCCCAGTGAGGACTGGCCCCATGCCCCAGTGACCCTGCTGCCAGCTGGGAGCTCACAGGGGAGCTCTGAGAACCCACAGCTCTGCAGAGGAGAGGGGGGTCCCCCCACCACTTTGTACCCAGGTCCTGCAGGAGCATGCGCTCGGTGGGGATCTCCAGGGTTTTGCCACCAACGCTGGCATTGATGCGAACATGGAAAGGCTGGAACTGGATGAGCTCGTTGTTCTCGAAGTGGCAGCCGACCCTGACCCCCTGGTCCTGCAGGTAATGCTTGCACTCCACCTCCTTGTAAGACGTGTTCTTGTACCTGTGCCACAATGGGTTACCAGGACTTCCCAAGGCCTCACATGCCCCAGCCCTTGCAGGGACCTCTCTCCCCAGCACACCCCATCCTGCATGCCCTGGAGACAGAGCCTGCCCCACCCTGGGCTTGGGGAGGAGGAGCAGCCTGATGCCAGGACCAGCAATGCTGGCAGCAGCCCCCCTGCACAGGGAGCCATTGTTGGACACTGCTGTAGGACCAGCCATGGGGCACGGGCACCTACCAGTAGAAGAGGGAGTAGTTGACTGTGGGCATCTCTCTGCTCCCCCACCTGCAGGTCATGTACTCGTCATTGAAGAGGACACACTTCACCCCTGCAAGCAACAGACACTGCTGGACATGGCAGTGGTGGGTGGCAGTGCCAGGGCCCAGGGGTGCACCGGAGAGACATGGCACATGCCAGATCCCTGCATATCCCTATGTGCCTCCCTCTGTGTGAACCAAACAAACTCATCAGCCAGCAGGGGCAGGAGAAAGCCAGTTGAGCTTTCCTGGGTTGTAATGTCACACAGTGGAGCAAACAGGCTGTTTCTACACGTGGAGATGGAGGGCACCTTCCCGCAAGCCCACGAAGTCCTGGGATACAGAGGAGCTTTTTCCACAGAAAGCTGTTGTTTTACTGACAGCCAGACAAGGAGTGGATTTTTTCTCAGCAAACAGTGACCGGGATGAGAGTGCCAGGTGGAAAGAAAACCTTCTGTGTCCTGTCCCCTTCCTGTGCACAGCACTAGTGAGGTGACCAGGAAGGAAAGGGCAGCTGGCGCAGATCCACTGACCATGCTGGCCAGCACCCACATGTAGCACAGACCAGTTGGATCTGCCAGGAGAGTGATGGGGCAGGAGTGCTGCAGGACTAGTAGCCAGGGGGCTGGTAGAGTCAGAAATGCTCCAGCACTGCAGTGGGCACAAGGACACCCCCCCAACAGAGTTCCCTGGTACAGCCTGACCTTCCTAGCAGCCGCACTGCAAGGGGCCATCTAGGTGCAGCAGGTCCTGGGACACATCAGGGGTCGCAGGGTCCCTGGTGTGTGCCACAACAGCACGCCAGCCCACACAGCCCCACATCCTGTCCTCGCCCGCCATCACTGGGGAGCTCCAGTCCCCAGCCCCTACCACAAAAGGGGCCCGTGGCCTTCCCATGTCCCCCCTTACCTGGGTGGCTGTGGGCAGCAGCAGGGTAGGGACCCGGCCCACAGAGAGGCAGGAGGAGGACAGGCACGAGGAAGGTGCCAGGAGCTGCCATGGGGGCTGCTGACCAGGGACGCGTGCGAACAGCCTCACGCAGGGCTGCCGGCTTCCGCACCACACTGCTTCCTGCCCCACAGCACCGCCTGCACCAGGGGCCCACCCTGCGTGCTGCCCCATGGGCCACCTTATGGGGACCATGGCTCATTCCAGTGGGGCCCACAGCTTATCCCAGTGGGATCCCATGGCTCATCCCAGTGGAACTCCATGGCCCATCCCACTGGGATAGCACAGCTAACCCACTGGGACCCCACAGCATATTCCCATCAGGGCTGCATCACTCTTCCTGCTCAGTTCCCACCCCTCACACCTCTTGGATGCCCCAATTCATCCTGCCTTGTTCCCATGCCTCACGCTGCCATGATGTAGGGATCACCCCCACTGGGCTGCCCCAGGAGCATGGCTGGGATGGGGATCCCAACGCCCAGCCCGCCTGGATCCCTGGGAGCATCACTGGGAGGCACTGAGGCGGTCGGAGGGGGCGGCTGAAGGGAGATGGTCACAGCGGGGCTTTGTGTGTGTGGCAGTATGGCCGGTGTCCCCGGGGGCTGTTGCCGGTGCGGTGACGCCCGCACCGGGGGTGGCCGGGGTCCCGGAGGTGCCCCGCTATCGGGGCCGGGGGCGGCCAGGGCTGGGGGCGAGTGGGATGGCCGGTGTGTCACGTGATCCTGTCCGGACACGCCACCGATGCGGCGCCTCCGCCGGGGGGCGCGCGCGCCCCTCGGGCTGCCCCGTCCCTCTTCGACACTTTCCGTCTTCGCTCGGCCCGCGCTCGGGCCCTCCCGGCACTGCTCGGGACTCTCCTGCGGCGCTCAGCTCTTTTTGTCCTCGCTCGTCCCTACTTCGGGGACGCTCGGCTCTCTCCNAGCTACGAGCACCGCCCGCTCAAGCGCCCGCGCCTCGGCCCGCCCGACGTGTACCCGCAGGACCCCAAGCAGAAGGAGGTGCGGGGGCCGGGCGTGTCGGGGGGACCCGGGGTGTAGGACCGCTGTGCCGGGGCCGGACCTGAGGAAGCGCCGGGTTGGCGGCGCGAGGGGCGGGAGCTGGGCGAGGGGGACCCGTCCCGCCGGCTCCCCCGGGGTCCCGGGGCGCTGGCCGGGCCGGGGGAGCCGCTGTCCCCGTGTCCCAGCACTGACCTGGGCGGTGCCTGGTGGCGAGGGCTGGAGGAGGTCGGGGGAGTAGCCGGGCCTCGCCTCGTTCAGCCCCTGCGGTGGGGACGGGCTGCGGCGGTGGGCGCGGAGGGGCCCTGCTGACCGTCCTTCCCCCGCAGGATGAGCTGACTGCGCTGAATGTCAAGCAAGGCTTCAACAACCAGCCGGCGGTCTCTGGGGACGAGCACGGCAGTGCCAAAAATGTCAATTTCAACCCGGCGAAGGTGAGAGACGTCCCGATGCTCGAGGGGAGGTTTGGCAGGGCAGGCTGCTGGATGCTGGACAGTCCTGGGTCTTGTTCTTTCCCTATGTCGAGAACTGGGAGATGTTTCCCTTTTGTATGGGTGTTTTTAAGGCTTGACCCTCCATTTCTCTGGAATCCAAGTTCTGCATTCGTTTAGCATTGTGACCCACCTCTGAGAGAATGAGTTCTTGTCTGGCTCAATGTGTCTTAGGGGCAGGTCTGTGTCTGCAGTCCTCGTTAAGACAGCGTCTAGGACTCCTTAAATTCTGCCATTAAACTACAAGGCTATGATAGTAGAAGAAGGAAACTCCTTATTGGTTTGGTTACATGATGGCCATGGTAAAAGGAAGGTATGGTTTCTTGAAACATCTGAAAGTTTAAAAATGGGAGTTATATAATAGCTTTCAACTCCATTTTTCCAGTCTCTGAGATCAAGATGTTGACTTCCTGACAAAACAACTAGTAATGACCTGGGTTGGAAGGCAATCAATAAGCTCAGGATATTTGTTTTCCTTGGCTGCCTTCTGTCTGAGAAGCCTTCTGTCTGGTTTGACAAGTATTTGTAAGGGTTGTGTCCATCTCCGCTTGAGTCCCTGCTTGATTATTGTATGAATTGTCTAGGCACATTCTTCTCTGCAAGTATAACAAATGAGTTATTGGCAGTTATTTTGTATTTCAAAAGTAGATACTGGTGAGACTTCTGGTAGGAATGAAAAATTATATTTTAAGCACACTGATCAGGTAGTTGACCTGTGAAATGTAATTAATCCTTTTTTTTTCCCCTTCTCCTCCAGATCAGCTCAAATTTTAGCAGTATTATTGCAGAAAAGCTGCGGTGCAACACCCTGCCTGACACGGGGAGACGGAAACCCCAGGTCAATCAGAAGGATAACTTTTGGCTGGTGACAGCACGTTCTCAGAGTGCCATAAACAACTGGTTCACAGATCTGGCTGGAACTAAGCCCCTCACTCATCTTGCTAAGAAGGTATGTTACAGGAGAGGCAGCCTGGCAGGGCAGAGAATTTCATCTGTGCTTGTGTCTGGAGGTCTTCAGAAGGTCTTTATTGTTTGGAGGAGTTTCTTGTCTAGACATCTTGTGAAGCTTTCAGCTTGAAAAGTGGATGTAGGATTTGACTATAGTCATCCACACTTTGAGAACTGATCTCTTGTTTGTTATTTGGAGGTGTGTTCAGCTTTGCCTTTAGGCTTGTAGGACACGACTGATTTATTTTAAGGTTCAGTTGTTTTCCAGAAGAGCTGCTGCTGATGCCTTTGGTCTGTTGTTTAGATTAGGACATTTCTGTTGTGGAGGGTTTTTCAAGTTCTCAAAAGTCATACTGAGAATTGCTGAAAATAATCACCTAAATGACTTGCCAGACTTCTGTTGCAGTGAGGTGTTTCTGCTTTTCAGCAGGGGAGAGTATGTGTGCTATCACTTGGTCTTGGCCAGGCTGCAGTATTTCTATGTCCTGGAGTCTAGAGGTAGATATTTCCCTTATAGCTGTAAATTCTGTAGACTATGAAAGAAGGGTCTTACTGTGGCATTTTATCAGGTCTGATAGCAAGGGAGATATCTCTCTCTCAGGGGAGGCCTACAAACAAGGCACTGTGGAAAAAACTCCCAGTTGCAAAATGGTCTGAGTCATTCCTTGGGGGGAAAATAAAGTAATCAGATTTTCCCAGAATCTGGCTTTATAAACTTAGTCCTTCTTTGCGTTTTGGATGTCAGTTTCCTGAGGTCATGGTGAAGGCTTGAACCTTTCAAGGTTTTCCTCTGTTTTCCTGCAATGAGCTCCATCCATTTCATGAATTTAGATGTGAAAAAGCAACTGTCAGTAGCCAAGTAGCCTGACTTTGAGGCATCAGAGAATAAGTGGGAAGAATGTAGGAAACATAGCAGGTAAATGAACATCAGTAGTTCGGGGAGTTGAAGATACCTGCCAAATGGGCCTGTTTTTTGAGAATTTTTTTCATTCCTCTGTGAAAACACACATACTTTTGCTCTCCACAGTGTTGTGTGGAAATGAGCCCCACAGCTGTACTTTTCCCTGTGATGTATTACTACTTCCTGGTTTATAGTCCTGCAGTCTGATGATTTAAATGGTATCCTCCTATGTTGTATCTTGCATTTTGAATCTTGGGTTAATAAATTCCTTCCTAGTGTGTACTCACTTCCCTGTTTCTCACCTTCTTCTGTTGAGTATAGGTGACACTGTGAGACTTCTGTAACCGCTCAGTGCTGTATACAAAGTGAAGAGTCCTGTCTTCACTTTGTATGGCAGATACTCTGTTACTGACTCAGTCCTTAGTCTGTTACTTTTCATAGATCTTTATGTGCTCTCTGGAGGATAACCTCCAAGATGTTTGCAGGATTCAGGGCATGGATTTACAGTGACGTAATTATATTTTCTTGTCTTCTTTCAATTGGCTTTGTTTCTTTTTATACTGAAATGCAGCTCTGGTACTGTTGCTTTCTGACCACAGGTGAATTTTGACAGCAGGTTTTTCTGAGGTATAGGTACTGTGTTGTTCTGTTCCCTTTTTACTTTTTTCACACCTGCAGCACGTGTAGATGCTTTAACCACTTCAGTTCTTATTCTGTCTGCTTGGTTCAGTTTTCCCTCTCCATTTCACTTCAGGTGCCCATCTTTAGCAAGAAGGAAGAGGTCTTTGGTTATTTGGCAAAATATACTGTTCCAGTAATGAGAGCAGCGTGGCTCATCAAAATGACTTGTGCCTATTATGCTGCCATCACAGAAACGAAGGTGAAAAAGCGTCATGTCATTGATCCCTTCATTGGTAAGCACTCTGTGTGCAGCACTGGGTTTGCCCATCACTGCTGTTTCCTTCTCTAAGTCTGCTCTTGATTAGTAAGAGCTAGCCTGGAAATCCATATAAACTTGTTTCCTGCTGATAAGTCCTTGGATTCTGATGTGAGTGACTGTCTGAACAACAGGCCCACCTGTGGAAATACACTGAGAAATAAGTCTTAGTAGCCATAAATACTTCCTGGGAGCCTTACTTTTCTTTTTCTCTGTTAAGTTCTACTGAGCTCCTTTGCTGCCTAACCTGTTTATTTCTTACCATAGAAAGACTGTAAATTTGCAATTTAGTGGTAACCGATTAACTACTTCTCAAGTGAGTATGTGTATTTCCCAGAAAGTTTTGGTATGTTACTCCCTGTCTGTGTTTCCAATTTCATTAAGCATTACTGGATCCAACATCTTTGCATCCTGGCCTGCTCCAGGTTGCTGTGGTCTAGAAGAGTTCCCCTGGCTGTGTTCTGTTTTTTTGGCTTTCTACCTATGCACCATCCTGTTTTTTTCCTGCTCCTCTTTGCCACAGTGCTCACTGCTAACCTGTTTTCTCCAGAATGGACACAGATCATCACCAAGTACCTGTCAGAGCAGTTGCAGAAAATTGCAGAGTTCTACAGACAGCTCCCAGGGCAAGGCTGTGGTTCACCATCGGGACCAATGCCCCAAGAGGTGGAACAGGCTTTGAAGCAGTGGGACTACAATGAGAAACTGGCTATGTTCATGTTCCAGGTGAGGGACTGGCAGGGGCTGCTGGGTCAGCGTGAGCAGAGGAGGGCAAGGGGAGTGGATGCCAAGTGATTTATTTCTGCAAAATGCTCTCTTTCTGTGAATAGACCACTAGGACTAGATGCAGTTTTGAGCTCAGTAATAGGACAGGAGTAGCACTGAACTGTGAAAACTTGCAGAGTTACTTCCACTGTTGGAGTGCAAGATGCTCCTACTCTGCCTGACTTTGGAGGTGGTTAGTTCAACTTTCATCCATTTGCTCTGCTTTTATCCATGTGCAGGATGGCATGCTGGACCGGCATGAATTCCTGACATGGGTCCTCGAGTGCTTTGAGAAGATACGGTCAGGAGAAGATGAATTTCTGAAAATGCTCCTTCCTTTGCTGCTGCGGGTGAGGAATACACTCTCAGCTTGCTTTAGGAGAGTGCTGACTTCTGCTTTGGCCATCCCCTTCGTATTGCCTAAGGGGATGAGTTATTTTTTACCAAGAACACCAGGGAGTGTCCCTATGAGCATCCTTCTTAGCTCATGCAAGGACGTCTTTTTACTCCTGCTGTTTTCCAGTTTTTATTCTCCTTTACCCTTTTTCTCTGCACTGGACTTGGTAATCCGTGCCTGTGCCACAGCTGTGATAGTTCCACTGATTGTGCACCAGTACATGGAAACTGCTTTTTTCTTTCTTTCCCTTGCAACAGATTCTGGGCAAGCCTCTGAAGCTTTGGGAAGGCTGGGTGTGGGTACATTTTTATACATTAGGTCATTGCCAGGGACCATTTCAAGGGTTTTTCTGATGCTTAGTAGCCAGTGGGTGATCCATCATGATAAGGAGCTCTCTGTAAAAAGGAACTGCCTCTCCAAGGCAGTGTCACACTGTATAGTACTTTGGGAAGGTCGAGGGTTTTTTTGTGTTCCATGTGACAAGGCTGTTTGCCCCTCCTTCCATCTTCCTGCAGTACTCTGGAGAGTTTGTGCAGTCTGCGTACCTGTCCAGACGTCTGGCCTACTTCTGCACCCGCAGGCTTGCTATGCAGCTGGATGGTGCTGGTGGGCACCCACCACACATCCTGTCTGCCCAGACAGGGAATGCTCTTCCTTCAACTCCCACCCCTCAACCAGCTGCCGGGAATCCTCCTCCCAGCCCTTTCAGTGACTTGCTGCTGTGCCCCCAGCACCGGCCAGTGGTGTATGGGCTCAGCTGCATTCTTCAGGTAGGTTTAAGTGATGGTGATTCTGGGGTTAACAGGGACAGTTTGTGTGCCATCACAGAAAAATCATTGCAGTCTGAGTCAGCAGCTTCTTAAGTACGGAAGTATCAAACCATGATTATGTTTGGTGATGTGTTACAGAGCTGTTGTCAGATGTCGGTGCTGTAGCAGTGCCCTTGACTGACTTGCATAAGAAAAATGGGTTGGAATAGAGCCTTTTGCTCTACCCACAGGTAGAGCAAAAGGTTCTACTTGCTCTGCCTTACATGGCTGGGAAAGCTTTATAAAAGAGGGGATGAGAAAGAAAGGGTTATTTCCCATTGTGTATATCAATAGCAGGTTGTCATCCAGGAAAGGAAATTATGCCAGAAATGAAAGTGCTTTGTAATTTTGTCAATTCTTAAAAACAAACATCCCCTCATCAGAAAGAAAGTTCCCACAGCACAAAAAAAACCCCAAACAAACAAACAACAAAAAAAAAAAAAAAAAAAAAAAAAAAAAAAAAAAACCAAAAAAAACCACAAACCCACACACAACCAAACAGCACATACAAGAAACAGCCCCTCCCACTTTATGAAATAATGTAGTGCTTTAGGAGAGTAGCAGGCTGTGAAAAGGAGCTACTCTAAATTCATAATCTTTATAGGTGATTAAATATTACATTACAATAAAAGAGCAAGGTTGCCAAAGCCTTACTGATAGATGTTTGAAGAACTGGTCCTGTTGTGACACTGTCGGAATTAGTCCTTACTGCCCTCATGTCAGAGAGAGGCGTGTTCTGTTCAGTGTGTGCACTCACTCATGATTGTGTTTTTCTCCTTCAAGAGGAGGGTGACTAGGTGAGGTGGGTCCATGCAGAAGGAGTGGAGATTGTTTCTTCAGGGGAGAAAAGACTTGTTAAAGCAGAGAAAGTTCCAGAGAGCGCAGGATGGAGCAGGAGTTGGAGAGGAAGAGAGCACAAATCTTGGGAACCAGCTGCTCAAGAGAGAAACTTGAGATGAAGGAGCCCTGGCAGGATCAAGAAGCAGCCAGCCAGCTCTCAGAGAGAGAAAAAGAGAAAAAGAAAATTCCAATAGTACAGTTGGCTAGAAGTAAGGATCTTTGTAGAAGCAAGGGAGAGCAATGTAGGGTTATAAATAAACCCTTTGCATTCTTATTAAATCTTGTTTGCTTTCTGCTGAAGAAGTTTGGAGGGTTTTTTTATTTTCTATGTGATAACACGTGTCTTTAATATAAAATCTTGTATTTGCGGAGCTTACTTTAGGGAAAATAGATGAGCATATACACCTCAAAAGTTTGGCTGATTTGGAGTTCGGACATCTCGGACATCAACCTGCTTAAAAAGTTAATGCCGGTTAATGATGGTCTGATCTTTAGTATGTCTCAGTGGCAACAGGTGTGCATTGCTAAGAATTTCCATAATTCTAAGAATGTACATAATTAACCTTTGCTGAAATGCTCTCAAGATAAGCAGATTCTTTGGTTCAAATGTCTAAAACAGCTTTGTGAACCAGAAACTGTAAAGGGATATCACAGGAATTGTTTAGTGAAGTTTTGTCTGTGTTTATGTGAATGTACAAGATCCTAAAAGAACGAGAATGCATATAGCATGGTATTGTTACTATAACAATCAGACTTGTGACTATCAAACAAAATGGTTTAATTAATTTGGGTCTGTTACCTCGTGTTTCTTCTCAGATGTCACAGTTGATGAGAGCTGTAAGTCACTAATGTAAATGCTGCTTCTGGACCATGAGGGTTGGATTGTGCATTGGAGGTGTGAGTTTGTGTGATCCATAGGGTCTTTCAAAGCTTAGAACAGAAAAAAACCAACCCACCTAGATAGTAAATACGCTGTATAGAGGATAATGAGTGTCTGGGCAATAGAATAAAGTAGTGGTTAGTTCTGTAGAAATGTAACCTAATTGTTTTGACCTTCCTTTGTTCAGTGATACTGACTTTTATATCTGTTGCAGAGTATAATTTTGTGTTGCCCAAGTGCCCTTGTGTGGCATTATTCCTTGACTGATAGCAGGATAAAGACTGGCTCTCCATTGGACCACCTTCCTATAGCCCCATCCAACTTGCCCATGCCAGGGGGGAATTCAGCCTTTACACAGCAGGTGAGCAGCCTTCAGCGAAGAGAGCTCTTGTGGTTTGGGATAACAACTATATCTTTGCTCATTCAGAATTTTCTTTTCATGTTGTGTGATAAGCAGATCTGGAGGTGCTGTCTCACTCCCTAGCAATTAAGTGCTCTCATTCTGCTGTAAGCCAGACAGTGATGTCCTTGGAAGATGGGCAAAATCTAACCTTAAGTAGAAGTGCTGTCAATCTCTTTGTTTTCTATAATTTTGTTCACAGGACTTCTAAGGCATCCTTTTGTATGTTTACACAAGTCCATTGTTTCTAGGTTCGGGCAAAGCTGCGAGAAATTGAGCAGCAGATAAAGGAACGTGGCCAGGCTGTGGAGGTTCGCTGGTCATTTGACAAGTGCCAAGAAACCACAGCAGGTAACTTGCTGTAGGTTAAAGCTTCTTTCCCCCTGATCCATGTGCTTTTCTTACAAAACTCCTGTCTGGCTATTCTTTTTGATTTTTCCTATTTACTACTCTTTGTATTTACTGTCAGCAGTAAGACATGGCTCTTTTTCTTTCCAGAGCAAAATCTTGTAAGGGTCCCTTTCTCCAGGTATAGGGGTAGTTTCTGTTACTAGAAACTGGAAATTCTTACCAGGGAACTATACTCTTGTCTGTGTGCCATGTGTCTGATGCTTTTCCCTAAAATCTGCTGTTGGACACAGTAAGAGTCAGGATATTAAGCTGGGTGGACCCTTGCCTGACTGGTACAGCTTTCCTTGGGCAATGAGCCCAATCAATGAGCTTGCAGAAACTTTTCAGAGAATCATAGACTGGTTTGGGCTGGAAAGGACCTTAAAAATCAAGTGGTCTTAATTCCCTTGACATGGACAGGGATACCTTCCCCTAGATCTGGTTGCTCAGGACCAATCCAGCCTGGCCTTGAACACTTCCAGGACTGGAACATCCACAACCTCTCCGGGCAGCCTGTTCTACTGCTTCATCACCCTCATAGGGAAGAATTTCTTCTTAACATCTGGTCTGAGTCTATCCTCTTTCAGTTTAAAACCATTACCCCTTGTCCTGCCCTTGTAAAAAGTTTCTCACAAGCTTTCTTGTAAACCCCCCCTTAGCGTGCAGGGTGACAGTTAGGTCACTCTAGAGTCTTTTGTTCAGGCTGAACAATTCCAGTTCTTGCAGCCTTTCCTCCTAGGAGGGGTGTTCCATCCCTCTAATTACCTTGATGGGCTCCTCTGGATTCACTCCAACAGCTCCATGGGGACCCCAGAGCTGGAGGCAGCCCTGCAGGTGGGCTCTGACCAGAGTGGAGCAGAGGGGCAGAATCCCCTCCCTCCCCTGCTGCCCACAGGGCTTTTGCTGCAGCCCAGGACACACTTGGCTTTCTGGGCTGTGAGTGCACAGGGCTGGGTCCTGTCCAGCCTCTCACCCCCAGCATCCCCAAGTCCTTCTCAGCAGGGCTGCCCTCCTCCATCTGTTCATCTCCCACCCTGGATTGATACTGGGATTGCCCTGCCACAGGTGCAGCACCTTGTCCTTGGCCGTGTTGAAGCTTATGGGATTCCCATGGGCCACTGCTCAAGCTTGTCCAGGTCCCTCTGGATGTCATCCATCCTTCAGGAGTGTCAAGCAAACCACTCAGCTTAGTGTCATCTACAGACTTGATGAGGGTGCACTTGCTCTTTGTCTGTGTCACCGTTCATCACTGCTGTCTATTGGGACTCTGAGCCTTTGACCACTGCCATCTGGATGTGACTGTCCAGCCAGTTGCACATACACTGAACAGTCCAGCATGCCAGGTGCTGTGTAGGCCCTCCCTCCCATTGCCAGAAAAAAACAGTATTTTGGCCGCAACACCAGCCATGGAGCCATGTGTTAACAGACTGGGCCCTTCTGTTTCTTCCAATGTCATTGCCTGTAACTAGAAGGATAGAAGAGAAAATAATCTCTGTTCCAGAATCCCTTGCTGATGGTCGGTCCCAAGGTCCTGAAGTCCCTTTTGGTTGTCTTTGGACTACACTTGTGACTTCATCTTCTGCATGGGAGACCAGTAATGAGTAATAGTCTGAAGGCTGTACCAGGCTGGGAAGTTTCATGATTTCATGTCCTTAACCTGGGCTGCAGGAATGCATCAGAGTTACCTTAGAGAAGGGTCTATCTGGCATTTGGATAAAGGGTCCAAGCCCTTCTCCCACTTAGAAGAGAGTCACCTGTCACCCAGAATTTTCTTAGCCTTCTGATGTTTCATATTGGAGTCAGAGTTTCTCACTTTCCCATGCCTTTTAACATAAACAAAGGATTGTTTTTGTAAATATGGCCAATGTTTGCATTCCTTCAAGTGGGAGGAGAATGTGATTGATAGTCTGATTGACCAATGTGGTTGAGAGGTGAGAATTTCACCTTCCAATCCATTGCCACCTTGATAAAAGTATATATTTGGAAATTAATAAACAAAGGTCTCTTTTTCGGCCTCAGCGCTGCATCTCAAAAGATTCCAGGTCTCTGTGTGATCATTTCGTGTCCGACTGCATCATCCACCTACAGCTACAACCCATCTTTTCTTCCTTGTGGAACTGGTCTTGATAAAAGGTGTAGGCTTTCTGACCTTGGCAACCTGTCTGGTATTGCTCTAGAGTCTGTTGTACCAGCTGCCAAATACACATTTCTCTTTTCTGTTCTCTTCTAGGTTTCACTATTGGCCGTGTCTTGCATACATTAGAAGTTCTGGACAGTCACAGCTTTGAAAGATCTGACTTCAGCAACTCTTTGGATTCCTTGTATAACAGGATATTTGGGCTGGGCCCGACCAAAGACAGTCATGAGGTGCTCTGGAACTTTGCTGCTTGGCCTTGGTCTTGGATGTGGCTGTGTTCTTGTTTATATCCCATTGTTACTGTCCTGTGTGCAGAGAGCTGACTAGGTAGTGGCCCTTGGCCAGGAGACATGATCTCCATTGAAAAGAATTTCATGGAGCCTTGTTAGGGAGGTGTTAAAATGAGAAGGCAGTGGGAGGGGTTTCTCTGCTCTAAAAAGTCCAACAAATGCACAGAAGCTTGAGAGAATTCACTGATGAAAGACATCAGTCTCCATACCAGATTGATGTTAGGGACTTGTTATGCCAGTACTAGCCTGGTCACATTTTGGGCTGACTGCTGATTCCTGGGAGCTCACACTTCTGGTTCCTCTTAGCCTAGGAGGTGATGTATTTATGATGTGTAGGACCATAGTACGTCCACTACTGCATTGTTTCCTAGAAGAGCTGCAGGGCTGGCTGTTTGTATACTTTGTATGAGGGTGTTGAGAAGTTGTGTCTTGCCCAGTGCTGTGATTAGCGCTCTATAGATGTGCTGCTGGAAGAGAGATGATTTTCTGAAGCAGAGTCACTCTGGGGCTGTGGACCTCATGTTGCAAAATGGAGTCAAAGCAGGAAGGCTCTAGCTTGACATTTGTCCTCCCTGTTAGGAAGGAGGGGAACATAGCAGTGTTCAGGCTCTGTTCTATGGGGAGTACACCCACTGTTACATCTGCTCCCCTCTGCTGCTTGGCTGGGGTTCTCACTGCAGTGCTTCCATCCCCCAGATCTCCCCGGACGATGACGCAGTGGTGGCCTTGCTGTGCGAGTGGGCTGTCAGCTACAAACGCTCCGGGCGCCACAGGGCCATGGTCGTGGCCAAACTCCTGGAGAAGCGTCAGGCAGAGATCGAGGCTGAGGTAGGTCGTTATTCCTGGAAGGCTGGGAGCAGTAAAGGGGAGCAGAGGTTACCTAACTCCAATTACGCCTCTTGTCCCTGGTGCTGCTAATTATGGCACTTGCTCCATCTGACCCAGTGTAGGTCATAAATGAGCCTGTGGGATCGTGCATATCCCATTTCTTGGATACATTTGAGGACAGCTGATTGCAGTGCAGAAGCGCTGACATACTTGGAGGCTGCAGTAGCTTACAGAAACCTGTGTGGTGGCTTGCTTGTAAGAGCAAGATAGAAAAATTCTCTTGAAGGCTTCTTTTTTGAGATATATGGATAGGAAGTTTCTCCTCTGTGTCAGCAGTCAGTACTTTTTTCTGTTTCTGCAGAGATGTGGGGACTCTGAAGTTGTGGATGAGAAGGGGTCCATCTCCTCGGGCTCTCTGTCAGCAGCCAGCGCTCCTGTCTTTCAGGATGTCCTGATGCAGTTCCTTGACACTCAAGCTCCTATGCTAAGTATGTAAATAAGAACTTGTGGTCTTCCAATTTCTAGCTTTTCCTCTCTTGCAAACTTTGAGTTTATGTGGAGTTCTCTTGTGTGTAGGTATTGGGTGTATCTAAATTCTCTATCTGGCTTCCTTGCAGTTCAGAGCTTATCTTGGAGAGGGAGGAAAAGCAGCTTGCAGAGCCAGATGACAGAAAGATGATACAGAGGCACTTCTGTTAACAGAGTATTGGCCAATGATAAATGAGTTTAATCAGGAATTACTTTAGGCTGAGAACTAAAGGGAGGATTTTAACAGGTGACAGAGCTCTGGCTCTCATGGGGAGTTCTGCAGACAGGTTAAGTGGGATAGGATAACAGTTCTGAATGATGCAGGCAGCTGTTTGTACACCCAGGAATAGCGCTTCTAGGCTAAAGTCCAGTGCCTCTGGGCTGTGACACTGGAGAGCTTTTGACTTACTTAATTGCTAATTTTTGAAACTGGACTTTCTGCTTTTAGTCTCTGCTGTAATCTCAGAACTGTGTATCAGTCACTGTGTTGACGTCTCAGGAAATGCTTTCCCTTGCCCTAGGTTAGGTGGCTGGTGTTACTTACAGTGGTGCAGAGCTACTCTGGTAGCCCTGACTGTCTGTGTTGTCCTTTCAGCTGATCCTGGGAAGGAAAATGAGAAGGTGGAGTTCTTTAATCTGGTGCTGCTGTTCTGTGAGCTAATTCGACATGATGTCTTCTCCCACAATATCTACATGTGCACCCTCATCTCCCGGGGTGATCTTGCCATGGATTCTCATGGGCCTCGTCCTCCCTCACCCTTTGATGACCCTGCTGAGGAGCATGACAGGAAGGAGACAGAGGGAAGCAGTGGCATCAAGCTGGAGGTGAGAGCATGAGCACCATGGCCCTCCTGTACATCTCTGTGTTGTGCCTGTTTTTACCAGCTTTGCAGCCTCCTTGCTATTGCCTGCTGGAGGATGTACTACTGACCCCTGCCCTTCCTTCCCCCAACCTGTTTCCTTAGCATTTAAATATAAGGTTATGTTCTAAGTGACTGGAAAGGATCTGCAGATTGCAGAAGGGTAGATAGGAAAATCTTGCATGGCTTGATACAGGGCAGCATATCATGAGGTGCTCTGTGAGGCCTACCCATAATATTTGAGGTGTATCAAGCTCCAACTTGCCAGGCACCATGGGTGTGGTGGCATATTGCTGTCACTGTCCAACATGGACATCAGTGCTGTAGTCAGTAAATATTCTCTTGTTCCCTGATGCATCACTGAAATGTAAAGCTACTCTGTGTGTTCCCAGGACACAGGTCTTTCAGAGCCCATGGACATTGACCACAACCCCAGCATGCTCTTTGATGACATGGAAAAGACAGACTTTTCGGTATGTTCCAGCATTTCCTGCCTGTTACTCCGTAAGTAGGTCAGTGTGTTGTAGTGAGCCCAGGAACAGCATTGTGCCTTGCTTTTTGTGTATTTGCTGGAAGTGGCTGGGTTATAAGGCAGCTCACATTGTAAAAGGCCCATATAACCTGTTGATGTTGTTTGGTGTTCATCAGAGCAGAGCGAGTCCCAGTTGCTCCTGGGACCTCTATGCTCTGGCTACTGCCAGCCCAGTGTTTGGGCAGGGTAGGAAGTGGGCTGCTTGGAAGTGGATGGGAAATGAATGACCATGATGGCATCAGATTGGGAGTGACCAGTTGCAGAAGTTTTTTTGATCCTGGGAGAAGACACTAGTCTGCTTTCATCCTACTGTGTGGCGTTCATTATTTCTTCAGGTTTACAGTTCTTCATATCTGTGGGCATAGTTCATGGTATCAGAAGACTTTGAAGCACTTAGTAGTAAAATTAACTTGTGGTGCTTGAAAAATGCCTGAGTACTTACATCTATCCGACCATTTCAAGGTACATGTCAGGCAAGTGTGATGTAAAGCTGTGTGCTTTCCCAGGATCCTCACTTCTGTGGAAGGGGCTGTTACCAAAATTCTAAGTCATGAATTTATTACTCCTACTGTGTTATTTCCTGTTGTGTTTAACTTAATATACAACGTGGACCAGAAGCAAAAATAGGAATAGTCTCTTAGCACATTACCTTGGTTTTTGCCTTAAGAACTGAGTGTTTTTCCAACCCTTCCTTTTCCTACTCCTTTTTAGGCCTGAGCAGAAGTACATTCCTTGTGCAATCTTTCCTGTTGCATGACTGTGTTCCCTAATTATTTTTTCTTGTTCTTATGTCTCCCCAGATGTTTTCTCCACCAATGCATTGTGAATCTAAAGCCAGCCCTTCCCCTGAAAAGCCAGATCCTGAAAAGGAAGCAAAGACTCTGCTGAAGGATAAGTCTGTGGAAGGAATGCTAGCATCCCTGTATGACCAGCCTCGGCACATCCAGTATGCAACACACTTCCCTATTCCTCAGGTACAAGACCTGCTCCTAACTACTCCCCTGTTGCTGCCCTTGTCATGAGGCTGCTGTCTCTCCCTGCTGTGGCTGGGTAAGGAGAAGTCCTCCTTTTCTGGATGGCTCCTTGCTTACTCCCAGAGAAGCTTCTGAGATAAAGGTTTTCTTTTTCTTTCAGAGATCCAGGTGTGAAACATTAACTCATTCAGCCTTGTAGTTACAAATGCAGTTGTCTCTTTTGGTTCCCCAGGAGGAGTCATGCAGTCATGAGTGTAACCAAAGGCTGGTAGTTCTTTTTGGGGTTGGAAAACAACGGGATGACGCTCGGCATACAATCAAGAAAATAACCAAAGACATTCTGAAAGTCTTAAACAGAAAGAGCACTGCAGAGACAGGTTAGTAGAGTTTAAGACACTCCTTTCTGAAGTAGGAGCATCTTTCCAGTTGGCTGATTCCCTTGTCTGGCATCTCACAGTGAAAGGATTTTTACACAATCTACAGTGTCTGGTTAGAGGTACTAGTGAATGAGTCTGGAATGGTGCCCTGTTTTCAAACATACTAACCAACAAGTAGACAGTTGGTTTCCTGCTGGCAATGTCTGTTTAATTAACTTGTCTTCAGAAGAGAATTGAGTTATACATGGTTCAGAGTAAGACCCTGGCCAGAAGATTGGCTTTTCATATTTTATTTTATTTATTCTTGCATTTAGATCCTTGTACAAGAAGCAGAAAATAGTTTATCAATGCATAGTTGGCAAAGACTCTGGTAAATGTATTGTGCTGTTACACTTCAGGCACATGCTAAATGCATAGGATAGGAAATTTGGATAGCTGGGTCAAAATCAGTAAAAAGCTGCTGATGTCCAACAGCTGAGAATCTGGCTACAATTTTTCTTATGCTGATGCGTGAAAGGTGACTTAAAATGTGGTAAAAAGATGATGCTTTTAAAATGTGGAGTGCTCTGACCAAGTAGCTTTTGTGGCTGAGCATCTCCAGTGCAGAATGCCTGTTCTCATGAGAGAATAGGTCTATCTCCAAATCAAGACAGAAAAATACCCCAAGGAGTACTTTTATTTGGGATAAACTTGATGTTTGCCCTACCGTCATTCTTAGGTTAGGGATTCCTTAACTTTTTTTTTTTTTTNAGGCCTTATCAGGTTAAGGTCTAGGACTCAGGCCTTTTGCTTGTGCTTCATGACAGGGGCTGAACTTGCTGGGGAACTGTCAGAAGCTGATAGCTGATGTTTAATCCTCTGGTGAGGAAAGTAGCCTAATACTGTTTTCTTATGTTTTCATCTTTGGTAGGTGGGGAGGAAGGCCAGAAGAGGAAAAAGAGCAAGCCAGAAGCATTCCCAACAGCTGAGGATATCTTTGCGAAGTTCCAGCACCTTTCTCACTTTGATCAGCACCAAGTCACATCTCAGGTATGAAAATTTGAAGACTGCTGTCCTTCTTGGGCCCTGACTGTGTCTCTCTGTATTACTGAGAGCAGCTTCCTGGAAGAAGGTGAGCCTTCTGAGGGACTTCTGGAAGGGGAGATAGACTGTGTTGTCTTGTATTTGCAGGTATCTCGTAATGTCTTGGAACAGATCACCAGCTTTGCTTTGGGAATGTCATACCACCTGCCTCTGGTACAGCATGTGCAGTTCATATTTGACTTGATGGAGTATTCACTCAATATCAGTGGTCTTATCGACTTTGCCATCCAGGTAAGGACAGTGTGCTCAGGTGCTCCCTGGGGTGGGGTTTGTCCACCTGAGAGGCAGCAGATCTGTGCTGTGCTGTGATAGTTGGCCTGCTCTGGTCATCACTGGTGACCCTCTGACCTGTGTCATGGAGGTGGTCAGATTATATTGTCATTGTGATGCTTCTGAGCTGCAGCTGTTAGGAATAGGTTGTCTGTGGCAGATAGTCTTGCATGTTCTGTTCTGAGGATTTTTCTTCCAAAGGCTTTGGGCTTGTTTCCAAAGGACTTGCATCTCTGTCCCTGGTTGCAGCAGGGCCTTGTTCTGAGTGAGAAGGGGATTGCCTGTCCCTGGCACCTTGCCTACCTTGCTCCCCTGGAAAGATCCTTGGCACATGGCAGTTCACGCTGCCTTCTGGATCCTGCTAAAATCCTGTTGCTGTTTCTGCAGCCTGTACCAGGTGTCTCTTGAAGCTTAGCTGATGGAATTGTGGCTGTTAGCCTGGAAAGGATATCAGAGTGAGACTTAGGCAGGGTAGAACTACCAAACAAGCTGTTTAAAACCACCTGTGGCCATATCCCAATTACCCACCAATACCCAAGCCCTGACAGCCCCTTGTACTGCCTGAGACATTTTGCCAACTGTTCTGGGGTGCATCCCTAAGCAGAAAGTGCCTGGCAGTGCCTTTCCTGGCAGATCCTATAGGCTGTGGGTTTGGTGTGCCTCCTCCTTTTCTGACCATACCTTACCCCTGTGGCTGTTGAAGGGTTTTTCTGTCATTGGGTGCAGTTGCTGAATGAACTGAGCGTGGTGGAGGCAGAACTGCTGTTGAAATCCTCCGACCTTGTTGGCAGCTATACCACCAGCTTGTGCCTGTGCATCGTGGCTGTGCTGCGGCACTACCACTCCTGCCTTATCTTGAACCAGGACCAGATGGCTCAGGTCTTTGAAGGGTAAGGGCATCTCCCCACTCTGTGTGTAAGGAAGCAGTGTGTATGCTGGGGGTTCATAAGGGGCATGGACATCTGTGTCCTTCCTAGAGGGCAGCTACTTGGTGCCTGAGAGTTCAGCTCCCTTTTTTTGTCTCTCTGCAGTCTGTGTGGGGTGGTGAAACATGGCATGAACCGCTCAGATGGCTCCTCAGCAGAGCGCTGCATCCTGGCCTATCTCTACGACCTGTATACCTCCTGCAGTCACCTCAAAAGTAAATTTGGGGAGCTCTTTAGGTGAGTCTGATGCATCTGAGGTGCAGTGGGTACTGCCTGCTATAGCATCTTGACTTAAACTTTGCTTTTGATCTTGTTTGGGATTGCTCCTGAGATCCTCTCAATGATTCAGTGGATAATCTTTACTCCTAAATCATCATAGTTTAGTAAATTACCTCAGTAGTCCTCTGCACCTCCACAGGTCTGTACCTACCCCACTTCTGGAGGATAGATGATGAGAGTTTAGTTCCTGCTAAACTGGTGACTGAGCAGTTCATCTTAAAAGTGGTTCTCTGCTCTCTAATACTCCTTGGGCTGTTTCTGAATATGCTCTGCTTGGTTCTGGGTTTGTTCTTGTGCTACTTTGCACTCCTTTTTCTGCTCCTGTTAGTTGTTTAGGTTCTGCTCTGCTGATGTTGCCCCCAGGCTCTGTCCCATGGACTTATTTTATGCTGTAGCCTTCTGTCCTTTGCACTTCTTATCTTGGGAACTGACCCTCCACTAGCTGCCTTAGCCACCCAGAGATGGAGTCCACAGATCTCCCAGGCTTTTTGCTTACCTGATTCTGTGAAGGGCTAATTCTCCTGACAGCCCTGTTTCCCAGTACAGTGCTTCACTTTGTCTTCTCTCTCAGTCCCTGCTCCCTATTAGTGTTTCCAGTGCAGGTGTCTTGTGGGGACACCTGACCCTTGGTGTTACCCCCCAGTGAGGGACTGTGATAACCTCATGTGCTGTTGCCTTGATATCAGCTGGTCAAACTCCTGGCTACAGAGAGCATTGGAAATCAGTCTCTGGACTGAACCGAGAGCTGGAGGGGTTGCTGTTGTCGTAGTTTGTCATATTGGAGTCCTTCAAAGGAGTTGTCATACATACAGAAATGAGAAACCTTATACTAGTCTAACTGAATTCCCAAAAGCTGTTCAGCAAAACTCTAAAGTAAATGGCCACAGATAAAAGGGAATATCCTCTAGCAGGCAAACAGTGAGTTACAGATGAAAACAAGGAGTCACTGAGGAGTTCTAAAGGACTCTGCTAATGCTTGTGCTGTTCTATGCCTCAGAAGTCTGAGTGGTGATATAAAAACTTTTCATATAACTGTTGCTTAGCATGTAATAGAAGTTGGCTGCAGGTTGTTGTAGTAGGATGCATTGATGTTGATCAGGTGATAAATTGGCAGATGAAGTTCAGTATTGTTAAACATGGAATAATGCACATAGGATTATCTTTGTTCCTTTCTAAATTCTGTGTGGTGGTGGATGTGTTCTACTGGTTGAATAAAGGATCTTTGAGCTGTAATGGATACATAATTGAAAATGTCATTATAGGGTACAGGAGCAGTCAGAAAGCAAATGAAATGTTAAGTATTGTGTGGAAAGGAGTGGAGAACAGATTAAAGAGCATCATTAGGCCCCTGTTTATGTCATGGTACAACTGTGCTTCATGGTTTGGGGCAGCAAACTCTAAAAAGCAGGTAGTGCATTTAGGTCCAAAGGAGGGTGAGTGGATAAATTACTAGAGGTTTCAAATGAGTTATGAGAAACTGAGTCTCCTCTGCAACAGGAGTACTGATAGAAATTTTGTAAAGTTCTGGTTGATGTGGAAAATAAACTGAATGTTCAACATGTCTTAGAATGCAAGCACAGAAAGGAAGGAATGGAAAATAACAAATTTATTGGTCTTTATTGGTACGCAGTGATCTTGGGTTTCAACATGTTCTTGCCCCGAGAGGGTTTGTGTTTGCTCACCGGAGTTCAGTGGCCGCTTAGTTTTTTGTGCTCCTAATCACTCTTCTGTCCTGTTTAGTGACTTCTGCTCCAAAGTGAAGAACACAATCTATTGCAATGTTGAGCCATCTGACTCCAACATGCTGTGGGAACCAGAGTTCATGATTGACACTATTGAAAATCCTTCTGCACATAACTTTACGTACACCAACTTGGGCAAGAGCCTCAATGAAAACCCAGCCAATCGCTACAGTTTTGTCTGTAATGCACTAATGCACGTGTGTGTGGGACACCACGATCCAGACAGGTGAGAGGCAGAGCTTTTATGGTTCTACTGAAAAAGTAAATTCTTTAGGTGAGGGTAAGGAAGCCAGTGGTCATATCTTGGCTGTCTTGGGGTGTCAAGAAGGAGGAGCCAAGACTGGGGTCCCTTAGAAAATCGCTGACCTGATGGCATGCATAAGTAGCAAAGCTGACCCTCTGCTTTTTTCATTATTTATTTAACAGGGTGAACGACATTGCTATCCTGTGTGCTGAGCTAACTGGCTACTGCAAGTCTCTAAGTGCCGAGTGGCTGGGTGTGCTCAAAGCTTTGTGCTGTTCCTCCAATAATGGGACCTGTGGCTTCAATGATCTCCTCTGCAATGTTGATGCAAGTGCAAACATTCAAAAGGGGAAAAGGAATTGAAGCAGGAGTGGAGGGATCCCTTGGGAGAAGGCAAAAGTGAACAAGGGATGGAGGCTTTGTCTTCTGGGGGCAGGGAAAAGGCCTTGAATACCAGGGGCTGCCGTTGCTGTTTGTTGCAGCCTGGGCAGACCATGGACATTGACCATGGGTTATGGGCCCTTCTGCCCCCCAGCTCCTAGGAATTGTTGACAGAGGGAATGAGATAGAGACTGTTTGGATCACTGGCTGATCTCCTCTCTTTCAGGTCAGTGATTTATCTTTCCATGATTCCTTGGCCACCTTTGTTGCCATTCTCATTGCCCGGCAGTGCTTGCTGCTGGAGGACCTGATTCGCTGTGCTGCTATTCCCTCACTCCTCAATGCTGGTAAGTGCATCCCTGCACAAACCTGTCTGACTCTCAGTTCTGGCCCAAAGGCCTGTGCTTCATGCATACTTAGTGAACTCTATAGTTGTGAAACATGCCTCCAGTACTTCTTTTATACTTAATAACTGAATGTAGTGCTTTAGAGAAATTTGGGTCTTTTGATTTCTACCAAAAACTGGTTGTGCTAAGGTTTTTCACTGCCCTGCTCTCTCAAGTTTTTGCGCGAGCTGAAATAAACATGGGGAGCTGTTATCAGCCTCACTGTGTGACCATTGTACTCAGCTCTGAACTCCAGCAGTATGCCTCCCACTGATAATAATGTTCAGCTTAGCATTTTGGCTAGAGCAGCCAGCTGGGCTTACAGCACCTGCCTTACTCTGCCACCAGCCTCCCTATCTCTGCTCTGGGGATTGCAGCATCCAGATTCTTGACAGGGTAAAGTTGAAAAAGTGGAGGAAGCAGAATGCAGTGCATGTCACTGGGGATAATGCTGAAGGATTTGCTCGCTTGCATGTTAATTGCTGCACATGCTCCATATTTGTAAATACAATAAGGCTGCTGCAGCTTCTCGGCTGGCTGCTCCAGGGCAGTGCACTGTGAATAGCTTTTGGATTGAGAGTCAGCTGTCCTGGTGCTTAAGAAATCTCAGTTGTCTCTTTTCTTTACATAGCCTGCAGTGAACAGGACTCAGAACCAGGGGCACGTCTGACCTGCCGGATTCTACTCCATCTGTTTAAGACTCCACAGCTGAACCCATGCCAGCAAGATGGCAGTAAGTGAATGAACCTAGGGCCTTCCTTTATTGTGAAAGTACGGAGGCTCTTGCACCCCAAGAAGAGAGATACGAGACCTTATGGTTAGAGATCATAACCTGCTCGTTTTGAATAAAGCAGGCAAAGCCTGATGCACTTTCTTCATAGGACAAAGAACTGTATCCTTCCATTTATGTCACTCCATGGTAGCCAGGCACTGGGGAGAAGGTTCTTGGAGGCAGGAAACCAGCCAGTAGAGGTGGCCTTGCTGTCATTAAGCCATTAGAGTAATGATCACTTCTTCTTTTATGTCTTGAGCTTTGTATAGCCTCTTAACTTGGTGCCAGAAGCTGCTGTTTTACAGCACTCCTTTTTTGTGTGATGATGGAAACATTCCAGGAAGCTCTGTTCTTGGCTTCTCACCAGTATCCTGATATCTCAGATTTCTAAATTCAGCCTGTATTTTAGGTCTAGGGTACTGTTGGAGCTTGGAGTTCATGACACAGGCTCTGCACCCCATTTGAATTTCATGGTTGAGTTGTCACAATGTGATTGGCACTATGCTTCTTGAAACTTAATTAAATAGACCCCATGTTACAGTTAGGAAAGGAACTGGCCTCAGGATTCTCTGAGCTGGATTTTATGGTACTTGCTGGCACATAATTCAGGCAGCTCTGGAGCCTGTGCCTTTCTCTCTTGCTGAGTATTGCCTTTCCCCTTTGTCCTCTTTGCAGACAAACCCACTGTGGGAATCCGCTCTTCCTGTGACCGTCACTTACTGGCAGCTTCCCAGAATCGTATTGTGGATGGAGCAGTCTTTGCAGTGCTGAAGGCTGTCTTTGTTCTGGGTGTGTACCTGTGTTAGCCTGAACCTACAACCATGTTTTTTAGGGGAGTGGGAGAAAGGCGCTGTATTATTCGTGCTGGCTGTGCAGAAGGCCAGAGGACATCTGTCCTGGTGAATATGTGGCTTGTCTGTAGCTGTAAACATGCTTTGAGTCTGCTGGCTGCAGAGAGGTCACTGATCACAGGGAGAGTTTACAAAATCTCAAGATGTTTTTTGAGTCAGGCTTTGCGGTTGGAGTTGTTGATTATGTGACACTTGTGCTTGCCTTTTAGGAGATGCAGAACTGAAAGGCTCTGGTTTTTCCCACCCTGGAGGTGTTGATGATCTCATGGATGATGAGCTGGGCACCAGGAAGGCTGGTGGTCGGGTAGTAACTGTGGAAACAGCCAGCTTGGATATTTATGCCAAGTATGTACTGAGGAGTATATGTCAACAGGTGAGTCTGTCCCATCTCTAGGTGTGTCTGTATCCCTTCAGCAGACAGATATATCCCATAGGCCTTTCTTCAGGATGGGTTTGGCAGGTATTTCTGTAAAAGATCAGTGAAGAACCTGCAGTATTTCTGTCATGTGACAGTACTGAGGATTGCTCACTGTTAGCAAAACACAGAGACAAGCAGTGCTCAAGGATTAGGTGTTGCAGTATGCAGGGACTGCATCCCCTTTGCTTTGGCAACAGCACAGGGCTCCTGTCCAAGGAGGGGAGTGCTGGGAGTGGTATGCTGAGATGTGTGCTGAAGATCACCATGAGAAAGACAGACAGATGATTTATTAAAATGATAAATGGTGTCTTTTAGGATGCAGCCTAAGTCTTGCTTGCAACTAGGCTGTTAAAGTATCCCTGGGCTTTGCATTGCCCTGTTTAATTAATTAAAACAGTGACAACAAAAGCCTTTTGCCTAGCCTAACCTGACAGCACCAGTATTTCTGTTCCTTTGTGGAAAATTGACACTTGAGGAGCTGAGACCTGGCTAATAAGGTTGCAGAGTAGAGTAGCCATGCTGTATGAAAATGGATGTTGGAAGGTATCCTTAGCCTTGGTTATAAGTTTATTCTCTCAGCAGGAAAGGTGTGGTGTTACAGTGTGAAATTTGTATTTTATATTACTAATGTGTAAACCCACCATTGATGCTATGTGTTTTCCTCATGCTATTGTTTATTAATTGGCTGACTGCATAGCAATTAGGTGTTACCAGCTTTCCAAAAAGGAATTGGAACCACCTATTTTTAAATATAAATTCAACATTCTTGATGTCACTGAAACCCGACTGTAGCATTTACAGAAGTAGATATTCCCTTGCTGATCAAAATCTATGCAGGAAGGACCCAAAGTAGAAGTGTTTGTGCACATCAGGGAGTAGCAGTGTCAGGTATCACTGCTCATACCAATTGTTGGCAGCACTAGTTATGTAGAAGTGAGCATTCCAGGAGACACCCATGAGTTACCACAAATGGTACCAGAGCTCCTGCAGGCTTCCTGCAGCTGTAAAGGGCTGGTAAAATGCTGTGTTTAATATTAGCACCTCTTCTGTGAGCAGTGAACTGGCACTATCAATGCCTTAAATTATAGGTTGTGATTTCTCAGTCTCAGGTTCAGGTATGTATTTTTATATTCATTGTGAGGGAAAAGGAGCAGATTATAATTAATTTAAAGGTTTCTTCATAGACTCATGGAACTGTTTGGGTTGGAATGGACCTTAAGGATCATGAGCAGGGTCTGCTTTACTATTGCAAGTTGCTCAGGGCCCTATGCAACTTGGCCTTAAACACTCCCAGAGACAGGGCATCCACAGGTTCTCTGGGCAGCCTGTTCCAGTGCCCACCTCTCAAACCTGTCCAAGTCTCTCTGGATGTCATCCCTTCCCTCCAGCATATGATTCTTTCTTCTTTATGCCAATAAAGCGGATTGGTAGTGAAGTCTGAGTTCTTGTAAGAAGCTGAGCAAATGATAAAAAGAGTCTTCCCAAGGATGTGTGTATTACCTAGGCAAGAAAGAGAAGATTATTATCAAGAGATTGTGATGTAGCAACACTGAAGGCGGGAAATGCAATAGACAGTGGAGAGGTCACCACATCTCATGTGCAAACTTCATCTGAAATGAATATAATGACCTAGGCTGTGCTTTCACGAGGATTTCAAACCAGAGTTTTGACCTTCTCAGTCTTTGTGCTTCAGTGCTAGAGTGCTTAGCTGTCCACTGCTGAAGGGCCTTTCCAGCTTTCTAAGCATAGCATCAGCACCTGTGCATAATGAACTGCATCCTAATCTCTTCTTTTGTTGCCACTTCTCAGTGGAACAATTCTCTGATCAGGCTTGCTCTGCAGATGCAGAACTGCTTATATAGCAGTCCTCTGTTGATTTTAATTTAATGAATTGGCCTAATTTAAAATATGAAAAATTTCTGCACTAGTAAATGCTGCAGGTTGACTGTAAATTGAGTGAACTACCTACCTCATGTTTGGAAACTGCTGCCCTTATTATCATACATTTAGGGACCATCAACTAAAGTCATGAGGCTGACAAGTTTTCTGTCTACTTTCTCATAATATGTGACTTTTTAAGTGGCTTGTACCCAGTAAGTCATTTTCCTTCCCATAGTCTGAGAAGTAAAGTAATTGGTTTTTGCTAAATATGGCAGTGTGTTTTCCATCACTATTTGAGAATTAAGGTGTGTGCTTTTCCCCAAGACATGTTCTGGTTTAGTGCTGGCTGCAACCCCGAGTTACCTAACTTGGGACAGCTCCAGAGCTTTGTTGTGCTGGAAATGGACCAAACAAGTTTAAGGGATTCCTTCTGATCTTCTCAGCCCAAGTGGCAGTGTTGAGGGAGCCTGGACACAGTAGTGACTGTGTACTGTTAAATCACACCAATATTTTCTCAAAAGAAAGAGCAGCTACTGTATTTCATTACTGCTGACTCGTCAAAGTTTGTTTCCTCTGTTCTGATTACTGTGCTGTGCCTGATGCCTGCTGAATCAGGATAGTACAGTTCATGAAGAGAAATGATTATTAGGCACAACTGCATACTAATAAGGCTTTTATGATTTTGATGTGTTCCATCTCTCTGAGACTGAAAGCAGGGGCGTTGGTTTGGAATCAGACATCAGTTTGACTGTGCTGACTCTGCCTTTGTCTTGCAGGAGTGGGTAGGAGAACGATGTCTGAAGTCCCTCTGTGAAGACAGCAATGACTTGCAGGATCCTGTCCTGAGCAGCACACAGGCCCAGAGGCTGATGCAGCTGATTTGTTACCCACACCGGCTCCTGGACAATGAGGAGGGAGAAAATCCTCAACGGCAGAGGATTAAACGCATCTTACAGGTGCAGGCTGCTGGCAGAATCTGTGTCCTAGTGATTGCCTCATGTAAATGCAGCCCTCTGAGGGGTCTGACACTCATTATGGTGGGACCTGAGGGTGTGGCTTGGTGTAGTCTGAACTGAGATGAGGAATTACGTGAAGTATGTATGTGTGTGCATTACAGAATTTGGACCAGTGGACCATGAGGCAGTCCTCGCTGGAGCTGCAGCTCATGATTAAACAGACAGCAAGCAATGTGAGTTTCTGCTGAGAGGGGATCATGCAGGGGGGGATGAAGTGGCTGCTTGTGAATTAGTGGGGAGGTGGCCTGGCAGCAGTGGGGTCAGGGGGAAAGTAAACAATGAGGGAGTCAGGCCTGTGAAAGCCAAGCATGAGAAGGAAGCAATGAACCTGAGACCCCAGGAGCAGCAGCCATGGGGAGGTTGGCAAACTGAGTTTGTACTGAGTTGAAATGTTGAAGCAGTAGATGCTCTCAGAGAAGGACTTGACTGTCTTTTTCTTTCCTACCTCCAGGAGATGAACTCCTTGTTAGAAAACATAGCCAAGGCCACCATTGAGGTATTCCAGCAGTCAGCAGAGACCAGCTCTGCTAGCTGTACTGGTAATGGAGTCAACAATATCAGTAGCTCAACAAGTGCTACACCTGCCAGCAACAAATCCAAACCCATCCTCAGGTAGGTGTAGAGCCAGCATGCAGCTCTTTTGTAGACAAGTCTGACTCTTAAATTGCATTGCAAACAGCTTTCCTCTCCTGTGTTGTCACAGCTCCCTGGAGAGATCAGGAGTGTGGCTGGTGGCCCCTCTGATTGCCAAGCTTCCAACATCAGTGCAGGGCCATGTGCTGAAAGCTGCTGGAGAAGAATTGGAGAAAGGACAACATTTAGGGTCATCATCCCGCAAAGAGCGGGACCGCCAGAAGCAAAAGAGGTGAGTCCAGGGGAAAGGGCAGGCAGTGTTTGCTGTGCTGATTGCCCAGCCTGGCAGTGTAGCTCCTTCTCTGTTCTCTCACAGTATGTCCCTCCTGAGCCAGCAGCCATTTCTGTCCCTGGTGCTGACATGCTTGAAGGGCCAGGATGAGCAGCGGGAAGGCCTCCTCACCTCTCTGTACAGTCAGGTCCAGCAGGTAGGGCTCTTGTTTCTCCCCTCACTTTCCTCAGAAGCTCATCCTTCCAGCAGACAGGCTCTGGAGCACGGCCTCAGGGATGTTGCTTCTCTTACCCTGTTTGGTATAGGGAGCTTGAGCTGACCATTTTTGAGTCACCAGGCACTGAGTGGTACAAGCTGCTCTCTCTAAGCTTCAGCATACAGCTGGTGAGGTCTGTCCTCTCTTCTGTATTTCTTAGATTGTTACAAATTGGCGAGAAGATCAGTACCAAGATGACTGCAAAGCCAAGCAGCTGATGCATGAGGCCTTGAAACTGCGGCTGAATTTGGTGAGCAGTTGCAGAAAAAGAGCTTAACCATCTGGGGTGAAGAGTTGTCTGCCTTTTTTTCCTTTGGAACAAGCACACACTTGGAGGGTCTATATATGTCCTGAGGCAAGGAAGTGGGAGAGACACTTGTGCTTCTTCTAGGCCTTGAGCCCTGAGTGGGATAGGGTGCATGAATAAACTCCCTTGCTCTGTTTCATCAGGATGAAATCCAAAGATTTGGTCTCTTTTGTAGATGTGCCTTCCCCTTTGAATGCCTTTGCAGCTCTCAGTAGGAGTTTAGCTCCTTCAAGCTCTGGTTTAAGCTCCTTTCTCACTTCAAAATCTCAGTGTTTCTTGGTGTCCTTGTGACTAAACTCCCTTTCTCTGCCAGGTGGGAGGAATGTTTGACACAGTCCAACGCAGCACACAACAGACAACTGAATGGGCCGTGCTTCTCCTGGACATCATCAGCAGTGGCACTGTGGACATGCAGTCAAACAAGTAACTTTCAGTCTGACTTCTGGACTATACACTTCCCAAGGGAGGCAGTTATTAGTAGGCCCTGTTTCTCATATGAACTGTCTGTTTCTCTAGATGATCTGTCAGAAGTGACAGCTGAAAGAGACTTTGGAGTAATAGCAGGCTACAGCTTGGGTCCTGATAGCCAAGTGCAGTCTGCCATATTCAGAACAAACTTGGCTTTTCAGATGCAGAGGGATGTGCAGGGGAGAGCTGAGTCTGCTTTTTAGAGGTGCTGAATGGATACGGAGGAGTCCAGTCTTAATTTGTGATACTGCACCTAACTCAAGTGGGAGTAAAACCCAAGTGTGGTGTATAAGGAAAAGAAGGATTAGTGTGGGAGGTTATTCTGAGGACTGACACTTCTAAATGTGGGTGGAAGTCTTGACAGTCTAATAGTGTTTGGTGTTGCAATGATGGCAGAGGCTTTTCATCAGCTTTTCAGGTGACTGACCTTTCTGCTCTGACCAACAGTGAGCTCTTCACCACCGTGCTGGACATGCTGAGCGTTCTCATCAACGGCACCCTGGCTGCTGACATGTCCAGCATCTCTCAGGGCAGCATGGAGGAGAACAAGCGGGCATACATGAATCTTGTCAAGAAACTCAGGGTGAGGGATGCTAGGCCCTGTATGGGGACCAGAGTGTGCTGTCTTGTGGCTGTCCAGCTATGCAGATTTACCTGTGTCTCATGAACAGCACCTGTCTTGTTTCTGCTGTTTAGATGAAGTAGTGAGGGTGACCCCTATGACTGTAGGCCTGAAGGATGCAAAGGTGAGAAGTTATGCAGGGATAGAGGCCAATACCAGAAGAGGCATAGGTGGGCTTTGGATGGTTTTTCCTGAAAAATTCCTGAAGTCTTCTCTGTTCCACTTGTGCAGAAGGAGCTGGGGGACCGTCAGTCTGACAGCCTGGAGAAGGTGCGACAGCTACTACCACTTCCCAAGCAGACCCGAGATGTCATCACCTGTGAACCTCAGGGATCCCTCATTGACACTAAAGGCAATAAAATAGCTGGCTTTGATTCCATCTTCAAGAAGGAGGTAAGTGAAGCATTTTTGTCTGTATCACAGCTCCTGAGTGCAGGTGTCACCTTGTCCTCTGATGCCTTAAGTCTGCACAGCTTGGGAGGCATCTGTATGCAGTGCCTCATTCCCTGACGAGCTTGAAGTGGCTGGCTGCACGCAGACAAGCTGGCACATAACCGTGTCCAAAAAGGGCAGAGCTGGGGTGTTAATGCTTGGTGATAGCATGCTGCTGTGACCTGAGATGTTAACTAAATTTGGGGGTTGTATTTATGGTTATATGAAGTATAAAGAGAAACACATAATCCCTGTCGTGTAAGTTAATGGGCAGAGCCAGTTTACAGGAGACTGGCAGAGATGGAATAAAGGAGACTAAACAGTTGTTGATGGAGGCCTTTAGAAATTACTGCTTTTCCCCCTGGAGGGGCAAGGACCATTAGCCAGGGCTCAGACTGTTTACTGAGAGATCTGAATTAGAGCCTGAAGAAAGCAGTTACCTTTACCCTCATAGGAGGAACAACAGGGACTTGAAGGTTCTTATCTTTTTTGCTTTAAAGGGTTTGCAAGTCTCTACAAAGCAGAAGATTTCTCCTTGGGATCTTTTTGAGGGTTTGAAGCACTCAGCCCCGCTCTCGTGGGGATGGTTTGGGACAGTCCGGGTGGATCGCAAGGTGTCCAGGTTTGAGGAGCAGCAGAGGCTTCTTCTGTATCACACACACCTGAAACCCAAGCCCCGCAGTTACTACCTGGAGCCATTGCCACTGCCCCCTGAAGAGGAAGAGCCTCCTACACCTGTGGCTTTAGAGCCAGAGAAGAAAACTACAGAACCAGCCAAGGCTGATAAAACAAGCTCCAATCCTGCCGCCTCCACTGAAGAACGCAAGAAGAAACAGAGCAAAACCAAGAAACGCAACCAATCTGCCAGCAAAACTGAGGTAATGGAGTGTCCAGCAGCTGTGGATGTCCCATGTCCACCACTCCTAGCCATAAAACAGTCCCTAGAGTCTTCCTGAGGAGCCTAAGAGTTATGTTATGGTGAACATGTGATATGTTTCCTCTCAGCTGGGAGTACTGGAGCTTCATCCTGCTCTCTGTTGCTTGGGGCAAGGCAAACACTTTCCTAATCCCTCATGGGAGGAAAGGAGTCTGCCCAGCTCAGATAACATCCTTGGCTTCCTCCTGTGGAGTTTTCAACCCTTTAATACTCTTCCTTCATTCATGAATTCCCAGTGCACATTGATCTTACTTACTGCTTTGTCTTTGCAGGACTTTGTGTTGGGCCCTAGCCGAGGGGTTTCATATGGAGTTGGTATGCCTACAGATCTCTTACATCACCAGTCAGGAAGCACCATGTCAAGGCTGGCATATGGACAATCACCAGTGGGTCTCTATGCCCAGAATCAGCCTCTTCCAGCAGGTAGGTGCACCGGAGAGCCAAAAATATTTCACCTCTTCAGGAACCTTTTCTGTGAGATGGTCCTATTCAGGTCCCTGCACTTTCTCCATTTGCCTGTCATGTCTAGCTACAGTGATGAACAGTCATTCTGGAGCTATGAGGTGCAGCAGTAGCTGTGACTGCTCTCCCTGTTTCTCTTCCTCTTGCAGGTGGCCCTCGCCTGGATACATCCTACAGACCAGTACGCATGCCACTGGGAAAGCTGGTTCAGAGTCGCCCTCCCTACAGTGGTGTGCTGCCTCCAGGCATGGGGAGCATGATGGGCATTGACCCCTCCTACAAGCCAGCAGTGTACAGGCAGCAGCCTCCAGTGTCCCAAGGACAGATACTGAGGCAGCAGCTGCAAGCAAAGTTGGTAAGTCAGAGCTTTCCATTGTTCCTGAGCTGTGCTCTTGCTGACTGCATAGAATGGCACGGCCAGGCTGTTTGGTGCTGTCTCTTTTAGCCAGAACTTCCCAACTCTGTATCTGCTCTGGAAACGTTGTTTCTTGTGTCTGTTCCTCTGGTGCCACCTGCCTTGTGGGCCCATGTCACTAACAGTTGGAGGAGGTTGTCACGGGGTGGCCACTGGGAAGTGAGAGGGGCATGTCCTGGCTGGGGGTGACAGGTTTTTTAGTGACCTCTTTGTCCCAGGTCAGGGTGAGACAGAAGTCATGAGCATGTGCCTGCTGTGCAGCAGCCTCATAGCAGTGAAGCCACTTGTCTGGTTTAGTTTGAACTGCTGAGAAGAGAGCAGCAGAGATGTTGGAAAAAGCACTTTTCTCTTGCCTTCCAGCAGGGCCAGGGCATAATGGGCCAGCAGCCCGTGCGCCAAATGGCTCCCACCCCGTCTTACGGAGCACTGCAGCCCTCCCAGGTAAGTTGCAGTGACTGCAGGTAGGACTGGAATCTGGCTCCAGCACAGGGCAGCAGCTTTGTTCTTGCTGCTAAACCCTGAAAACTCTTGGCTCTTCTCCCTAATGAGCTTTTCTGTGACAGTATTTACAGGAGGCTGATGTCCTGTGTCTGCATTCCTTTTCACCCCATCACTAAAAGAGGCCTTTTTGTTTCATTTCAGGGTTACACTCCTTACGTCTCCCACATCGGCCTTCAGCAGCACCCCTCCCAGTCAGGCACAATGGTACCTCCTACCTATTCTGGTCAGCCCTATCAGAATTCCCACCCCAGCTCTAATCCTGCTCTAGTGGATCCTGTTAGACAGATGCAGCAGAGACCAAGTGGCTACGTGCACCAGCAGGCCCCTGGCTATGGGCACACCTTGGGCAACACACAGAGGTACCACCTGCCCTGTGGGATGTTAATAAGCTCTGTTGCATCAAGTGTTTCCCTGCTCTGCTTGCACAACTCTAACAGCAAACTGAAAACCCCGTTCTCCATGCTGTACTTTGTTTCTTCAGAGAAACATCTTTATCCAGCTTTCTGTCTGGGGAAGAAACAGAGAAATAGGATAAAATTTGGAAATGTTAATTGTAGGCAGGAAACTGTTACTAGCCAGAGAAAAATGGCATAGAAAAATAGGAGCAAAAATTACCTGGGAAAGTCAGAGGTTTGGTTTTAAATCTAACCAGCGGATCACCATCAAAAGGCTAAATCTGAGATTTCCATTGTTCCTGAGCAGGCATAAATCCAGCAGGAAAGCCATGCAGAACAGATGATGCCTGTTACTTAGGACTTCTAGAAAAACAGGTTCTATTAAACCCTTGAGAAGCACTTATGTCCCTCACCTTTCTGCAGAGACAGCACGGATTGCAGGGGGCTATTTGGGCTGGCTCATTGATGTCAGAAGTTGTTTTTGGATTAAAGAAAGCTGGCTGCCTGTAAATCCTTTACTCCTTGAGCTTGTCCTTTTGTCTTGCAGGTTTCCTCATCAGTCAATACAGCAGACCCCCATGATGAGTGGGATGAATCATTTGGGTCCACAGGGAGTCCCCTCAGGAATCCGACCCAGCCAGATCCTCCCAGACCAACAGCAGCAGCAGTACCTGAGGCAGCAGCAGCAACAACAGATGCTGAGGGTGAGTGGCTGCTGACAGGAGGAAGGCTGCTGGAGCTGGAGGAGGCTTGCCCAGTGCTGCTTACCTCTGCCCCTCTGTGTCAGGAAGGATGTCACTCTGTTGGGAGCTGTCTGTGGTAATTTGCTAGGCAGTTTTCCCTTCCTTAGAGCTGGCCACTCCTGATGGAGATTCCTGCTGCACTGCCTTGTGCCCGTCACCCAGCATGAGCTAAAGTCTGTTCAGTCCTCTGGCCTGTGTCCCACCTCTTGCTGCTCCAGCTGAGCCAGTCAGTAGATTGTGTAGAAAGTTAGCTGTTGTACAAGTGTGGCAGGAACTAGAAACAAAGTGAAAAGCCCCCGTCTGCAAAAGAACAGGAAAGTTGTTCAAGATCATCTTTAGGGGCATATTTGCATTTCTCAAGATCAAAATAAGTATTGGTTACAGTTTCCATTGGCAAAATATCTGGCATGAATCAGCCCACATATCCATCTCTTACAGCAGATGGTGAAAAACTGATCCAAAGCCAACAGTTAGACCCAGCTCTCTAGGTTCAAAGAAGATCACAAGGCATGAGTCAACAGACATGAGTATTCCATGGGTTTGCATTATGATCTTATGAATATTAAATTCCTACGTGAAATGAAGATACACTTCTAGGAATTACAGAAATGTATTGAATTGACAGGGAAACACAAGTAGTTTTATTGGTGAATCCAATGCCTTATGACAAGACCCGGCAAACCTGTGGAATGTGGGGAAACTTTACATGGCACAGAGTGCTGAGTCTTCTTGTTCAGAGAGTGGTCTGAGCGAGACAGTGGTTCCTGCAGAGAGCTGCAGTCAGCAGTATGTGAGAATTGCTGCCTTGCACTGGACAAGAGAACTGCCTCTGGCATGGTCAGCAGCTTTTAGTCCTTTTGATAAGTAGCACCCCCTGACTGTTCACTTGGAGTTTCTTTTAGCGTTCTCCATCACTCATATTTAGAAGAACATGCCTCAGACAAATTGCTGACACTTCTCCTAGCTCAGTAACTTCATGTATACCTTCAGCTTTTAGCTGACTTTGCTTGGTTGCTTAAAAAACCCACAAAGGTGGAGTGCCCAAGCTACCCCATTAGTGTGACTCCTCTCTGTTACCTGAGGTGTGCCAGGTGCCTGGTGCTAGAGCTGATTTTCATGATGCAGTGGCTTGTGGAAAGGATGGGTGGCCTTTTGATTTGTCTGATGTGGGTTGGTAGGCAGCTGCTGCAAGAAGGTAGGACATGAAATTGGTATCCTGGTTCATTTAGTCAGTCATCTGCTTTCTTGTGTACCCAGGTCACAGCATCCATGTCAGGAACCTGTGACCAAACTGGTAGAAGTTTGAAGGCTGTTCTAGAAACTCATTCCCTTTGGCTTAAATCCTTGATCCAATGTGTTCATGACTGGTTCTTGTATGAATTATTATTGTCTACTGTGCCCTGTTTACTGGCTGTTCTTTTCTCACTGTTATTTGCCCAATGTACATTCCTAGGGAGCACTTACAGCTTCCAAAGGTCAGGTTTTCTTAACCTTCTTTCATAAGACACTGTTCCTTCTCCTGATTGTATTTTTGCTTGTTTTCTGAGTCTGTTCAAGGTTTGAACCTTGTCCTTTTGAGCCAGTGATTGGAGTTGTACCTACCGTCACCACGTTGGGTTTGTTGTGATAGCATTAGTATTTTTTTTATTTCTGCTAGGAGCTGGTTTTTTATATCTAGAGTTAAAAACTGCATTGACAGATGGGAGAATTGTCTGAAAATTAGGAGAAATGAAAACCCTTGAGATTTATGGGTATGTTCTGACTCCAACACACTGAGTATTCTTCTCAGCATAACTAATTCTGTAAACATTTGGTTTTGAACACTGAATCCAGTTTTATCCACATCCTTTTATTGAAGTGTAACGCCAGCTGTCATGAGTGGCAGGGAAGGACAGCAAGATAGATTGAAGAGTTGGAGGACATGACTGAGAAGGAAAGTCTGAAATAGCTGGATGTGTTGCATTAGAGAAACAAAGACAACAGGAGAGATAAGTCTCCAAATTTTTTATCTTAAAAAGAAAGGAAAAAAAAAACAACCTTATCTCTTCTTATCCCTAGGCTGTAGGACCAGAAATGGCCTTAAAACACAACATGTGAAATTCAGGGTAGAGATTAGGGAAAACTCCAGTAGTAGGAGTAGCTGACCTGGAGTGGACTGTGTAAGGAGATTATAGAAGCTCTGTTGCTACCTCTGAAAAGAATCTGAGAATGAGTCAGGCAAATACTCATCATTCATTATTGCTGATCTTAACCAGGAGGCAAGAGATGAACCAGCCAGCCTTTTGAGTTCTTAGTTTCCTATTCTTGCACCTTGTTTGCTCCTAGTAATGACTAGTAGACTCCAAGTTCTCTTCCTGTCATCTATCAATACCTCATCTTACAAAAAACTTCGTTGCTGTCCCTGTATTTCTTGCCATTTCTCAGCCTGGGGTGGAGTCCTGGTGAAATTTGAGTAATTTAGGTACCTGCAAGGAAAATGGTTGTATGAGGGTGTTTTACTGGATGGAACACCATTCATCCTTAAGCCCTTGCTGTGCCCCGGTGCTGTGCGCGTTGCCCTGACGCTTCCCTGATGGTCCCTTCTCTTTTGTCTTCACAGCAGCAGCAGCAACAGCAGCAGCAACAACAACAGCAGCAGCAGCAGCAGCAGCAGCAGCAGCCCCAGCCACCGCAGCCCCAGCCCCAGCAGCAGCCCCAGGTGTCCACAGTGCCTCAGCCACAGGCGCAGGGCCAGCCCCCGGGGCTGGGGATGCAGGCTCTTCCCCCCCAGCAGCCCATTGTGAGTGTTCCCTCGGAGGCACAGGGACGTGACAGTCCGGCTCAGATCCAGCAGTGCTCCACCTGCATCCCCCTTCCTCCCTCCCTCAGCTTCCCAGGGCCTGTGTGAACGCTGAGGCTGCCAGCCAGGTGGTGTGGCTATAACTGTGTTTCTCTCTTTACAGTTCCAGCGCCAGGGCCTTCAGCAGACACAGCAGCAGCAGCAGACAGCTGCTCTGGTTCGACAGCTTCAGCAGCAGCTTTCCAGTAAGCCTGAGTCTTCTTGATCCTCTTGCTAGTCTCCTCCCTGCTGTTTTCTGTTGCAGGTACTCTGGTGTAGAGAAGCAAGGCCGAGCCAGACTGTCTGTCTGAGGACATAAATTATGCTGGCAGGGAGGTGGCATCAGGACTTAGAGCTACCAGCCCAAGGGGACACAGCAGCAGGGAGGGCAGTGCTTGCCAGCCTGTGAGCAACCTTCCAGACCTTCCTCCTGCTGCCTGCAGAGGGACAGGGGAGCTGAGCTTTTGTAGGGAGTGCCACACAGCTTTCCTGAAAGGATCCAGTGTGCAGCTTTAAAATCAGCTTGGGGGCATTTTCTCTGCTGCAGGTGACCTCTGAGGGACACTGGGAGGCTGTAATCCTGGAGCAGTCACTTGGTGGATGACCCAGAGAAGCTGTGGTTGTGTTGTGAGCCAGACAAGACTTCTTGGAGGCAGGAGGGGTACTCTGGGAAATGTAGCTGCATACTTGCTGTGTTTGTGGTGGTCACAACAGGGTAATGGCATAGATGTTGTTCAGTCTGGCACTGCATTCCTATAATCTGTATTGAATTACTGACTGGAGGATCACAGTACAGAATTCAGGGTCTGTGCTGTTCCCTTCTGAATTGCCTGCTGTCATTGTCTTCTGTCACCTTACTGGTTTTTCTGCTGTAAAAATGGCAGAAATGCTATAAAAATGCTCAGAAATGGACAGCATGGTTGATAGGTTTCGTTGGTTTGTTTTTTTTTTTCTATTTTGTACTGAGAGTGAGATTCTGCCAGATCTGGTAATGTGCGGAGTGAGGAACTTGGAAACTGTGCTTCTACTGGTTCCCTGATGGAAAATTCTTAGTCCTTGTGGCCAAAAACCTCCCCAAACCAGGTTTTAATGTGCTAAGCTTCCCACTAGCCTGATTAACAAATGGTAAGTCTGTGCCAAAAGATCTCAGCTGGGACATTCAAGCATAGGAAGACCTTGTATAAGAATCTGAATATAGCAAAACAGCCATATTTTTGTAGCCTTTCTGTAGAGCAAATGGAGCTGTTGTATCTGGAATAGATGTGTGGGTCCAATGCAGCCTTGTGTCAGCATTCAGCTTCCATGCTACTTGCTTGGGTTTGCATCACCTCCCCCTGGAAGCATCTGGAGTTCTTATTTGTAGTGTCAGGGATGGAATGGAAAGCAGGAAGTAAACCAAGACCAGCCTGCAGGAGGGGGACAAGGGTGTTTTGGGCTCAGGATAGGTTGTCTTAGGAGACGCCAGGGTATCCCTGAATATCCAGAAGAGTTGAGAAGGCAGCAGGCCAGCCAGGTTACTCTCATCTCCTTTTACACAGTAGCTTAGGGTCACACATGCTGATGTTGTTTCAGGAAAAAGAACTACAAAATTGTATGTATTGGGCAGTACTCATATATACTGTGAGCATTGTAAATCACACAACAGCAGTCTCAGCAGTCTGGAAGTTCATGAGGTTCTTGAATGTAACTTTACCATGTTTTCTGCCTTTGTGCCATCTGGAAGTCCTTTGGGCCTGTATGGACATACTGACAGGAAGCCAGGGAAATCTTCTCTGAAACCTTTGGTTTCTGGGAGTGCTTTAGGATGAGTGACACTAGCTAGCTCAGCAGCTTGTATGGCTGCAGAAGTTGTGTTATTTTATAGAGCTGACTTTCTTTCAAAATCAGAAATAATTAATCCATAAACTTATCCTCCCAGCTACTTGCCACCTTTCAGGGCTTTGATATGGTCCTCCAGTTCCACCATGAGGGATGGAGAGGTTTTCCCTGGAAACTTCAGGATCAGCACTAGAACATACCTCTAGCTCTTCCTGAAAGAATGTGAGATCCTGGCTGTGCTGCTGCCCAAAGGCTCAGGCACATCTGCAGCACAGGGAGTACCACAGTGGTTACATTTTCCTCCTCAAGGCCTGTGACACTCCCCATACTGCACTGGTGACGTGGGGAGGGGAATCTCTTTTCTGAACTAGACCTTGTGACTGTTTAACTTTATCTTGACCTCAACAGATACACAGACACAGCAGAACAACAACCCATTTGGACGCTACTGACCCGTGGCACTTCAGGAGAGAGACATCACTGTGGATGGATACAGCCTCTTCAGCCTGACCCACACCCTGAGGCAGCCCCCAGCCTCTGTCCTTGTGCCCCCAGTGCTGCTGCTGTCTGTCTCACAGGGAGATGCCAGGAGGAGCATTTTATTGTACAGAGAAAGTGTTTTTACTATCCAATTTCTACAAATGTTTATGGAGATCCCTTGTGGCTGATAGTCTCCCTTCCCACTTTGGTTTCAGTTTTTACTCAGTTTTTAGTATTTTTGTTAAAATAATGATTAAGACATTGTAAAATTTTGTACTTTATTTATACCAGATGAACTCCATACTGCAGACATTCTCGGATGAATACAGAGAGCTTACTTTGCAAACTTGAGTGTGTATTCAGAGCCTGCCTTTCCTCCTCAGCACTCCTCCTAGTACAGCCCAGCAGCACCCTCCACACATGGTCTTCATCTCTTCCTCAATAGAACTAATGTCTGCATTTTTAGCTTTTGTGAAGGCTAAACAATTTCGTTTGGGAAGGAAAGCTCTCCCCTGTTTATTTCATAAGCTGGTGTTCACATACTTGCAAAGGTTTGTGCAAGCTTTGTTGGATTTGTATGTTGATTAAGGGCTTTACTGGTAGTCCTGTTGCATGTTCCACCAGGACACCGGTATAAAGCGAAGAGGGACTTCTGTTGCAGGGTAATTGTGAGCTCTAACAAGCCCAGTTTTCCCCACCACAGCAGTTACAGAGATCTCAAGCTCCTTACCTCTGCAGTGTAGGAGGAGCTGTAGACTGAGTGCACTCACAGTGCTGCTTCTTGCTTCTCATCACAGCAAGATTTGGCTGATAAGCACCAAGGCTCCTCTGTAGATAGCCAGGGTTTGTCTGCATGGGAGGTGTGCATTCTGAACTTCTGCCTGCTTCGTACAGCCTGCTGGCATGAGGTCTGATCTTGGTGCTTGCTGCTCCTGCTGTCTGTTGAACCTGGAAGTCACCAGCACCTTTCTTCTCTCTTGGGTTCTTCCTCAGAAGTTGGACCTGTGCTCCCTGTGGTAGCTTTTCTTCCCCAGCACCTTCCTTCTGTTCCATCTCTGTGGGATAGGGTGAGGCCACAAGGACTCAGCAAGGAGCTGCACCTAATCCTCATCTGAGGGTAAACAGTTCTGGAGGGTGGGCCACGGCATGAAGGCAAGCTCAGAGGATTGTGAGGGATGGCAGTGGCCCTAGTCCTCGTTGATGGGCCTGTATCTGCTGTCCGAAGAGCCGGAGCTTGAGCCCTCTCCTCCTTGGGAGCACATGTGAAGCTGCTGTCTTGGCACTGCCCTCTCTCTGCCCTGCTTGTTCCCAGACACCTGCGCCTGTGCCAGGCTCTTGCCAGGTGGCTGCAGGACCGATGGAAGGAGGGGACTGTTCGTGGGGGCAGAGGGTTTGCTCCCTCTGCATCCCTGCTTGTCCCCTTCCATGCCTGGGCAACAGCCCTGAGCTGCCTGGTGCGTTCCCCGTCTTCCCGCTGCCCGCAGGGACTGTGCATGCCGGCAGCCCGTGCTCGGTGACCCAGAGATGGAAGCCCTGCTCCTGGCCCCTGCTCGGGGGGGCTGCGGCAGGAGGACTCTGTTCCCCTCACCCTGCCGGGAGGGGCGGGCAAAGAGGAGCCACTGCCTGGGGACACCGGGCACTGTCTCTGCCCACAACGTGCCTCTCTTCCCGGTGTGTGCGGTCATGGCGGACAGCCCCCTCCTCTGCCGGCCCTGGGAGGCGGCTGAGCCTGCGCCAAGCGGCATCTTGGATGCTCCTTCTGCATCGCTGCCGCGCCGGAGGTGGGAGGGGGCGGCTCTGCAGCAGCCGGAGCGGGCTGGAGGCAGCACAGCCGTGCTGGCTGGACAGGGGTGCGCTGGGGTGGCCCTCGCACGGCAGCTGCGGCGAGACGGGAGTGCTGCAGAGCGAGAACACCGAGTCGGGTGCTGACCTGATGGGGGGAGCTGGTGCGACCACTCCGGGAGCCACCCCGACTTCCTGGGAGAAGGGGGATGACTTGTCCCTTCCTGAGGCCACGGGACCCTTTTTGCATGGCCCAGCAACAGGGCTGGCCCTGCTCTTCCTCTGGCAAAAGGCTTCCCCCAGCTGTGTCAGCTGCTTGGCAGGCCGGGTCTGTGTGGGATGAGCAGCACTCCAGAGCTCCGTTGTGGTGACAGACGCCGGGCTGCCACAGTGTCTAAGATCCCACACAAGCCTCGGTGGCTGCCCAGAGGTTTTCAGTGGGTGCAGGAGGTTGCAGGGTGCGTGGGGACCAGCGCAAGACCTGGTCACAGCACAGGGCTGTCTGGGGAGCTGTGCTCTGCCTGGCCTGGCTACGTGCCTTGCAGCTGCTGTGCTGCACATTAGCACTGAGCCGCGGCCGTTTTAAGCAGGTCTGACAGCTTCCAGCCCTTCTGCTCCTTCTCCAAGTCGTTGCTAAACGCTGCTTGTGACAGAGCCAGAGGCAACCGGGGGCATTTTAACACACACTGCCCATTGAGTAATGCACACAGCTGCCCTGCTGCGGCCACCGGTCCAGGGAGTGCGTGGTGTGGGGGGGTGTGCCTGTTTGATGCTGGGCTCCCTGAAGGTGATGCCACACGGGCTGTTCCCAGCATCTGAGGAGAAGCCTGAGATTGCAAAAGATCTTGATACATTGGAGTGGATGGATGGGCTGAAGCAGGCTCTGCCCTACACATCCACCCCACCCAGCAGCCTGGCACAGACAGTCCCCATGGACCATACCCTGGGCAAAGGTGGCTTGTCAGGCACTGTCAGAACTGGTGTTGTGCAAGAAAATCGAACACTGCTCAGTCAAGCAACTGAAGCTGGGCGTGGAGCAGCTGTGTGAGTACCCAGCTCTCCTGCAGTGCTCGTGGTGTGAAATGGACCACAAGGCACCACTGCAGCAGTGCTTCATGACCCCATCCTGGACTGGTTCTGTTGGGCAGTGAGACCCAGGGAGCTATGCCTGATGCCTGTCCAGGGCCCCCCTCAAGATGCTTCTCAGAGCCAATGAACCCCGATAAGCACAGGGCAGGGGTGTGCATCCTTCCCAGGCACTGCTGGACCATGTTGCCTGCTCAACAGCATACTGGGTGGCAGCTTGCAGCTCACCCTCTCTCTCTATATATATATATAAATAGGATGAGCTATATCGGTATACCCTATATACATCCTGTGCATAACAGGCCAGCACCAAAATCAGCCAGGCTGCTGACCACCCATAAGCAGTCTCTGGGAGAGGCAGCAGGGCAGGAGAAGCAGGAAAGCTCTGCCTGCTCTGCAGCAGCAGCTGGAAGGCACTGGGGCAGGTGAAGCCCAACCTGCACTGGGGTGCAGGGATCTCCCTGCCACAGCACATTCATAGATTCGGTGCAGGTGCCAGAGGTGTGTGGGAGACTCGGAATTAATTGCTGCCCTTCAGACTCTGCCATGCAAACATCTTAAACAGGAAATGGTGCCTGCTCTGTGGAGGCATCGCAGCCGATGCTACCTTGGCAATGGCAGAGGCAGACAGCAATCAGATACATCCATCAAGACCCAAATCCATGCCCTGTTTCAAATGATTTCTGTAATCCCATCAGGTGAGACTGAAACATTGCTGTGGGCAGCGGCAGGCTGTAGGAGAGGCGGCTCCTGCCAGGAGGCCATGAGTGGGAGGGGAAAGTACCCCATCCTGGGAAGGGGAATGACAGAGGTGCTGGGTCCTGCTGCGCGGTGCTCTGGGAGCCTGTGGGGCTGTGGCTGCTGAGACTGAAGCCCGGTGCGTGGCAGGACTGGGCCGGGCCCCAAGGCTGAGGCTGGGTTGGGGCGCCCCATACCGAAAACCTACTGAATCCTCCCTAGACCCACTGGGCACTGCGGAGCTGTACGAGAGGCGGGGACCGCTGCCCTGGCTGTGTGGAAATGTGCCGGGGCTGAAGGGCGCTCCAGCTGCTGTGGGGTGTGCCGGCCCAGGGCCGTGTGAGGGTGGAAAGGGACCCTTGCAGAGTGACTGGGGCAGGCACAGGCTGCAGTGGGGCAGGATTCTGTATGCACGGGACGGTGCAGGATGCCCGGGGCCGTGCCGGGATGCCCCCACAGATGGGGTCGTTCACTGGGGTGGTGCGGGGTGCCCCAGGCTGTGCAAGTGTCCCGGTCGGGAAGGTGGCGGTGACCCTTCCGCCCAGGGCCGGTAGCCGGGCAGTGCCGGTGCCGTGAGCAGGGCAGGTTTGGGGGCTCTGGGGGATCCCGGGGTGCAGGGGTGGCCGGTGCCGGTACCCGGAGGGCGCGGTACCAGGCTGCGCGGCGCTCGGCGGGTGCGGCATCCCCTCGGCGCAGCGACCGGAGCGGTGCAGGTGCCGTGGCGTGCGGTACCGGGCCCG
>VYXD01007322.1:602334-631038 GCA_013397195.1 Hylia prasina
GAACGGGTGGGGCCGAGCGCGGCGGCGGCGGGTAACGGCGAGGGTTAACGGGGCCGGATGAGCGGCCGCGGCGAGCCGGCGGGTTGCCATGGAGACGTGCTGAAAGGGGGATTGTGCGCCCGCCTCAGCTGCGCGGCCCGCATCCCGGCCCCCGCCCCGCATCCGCCGGGCCGCCCCGACCCGCTCGGCCCGGCCCGCCAGACCCAGCGCGGAGCGGGGAGCAGGGGCTCTCTGGGCTGGAGCGCTCTCACTCCAGGGATTGGAATCCTCCCGAGGGCTGTGGGGTGTCTGTGCTCTGGTGTAGGTACTGGGGGTAGCGGTGTAGGTCCCGGGGGATGGGTTATTTGGGGTGCAAGGATGCTTCTGGTGCTGACAGGCATGAGGCTGCTGGTGTGAGCATCCCTGGGTCAAGGGCAGGCAGGAGATCCCCTTGGCTCAGTTTATTGGGCATAGCATTAGGAATGACATTAGCCATTGGGCTCCTGGAGTGAAAGGACATTCCCTGTTTCTCTCTTGGGCCAGGGACTGAGTTGGAGGCAGGCTTGCTGTCAAGCAGCTGGCCATACTCATCCCTGAGCAGGGCAGCAGGCCAGATATCCATTCATCCATCCACCCACCCATCCCTGAGCGGGGTGGTGGGAGCAGGGGATGCTGGTCCCAGTGATCTGCTGTGACTGGCATTGGCACCATTCACCTGAGCTCGGCTCTGTCGTGCTCAAAGCCATGGAGCAGGACAGGTGTGGTGGGTGATGGTCAGTGCTGTCAGAAGCAAGGGAGGGAAATGATGAGGGACCTGAGGTCTTTGTCCAGCCAGTCAGTTTCTGGATGTCACTCTCCCAAATGGTGACATCTCCTTACACCTCTACCAGCAGCCTTTCCTAAGGCCACAGACCTCCCTTAGGGAGGTGGCTCTGACATGACATCCCTGAAAGGCTGGGATTTTCCTTCCATCCTCTGAGAGTGCCTCATCTGGTGCTGCTGCTCGCTCGGCCCCAGGCGATGGCAGAGCCAGCTCCCCACGAGCCCCTGTGCTGGTCATGCTTTGTGTCAGCCTGGTGGGATCTTCCTTTCTCTGCAAACCAGGGTCCTCTGTGGAACTGGGGGCATCTGCCAGCTGGGTAAGGAGTGGATGTGTCCTCAGAGACAGAGCTGCTGGCTGCCAAGGCAGGAGTCACTCTTAGCTCTGGGAAATGCCTGTGCCAGGGGTGCACCCAAGCACCCATGCCAACACCTGGTGCAGGGCTGGGCACCCAGAGGTCCCCACTGGAACCAGACCTCTTCCTGCTCTGCAGGCTGCAGGTGGCCGCCACCCGAGCTGGTGTCTGCAAAATGGTTAAAGGCTGACATTTAGAGGTCACACTTTTAGCACTGTGCATGTGTTTGCTTCATTTGCATTTGCAGTTAGCCGGGCTCGAGGCTTTGCCACTCGCATGTGCAGTTGCCATGGTTACGCGTGCAGTCGGGATGTGGAGTTTGGTTGGACACCTGCAAACACGCAGCTCTCAACCTCCAGAGCACAGGCAGGAGCTGCTGAGGTGCAGGGCAGCCCTCGGGCAGGGGCGTGAGGGCCCTGCACAGCGCTGTGCTGAGGAAATGGGAGCTGCAGTGCCCGTCTTGGCAGGGTCTGTGTGGTGCTGCCTTGCACAGCCTCCAACTGCCCACACTCAACAGCAGGGAGCATCTAGGGCAGCCTTGTTAGAGAGGAAGGCTTGAGCCCATGCCAAGGAGGTTGCCCTCCACTTTTCATCTGGGGATGTCTCTTTTCCAGAGCCTGTGTAGAGGCTTTTGTCCCAAAGGGCTGCAGGGAAGGTGCTTGAGAGCAGGTTGGTGAGGGCAGCCAGAACCTGGGAGTCATGAGAGGAACTACTGAGCAGGCTGCCCAGGGCCAGGGGCCTGCCAAAGCTTCAGAAGGCAGCGTGAGAATTGGCAGAGCACTGTGCTGAGGCTCCAGATGTGGTGGCTGTGTCTGTCCTGGCTCTCTGTGGGGGTTGCTCTAGGTGCTCCAACACAGACAGGGATTTGTTCCAGGTATCTTTTGATCAGGATCACATCCACCAGCAAGAGCAAGGAGGTAGTGACTGCCAAAATCCTCTGGCAGGTCCATGTTGGCCTTTGTGTCAAGGGAGGAGGTGTTTTAGGACAGCTGATAAGAAAGGGACCTTGAGGTCATCAAGACTCTGAGCTCCACCTAAACAATTCCCAAACAGCATCAGCTCATCCAGCTCCTAAACCCCCGCCAGCCACAGTGAGTCTGCTGCCTCCCAAGCAATTTGCTGCCATCTTCCTGTATCCTGCCTTCTAGAAGCTATTTCTTTGCATCAGGCAGGGGAGAAAGGAAGCTCTGTCCAGGAGCTACTGTGGCCTCAGACAGAACAATGTGGAAGTGTCCCTGCTGCACTGGTGGCAGCTGGAGGGATCCAGTAATGGTGGAAGGGTGGAAGGATGGTGGGAAGTGGTGGGGATGGGGACGTGGAGCGTGTGTCTGTGCAACAAGTTGTGGAGCTGCAGAGGAGCCTGTGGAATCCCAGAGCAGAGCACAGAGGGTCTGTGTATCTGCCATCCTGGGGCCAAGTGCAGAGGGATGGGGCAGGGACAGCTTGGCTCTGTCCTTAGAGCTCCCAGTGCCACTGGGATGGAAGTTAGCGGCTCCCTGTGGGATCCCAGGTCCTCTGCTGTGCTCTGTGGTTATTGGCTGCCACTGCCAGTGCTTTGAAAGGCAGCCAAGGGCGTCGTGGCTGTGGGTCGGCGCAGACAGGAGGTGGTCGCAGAGCAGCACAGGGCACGTCAGCAGGAGGAGGCAGGTTGGATCCTGGCACCAGGACACTGGAGCAGAGCTGGGGCTGAGGACTGAGCTGAGCTGGGTGGTGCTGCATGGGGGACTGAACGCCCTCGTGGTCTCCTAGCATGATACTCCCCAGAGCTGGGGGCAGGGAGCAGGCTGTGACCAGCACTGTGTGCTGCTGGCCTCAGCAGGATTCTGCTGTGGGTGTGAGGGGAATGAATAAATGGTCCTGCAATTGCCAGAGCTGCCAGTTTGAACCCACATCATTCAGCCCCTGGAGCGAGTCTGACTGAGAGGGAATGGGGATGAAGAGGGAGCAGTGGAAAGACATGGGTGCTTCTGGCTGCAGCTGCTGCGTCCTGTCTGGTTTGTGTAGCTCCTGGAGATTTTCCCTGGGTGGGAGGTTATGTGCAGTTTGGAAGCTTGTCTGGGCTCAGTAGTCATGTGGTATTGCAGTCCAAGATGAAACCTGTGTCCCTGCTAAGTCTTGAAGTTGTGTGTGGAAACACTGCTCTTGCAATATATTCCTTTTGCCATGTTGTCTACCTGGCAGCAGGGACAGCACGTGGCAGGGGCTGTCTGTAAGCAGGATTTTGTGCTGGGGAGCACTGTTTGGGGTGAGACCGCCTTGGCAAGGAGCTCAGAGGATTGTTGTTAAAAAAGCCTTGTTCCTGACACTGCAAAATGCAGAACAGTGGAGTAACATCTGTTATTTTCAAACTGCATCTCACTGCGAGCATATCCTGTAAGGTGCCTGGCAAGCAGAGCTGAAACTCTGCCTGGTGGCCAGATGCTCTGGCCATGCCAGCAGAGCAGGTGGCAAAGTTTGGGAAAGGTTGCAGAGAGGGCATGTTACAGGGCTTGTACAGTGCACGAGCCTTGTTTGGGTCTGGGCCTGGGCTGCTGAGGGCAAGGATGGCTGGGAAAAGTTTGGTCAGGAGGCTTCTGAGATGTGCCTGGGGAGGGGACTGCTGAGAATGCCCCTTTCGTGATGATCAGGGGCTGCAGGGGCTTCATCAAGCAGTTGGTGCTGCTCTAAAGGAGTGGGAGAAGACACCCAAGTCTGTAATGTTGCCAAAATGTCTGCGTAGCACGCCATGGTCCTGTCCCTGTCCTGGTGCTGGCACCCAGTGCTAAAGGAGTTGGGAAGGTGAATGTGTGACTCCAACTGTCTTCGTGTCTTTGCCCTCACACAACTCCAGGCACCCCTGAGCAGTCTGAGGACTCACGGGACCGTGATGGAGGAGAAGGACAGGGGTTGCTCTGTGTCTCTGTCTCCAGAGCTGCCCATGGGGAGCTCAGGAGAGATGTGTGGGCACTGAGATCATTGTGGAGTCAAATGCCTGGAAGTTGCAGCAGAGTTGGTCAGAGGTCTGGTGGCCTCTCTGCAAAAAAATGGCTAAATAAGGCAGGGTTCTTCAGACTGGAAAAGAAACAACGGAAGATGGATAAGGTGTGTCTACAGGAGGCCAGGAGAGAAGTGATAGAGGTTAACTGTTCATTGTTCATTTTCATACAAGTACAAGGTCACATCAAATTAAGCTCTCAGGAGGTGCCAAACAGGAGGAGGGGCATTGCCTATTGCAGATGTGCTATCAAATCACAGAAGTCCTCAGAACAAGGTGTCATGAACAGCAAAACCTTGCATTAGTTTCAGGAGAAATGAGATGATTTCAAGAAGGACAAAAGGTTCCCCCAGAACTAATTAATACACTGAGATCCACCTCTGGCTTGGGCAGCTGCTGAGCTGTGTTACTTGTGCTTCTGACTGCTTGCGAGTACACAGAGCAAGATGGACTTTAGGTCTGCTCTGTTTATTTTCATAACATCTTACCCACCAGAGAGTGTGGAGTCAGGAGGGAGCCCTGGATTTTGGTAAAGAAGGGGTTTATCCCCAGTTCTGTTACTTAGCTTGGCACAGGGTGACAGATGCATGCTCAGTCCTGCTTCCTCACTGAGAGCATGGGGTGCTTTCCCCACATGATGGAGGTGCAGCTGCTGGGAGATACAGGACCTGTGCTAAGCACCAAACCTTGGTTTCACAGGACCCTTTGCTGGAGACCTCTGACAGGCTTTTGTTTACTGATCAGGTACTCATTCAGTTGGTTTGAAAATGAATGGCAATATCCCTTCCTGCTGTGCTCCCTGACAGCTCTGCTTCCTCTGGTTCCCTGGGCACAGAGTTAGAGTCTCATCTTAGTGCTGTCCCAATTCCCTGGTACTTACTGCACATGATAGGCACTGTGGGATCACCAGGGATCTGATCTTCACCTCCCCCTCCTCCAATCCCCTGTCTCTGCCTGTTCTCATACACATCAGGAACCATCAGTGTCAGTTTTGTTCCTAGTTCTTTCCTCAAATGAGAAAAGACTCATGTCCTGCTACCCATGAGGGTCCAGTTGATCCTTACCTTGGCGAATGTGAGTTACCAAAAGGCTGTTCTCCAGCTCCTGAGCAGTCCAGAGACAAGCAAGGACAACAGGGAGATGTGAGCCTTGGCTTGGGAGCGCTTGGCTTCTTATGGGAGAAGTGCATTTGGAGAGGAGGATGCAGGAATGAGCTGTGGATCCAGCATCCCCCATGGGTTTTGGCTGGCAGGCAGCAGTACGAGGTCAAGTGAGGTTGTTGCTTATGAAGAGGATGCTGTTTCTCATCCTTATGAATTCCAGGAGGACTGAGGGAAGTGTCCAGCCAGCAGCACAAGGGTGTCCTTGCAACCACAACCCAAAATTTCCCTTGGATAGCAGCTGTCCTGTGCCTCAAGAGAGAAACAATCTCTGTTTGTGTCCTGTCTTTTTGGTCTCTGTTGCCACTGGGGTCTGTGGATGAGAATCTGAGATTGCAGATTTGGGCAGGGAGCTGCTGTACTTTGATGCTCACAACTTTAGGAGAAGCCAATTGTTTGCCCACTCTTTGTAACAAAAAACTTCTCCTGTGTCCGCCGGGAGCGATGCTTCCAAGTGGGCATCTGCTGAGGCAGAGCTGTGCTCAGGGACCTCTGAGGAGCAGCAGGGAGCATGAGAGCCGTCTTGGCACTTGAAATTGACTTTCCTTGTCGTTGTTGGTCCTTGCAGCATGCCTGTCTGTCCTGTTTCATTCTGCTCTGCTCCCTCTGGAGAGACAGGGCATCCCCAGGCTGCCTGATTTGCTCCGGTCCAGCTTATTTCTTAACATGAGGTGGTATTTGCAGTAAAACACATTAAAGGATTTTTTTTTTGCCACAGGTTTTAGGCTTTCTGCTTTTTTGTGCTTGAAGATGGAAAATATGGGAGGATAAATTTACAAGGGAAAATAGAAAATACATTCTGGATTAAATTTGAATGGGTTTCCTTTCTAGCTGCTGGCTTGCCTGACCTACAGTCTCTAGTAAGCCCTGGCTGCATGAGCAAGACTTTGTGGAGCTGCCATGGCTGCAGGCTTCAGTCCAGGGTGCTTCCACGGTCCTCTGCCTGGTTTTGGTTTGGGAATGTGAGCAGCTGATGGCCTTGATGAGGACAGGCTCCCCTGCTTAAGGAAGCTGCTCCTCTCAGTTGGGTCGAGGCTGTGGTGGGCTTGGGTTGCACCATCCACTTGGGCTGTCTGAGGTCCTGAGGTGACAGACACCACATCTACCCGGGCTGCCAGCTGTGCACACAACCTTTGCCACTGCTGGGCTCCAGCTGTGACAACTGTATAAACTCTTTAGGTTGCTTACTGGAGCACATACCAAATCTGTGCCTTTCCAGAATTCCTGGGAAAGCCTGTAGGGTTTCTGGGGAAACCAACAACTCTGGGATGGGCTCCTATCTCAGTTCAGCTGCAGATGGGCGGTTTTGGCCGCCGTGTGGTGAGCCAGGGGCCCCAGGGCCCCCCTCGCCCTGATGTTGTCCCGAGGCGATGCCGCCCGTGCCTGCCGGGGCTTTGCCCAGCATCTCCTCCGGAGCTCCAGCCGCGGTCCCGGCGCTCAGCAGCGGGGTGGGGCGAGCGGGAAGGCAGATGTGCAGAGGGGGAGGGCGGCTTCTCTAGCACCTGTGCTTTATTCTGGAGCGTGCGAGTGTGAAATTCAATTTGTAGATAAGCCGTAGCCGGTGAGGAACACAGGCCACAGTGTGTGCCGGAGCCAGGCGGTGTCTGGGAGCAGCGCGGCCGGCATGCACAGCATGTCCTGCCTGCCAGCTCTTGCGGAGGCTGACGTCAGCCTGGAGGAGCGGTGCCTGCTGCAGGATGTGCCTGCTTGACGCTGTGTCATGTTGGCTCCGGGTGTGCGGCCCCGGCTCCCGCAGGAGCTTCTGCCAAGAGGTGCTGCCCTGGGACGGTGTCCCCTGCCCTGGGACGGTGTCCTCTGCCGGGAGGGAAAGGGACCGGGTGCCCTCTGCCACCGGCAGCTTGCAGGGTGGTGGTGGTGTGGCTGGATGGAGGAGTCCATGGTGCTTCCAGCAACAATGGCATTTTCCCACCCCCACATCTGGATCTCTCTGGTGTTTCCAGTGAAACCTCCTCGCTGGTGGGAGCAGAGGGCATGGTGCATTATGGCATTAGCAAATGCAGCTTGCGCTGAGCCATGCTCTGTCCTACCTGTGCTTTGCTACCAGTGATCACTGCTCGCATCTCCTGCCCATCCAGGTATGGGTATCCCACTCCCTGCTTCACAGAGAGCAGCCCTCTGTTGCAGATGAAGAGTCCAGGGCTGCAAGGAGGGGAGTGTGGTCTCCCAGGCCTGCCAAGGCAGAGCTGGGACTAATTGTGCCCCCAGGCAAGCTGCAGTGTCAGAGCAGTGGGTCGCTGCTGATGCCAGCAGGCTCAAAGGGACATTTGCAATATGGTCAGAAAATCACATCTGGTCTTTGGTCAGGGCCACTCACACAAACATAAAGCTCAGCAGCCAGAGTCCGGTGGGATGTGCTGGGGCACACAGCAGGGCAATGGGTTCAGCTGGGGCATCTCTCTGGCACAGGGACAGGACCTACAGCTCTCCCAGCTGTGGGAAACTCAGGAGCATGGGGTTGCGCAGCTCTGCATCCCAGCCTCTGGGCACCTGTGTCTGTGCAGACCCCTGTCTGCTGTTTCACCTGGCAGTAAGGACTACTGTAACAAGGTGGAGGTGATGTGGACAGTCAGACATCTCCTGGGATAGCTTTCCTGAGCAAAGACCCTGCAGTGAGGAAACAGTTTGGTGCTGGACTGCAATGCTTGGGGTTTCTTGCATCATCAGGGAGCACACGTAGCTCTGCTGCCTGCACTGTGACCCTCAAGGTGTGGCTCTGTTGGGGTGGCCCACACCACCCCTTGCACAGGGATGTGCTCTCCCCATAGAGCCACCTTGCTCCGTGGGCTTGGTGTATCATGGTACAAGTCAAGGTGGTGGTAACCAGAAAGATGGTGCTTGTACACTGCCAGATAACTTGGAACCTTATCTCTTCACAAGGAAACTTACTGTGTCATGTTTCAGCTTCTGAGGAAAAGTTAGTTCCTGCTTGTCTCCGGCTATTTCCTTCATCTTTGTTCTTTGTCCTGGGTTTTATTACCTTTAGCCCAGATTACTTCCATGACTTGTTTTACAATTCTGCCTTGCAAAATCTTTCTGAACTGATAAAGTGTGATGTTAGGCAGAAATGGGTGGTTGGGGCAGATGACAGTAAAAAAACCCCAGTCCTTTACTGGCTCTGCTGCTGAAACCAGAGGCTCCAAAGCCACCCTCTGGATTTCAACCCTTGATTAAGTGGATTTGGCTTCCTGCTTTGAGTCAGTAAAAATGAAACATTGGCAACTTATTTTGGATGTAGCTGTTCCCATTCAGAACACTCTTGGATTTTGTTGCCCACCCTCCCTAATCACATTTGCAGGAAGTCCAAGTATTTTAAGCTGCAGTCGGTTCCTCTCTGCCCAGCCCACCTCCTTACATTTATAGAGCCTCCCCCAGTCCACTCTAGTCCATGGAAAGCATTGGCTGTGCACATACCCGCCCTGCCTGCAGCCCCTGATGCTTTCTCAGCTTCCCTTGGAGCTTGTGTGAGGTGTCTTGAGCTGTTCTAGCACAGGTGGTGGTATGGGTAGCACAGAGCTTTGTGCAAGTTGCTCATGGCCCATTGGTTGTGGGAGCTTCATGTCCTTTGCATGGCTGGGTGCCCAGAAAGGAGCTTGAGAGGCTGGGGTATGACAGAGTTTTGGGGAAGGACATTGCATCAGCAACTTGGTTTCATACTTGCCTCTTAGTTTCAGGCATTTTACAAATGGGGGTGTCATTGAGCCAGCCTCTTTGGGTCACCAAAGTCTCCTTTCTTTATTAGACTTCAAATCTGCTTTTGCTAGCATAAGAAATATGAATGTGTTTGGACTTGGATTTTAGAAGCTTATTGATAAGAGCCTTGTGCTTGTGTAATTGTTCCCTAACACAGTTCAGTCATAATGATCTGTGTTAACTTTAAAAATGACCCGTTAGCCATGGTAGTTTCCAGGACAATTATTTAGGAGAGGAGGCATCACTCTGGCAGATGTGAGGGGGATGGTGCTGAGCAGGTGGGATAATGTCAATGTGCAGCTTCCTGAAGCTGGAGAAGGAAGTGAGGGGAATGCTGCTGGTGGAGTCAGCTCTCTCTTTGCTGGGTGAGATTGGCACTTGGGCTGCTAGCTGTGGAGTGTTGATCACAGATTTGAGGGAGATTATATTGCCTTGGAGTAGGTGCCTGGTGCTTGTTTGTGATGTGTGGGAGAGTGAGCAAGTTGTCTTGGCATGGACTTTGTGCTGGTGCCAAGGGCTTGCTGAAAGCAGATTGTCTGTCAGCTCACTCCTGAGTACTCGTCTGGAAATTCCAGGGTTCTGTGGATGCACTTTTGCATTGTCAGTCACCTGCCTGCACAAAGCCAGAGGTGGAGGAATTCTGACATTTATTTGTGAAGCACTGCATGGAACGGAACGGAACGGAACGGAACAGAATGGAATGGAACGGAATAGATTAGAATGGAATGGAATGGAATGGAATGGAATGGAATGGAATGGAATGGAATGGAATGGAATGGAATGGAATGGAATGGAATGGAATGGAATGGAATGGAATGGAATAATTTTCAGTTGGAACGGATCTACAATGATCATCCAGTCCAACTGCCTGGCCCATTCAGGACTGACCTAAAATTAAGGCATGTGGTTAAGGGTGTTGTCCAAACTCCTCTTAAGCACTGACAGGCTTGAGGCATCGACCACCTCTCTAGAAAGCCTGTTCCAGTGTTTGACCACCCTCTGGCTAAACAAATGCTTCCTAACGCCCTGTGTAAACCTTCCCCGGCACAGCTTTGAGCCCTTCCCTAACGTGCTACGGCTGGATACCAGGGAGAAGAGCTCAGCACCTCGCTCTCCTGTGTTCGGGAAGCCGTCAGGAGCCTCGAGGTCGCCGCTGGGCAGGTCCGGAGCCGCGCAGCGCCGGGGCCGGGCGGTGCTGACGGGACAGCTCCCGCGGGCTGCGGGCCGGGCTCAGCCTCGCACGGGGCTGTCCCGACCGACCCGCACAGAGCGATGCCACGGCCACATGTCGCGGGGAGTCCCGGGGCTCTGAGATCCTCCGGGCTGAGCCCGGCGCTTCTTGATTCCGCGGTCCGGGCTGGGGAGCGAGTGTAGATTGAGCTGTGCTCGGACGGTGCTTCTCGTTAACCTCTGCCCCTGCAGGCGAGTGTTGGTTTGTACGCTGAAACCGCAAACAGCGAGGTGAGAGAGAGAAAAGCCGCCACTGTGTATTGATGCTGGGCTCAGGAAAGCCATAACGTGAGATAATCTAGATTATTTCTGTCCAGAATGTGGCAATAAATAGGCTACTTCCAGCAGCTATCCCTGAGCCATGTGGGAACTCACCAGTCCACCAAGAGGCTGCTGCCACTGCCCTCCTCCTGTCCTGGCAGAGCCTCCTGCTCACACAGCAGCTGTGGGCTGTGCCACGTGGCCCTGTCTCAGCTTTCCACCAGGCTCCTGGGAAGCAGTGAGTGGGAAGGTCAGTCAAAATCTAGACTAACTCAAGGTGAGCATGTGGCCCACTCCAAAAGACTCCAGGCTTTCGAGCACAGCTGTCCTTGGATCCTCTATGATGGTCACCTTCTTCTTGCATCAGCAGTATTGGGTGCTGACCCCGACGCTGTCCCTGCTGCAGTGCTCACGAGCTGTCCTTCAGCAGCATCACCAGTCACAGCTCAGTGACACTGAGAGTTTGTGGAGCTCTTGATGCTAAACAAGAGTTGGAAATGATCCAGGCTATCTCACCTGCTGGGTAGTGTGTCTTCTGGAGCCAGGCATCGAGCAGTGTGCTGACATTCAACACCAAAAATATCTGGAAAGGCTGAAATGTGGGCTAGGGAAAGGTCTGCTCTGCCCCTGGTGTCCTTCCCAAGGCAGGCCTGGCTCCTTCATGAGGAACACATTAAAGGCCACGGAGCAAATGGTGACAGGCCATATTGCAGCAGGAGGCCTTTGGCACCACAGCAGAAGTGGCTCTTGAAATTGTCTGTTTCTAGGGATTTTGAGTAACATTCTTCTGTTATGAATGGAAGCTCTCGAGGATCTTGGCATGTGTCTGGGAGTTGTCAAAGAGCTTCTGTCCCACATATGTTCTTGCAGCGTTGAGGAACTTAACTGACACTTCTCACGTGGTCCCTCATCCTCTCCCCAGGGCAAAGGATGTGCAGTGGAGTGTCTCACAGGCTTCTGACGTTCAGCTTGCTTTAAATATTGGTGGTGCTGTGGGCAGGAGCTGGGAAAGGCAAGGCACAGGGACATATATGGACACAAACAAGGGTGAGGTTTGTAACTGTTTTCCTTCTGTCCCGTTAGAGTGACTGTGGTGCCCCAATACTGGGGGGGCTGCAGATGTGCCTCAGGAGGAGAGTGAGGTGGGGAACACTGGACTCTGGGCGAGGCCTCTGCAGAGTGCAGAATGGATGTTTTGGGCTCCGTGATGCTGGGAAGCCTCCTAAAGTGCTCTGCTCTGCACCCTAAATGCTGAAGGGTTCGTGGCCAAGGTGACTGTGTGAATGAGGGCAGGGGCAGAGCTGCCAGCCAGGGTAATGAGAAGTGTAGGAGACTGGGCTGGAGGGGCTGCTGGGAATCACTTGGTCCATCCATCTGCCACGTAGCACCCTTTGCAGATAGCCATGGAGTGCTTTAACTTCTCCTGGTGTACACTTAACTTTTCTTTCTTAATATGGATGTGTCTCCTACCTAGCACAAAAGGGCAGAGTGTTCTGAACTTTTTTGCAGTGGCCTTTGCATGTTACAAAACTGTGCCCTGTGACTTTTCTTGTCTAGACTAATCCAAATCTTCCAGACATTTCTCCAAAGCTTTTTGATGATCTTGCTGGTCTCCCATGGTCTCTCTCAGTCCAAGTCTTTTGGGGAATGAACTGGTTCTCTGGACAACAGTAAAATTACTTGATGTGTCTTTACGAGCTGAAAGGAGAGTAATTACTTCATGTGCAAGCTGGCCTTTCACACATCCTCCTGTGGTTGCCTTTTTTTGTGGCAATGATATGCTGGCTCACGTTCAGTTTGTACTCACCTGTAGCCCTCATGACCCTTGTGGCAGAACTGCTGCTGTCTTTTCTTCTGTGGCCTGTTTGTGAAAATTTTTACCTCCCAATGTCTTACAGTCCTGCCCATCATCTCTCAGCCCTTTTCCCACTCTGTCAGGAGCATGTCAAATTCCCATCCTGGCCTCTAAAGTGCTGGGGTGTCACGTGCAGATTTTGAAATGTACTCTGTTCTGTCATTTAGGTCATTCTTGGAAAAGCAGAGCAGCAGCAGCAGCAGGGCAGACCTTTCTGAAACCCTACATGTCCCTTTCAGTGTAACTGTGAGCCATCTATCACTGTTCACCAGCTCTGTGATGGACCTGAGAAATGCTCCCATAGTACTGTGGGACCAGGAAATATCTCCCTGTGGCATGGATGGGTGACCTGGGATGAGACCTGCAGGCACAGGGATGGTCTTGGGGGGCTGCTGGGACACAGGGACACGAGCACATCAGTCCAGTTGTGCTGCAGCTGCCTGCTCCCACAGGGTTTCCTGTGGGGTTTCTGCAGTATTGTAGCCAGGTGGGATGGGGCTGGGTGAGAGCTGGGATTACTGCCCAGTGGAGGAGAGAAGATGCCAGGTGGGGAGTGGGTCTGGCAGGTGCTGCTGCCTGAGAGCTGAGCTCCTGGAGCACAGGCTGGTGGAGAGGTTTGCAGTCACCTGGAGAAGACAGAAGTTTCTCATGCTGCTTGCTGGGTGCATATTTGTTCTGGGCTGGCCCTTAGCAAAGTACAAGGGGGTCAAATGGTGAGCAGAGCTGCACGAGGCACAGTGGCTGGGGGTGCAATGGGACATCCTGTCTGCTTGCTGTTGGAAGGAGACCATCCACCCGTGCCAGCTGGATGCTCTGAGGTCTCCATCTGTCCTGGCTCTGAACCTCACGGGACACAGAGCCACAACATGAGTGTGCTGAACTTGGGGCTGGTGCTCCAGGGCAGGAGGCTGGGCCCCGACGGAGGGTCCAATGGGAGAGCAGGCTGTGTGCTGGCATCTCCTCGGCCCGCTGCCAGAGGAGGTGTGGATCCGGCTTGTCTGGCTGCTGTTGAGATGCCTGAATATGCATCTGCGAGAGAGGCTTCCAGAGGATCCCACCCGCCCAGGTTTCCATGGAGAGCGTCTCTTTGTTGAGGAGGAAGCCGTCTGGCAGGCAGTGTGGCTGTGGAAATACCTATAGAGCATTTGTTTTGCAAAGCACATGAATAACATCCCCAACAGCTAGCAGCCTCACTTCCTCTGCTCACCCACCAGCGGCCTGGCAGAGCGACCTGGGATGCCTGTGGTGTCTTTATGCTCCCAGTTTCTCACTGCGTGCCTGTCTGAGCATTCCCAGTTTGGCTGCCCAGCCCAGCCCGGTTTCATTCCTAGTTGGCAGGCACAGCTCCTGGCACGGGGTGCAGGCAGGCAGCAGCCCATCTTCGCTGGGGGACACGTTTGGCTTCCCTGCTGGAGGGAAGAGTGAGAGCGCTGTAGGCGGCAAAACTGGGAAAGTTTTGCTCCCACCTCCCATGGGATGTGAAGGGAATTGCTTCCCTGAACGAAATGTCCTTTCTCTGGTCTCTCGGTTCTTTCTCATGCTTTGAAAGACCAAGAAGCTGTTGAGGCAGCAGGCAGCAATGCAAGGCACATGCAACAACCCACAGTGAAAGGGATTAAGCTTGGGTTTTTATGGCAGTCTGTCAGCATTAAATTAAGGCTAAATTCCCATCCTAAATGTTATGTTAACATGAAGTTACATCAGAAAGCACAGAGCACAGAACAGCAATATGAGGGTATCAGATGTGTTACAGGGGTATTGTAATTATCCCAAATCAGGCATTTGAAACCCAGGGAATTTCAGATATAGGGTTTGCATGGTTTTTTGGGTTTGTAATTGAAAAAAAATCCTAACATAGGAAGGCTTAGAAGCATGTCACTGAGATTGTTTGGGTGCCTTTATTCTGTGCTGCGGGGACATGGGCAGATGGAGGCAAAGAGTCTTTAAAAAATGATGGAACCAAATGTGGAATTACAAATGTTAAAATACCCTGAGCTGTATTTGAGTGTTAAGGCATTGTGGCTCTCCAGGGTAACATTAGGGCTGCTGGGCCTTGACTGTGCATCTCCATATCTGGACATATTTGGCTATCACTAGTGCAGCTCACCTCTGTGCCTCATGCTTTGTAAAACTTGTAATTGAAGACAGTTTTAAAGACCTGTAGCATCCTTTTGTTTAGGTTAAGAATGTGTACTTAATTCTTTCTTAGCTAATGTTTTTTTTTTGTCTTCAGATTTCCATGTTTTTTTGCAGAGCTGGATGAGGATTAAACAAAAACCCAGAGGAATATCATCACAGCATAATTCTGAGGAGCTGTAGCAAGAAGCTGTTTTTTGGCTGTGCTTTGTAAAAAAGAGAGATTCCTCATTGTGTCAGGACAGGATGGTTGCAGTGGGTGTGCAGAAGCTCCACGGATGCAAAGTGGGTTGTGAATTCAGCCCTGTGACTGGTGTGTGCAGCCCAGCTGGGCAGCTGTGTAGTGGCACTGCCTGGTGCCATGAAATTGCTTTCCTGGAGGAGTTGGTGGAGCAGCAGTGCCCTTGGCAGCATGTGGCTGCAGCCATGGGGAAGCTTTGGAGCTGGGAAATCAGCTGGTGAACCACCACTGGCAGGGCTGTGGTGTTCCTGCAGACAGAAAATGATGACAGATCAGTTGAAATGGCTCTGCAGGGAGCACTGTATGCACTATCATAAAGACTGGAAGCTGCCTGTAGCTTCCAGTCATACTAATTAGATATGACAGTCATTAATAATTAGCTTTATCCTAACCTGTGGTACCTGAAGGTACCACAGGTTCTGAGCAGAAGATTTACACTGGAGAGTTTGCCTCCTAGCAATGTCAGGCAGAGTGGTGGGTCTGAAGCACCTCTGAGATCCTCCTTGGGAATACAGCTCTGGGGGGTCCTGCACCCCTGGGATGTTGCTGCTAGGCAAAGGTCAGTTCTCTGCTGAACGAGGAGCATTGCAGCAAGGAATTTGAGATGAATGATGGTTTTCTTGCAGAGCTGCAGGCAGAACAGGGCAGCCAAGGCACCGTGCTGCAGAGGCAGCTCCAGCAGTGGTGGGCAGAGCTGAGCTTGGGGTCTCTGGGTCCCTCAGCTGTTTTTCTGGCCCTTGACTCAGCTTTCATTTCTTAGGTTTTGGCATCTGTTTGGGGGATAACGCAGCAGTGTCGTGCCCCTGCTGGTGTGTTTCTGCCACTGCCTGGTGGGGCAGGAGGAGGTGAAGGGGAGTGATGTGCAGAGATGTACTGCCCTCCCTGTCTGGCATTACCTGCATTCCCTTGGCAGGCTCTGGAGAGGTGCCTGCTGCTTGGGTGGGCTGAATGCAGTAACGTGATTTTCTGAGATGAGTGTTTCTGTTTACTGTGTTACCCTGATTTCTGAGGTTGCCAAGTTCTTTGGGCGTATCAGGAGGGCAGGCACAGCATGGGCCCATTTCCTTAATGACCATCAGTGAGTTGCCTGCACATGTGCAGTACAGATTTGGGACACCTTCTATGGGGGTTTTTGGTTATGTTTTGTTTGGACGGGGGTTTTTTGTGGGTTTCTGTTTGTCTGTCTGGGAGGTTTGGGGTGTTTTTTTTGGTGGTGGTGGGTTTTTCTCCTGCGGATTTTCCTCATTGGATGAGGTGTTCTCTATTTGTGGAATCCCTGCCCAACTGAACCTCCACCAGAGCTGCAAACTCCCATCTGCATACAGCCCTTATTTTGTGCTCCAATAATTTCAAGGCAACTCTGTTCCCCTCTGAGCCTGGGAGAGATCCACAGGGTGGGCATGCAAGGATGCCCTGGGGCAAAAACGGAGGCGCCTCACCAGCGCTGCCGTCTCTCCCAGGGTGAGGACATGTGGCTGAGACAGGACGAGTGAGCATCCCCTGAGCCACCACCTCCTTTTCGCGGGGACCCGGCCGAAGATCCGCCCGCCGAGGAGCGGAGCCTGCCGGCGGCTGATGCCCGGGGTGAGGGGAGCACCGGGCGGGTGCTGCCCCGCGGCTCCCCGTGCCGGGGTCCCCCGGGAGCAGCGGCGCTGGCGGGGGGAGCCCAGGCGGGGGACACCTTACATAAGCCCTAAATGCGACAGGCGGTGCGGGAAGGTGAAGGGCAGAGCGCTGAGAATCCACACAGCCTCCAGCGAGGAGCTCCCTGGCACAGGAGCTCTGCTCGCTGACACACATCCGCGGGTCCCCATCTGCAGCGCCCTCCCTTCCCCGCGGGCCCCACGGGGGCTGCCACAGCTGCTCCTCCTGATGCTGCCAGCCCGGGCGGGGCCGGGGGAGCGGAGCTGTGCCGCCCCGGGCCGGCCGGGGCAGGGAGCGGGTGAGAGGGAGGGCAGATGCACACATCTAGTGTTCCCCTCCTGCCCGCCCAGCGCCCGCGTCCTGCCCGGGCTCTCACTGCGTTGGCCAGCGGGGGGGGAGATGGGCGCCTGCCATGTGGGTCGGGTTTCCTGCTGTATGAGGGGTGGTGGCGCCCGCACAGGGGAGCAGTGCTGTGGTGAAGGAGCACAGGCTGCGTGGTGTGGGAACACAGGTGGTTCCAGCTCAGCCAGGAGAGGAGAGGTGCCAGTGGGGGTCTTGTGCAGAGGCTGTGCTCAGCACCAGTGGTGTCCAGCAGGCTTCTTACGGGGAAGGACATAGCACTGTCTGCTTCTCTTGGCACCCGTGCTCTGGGCAGCCCCAGAGCACTGGGGACGGGCTCTGCAGGCAGGGGCAGACAGTGTGTGAGTGTGCACATGCTCTGCTTGTTCTGCCCACTTTTGCCTGTTCCCAGAGCCACTTGCCCGGGTGGTGGCAGAGCCAATGAGCACCCATGGGTGGGAGGCTCAGCCAGACATCCTGGCTCCTTCTGCACTGCAGGTCTTCAACTCTTCCAGAGCAAGTCTGCTGTTAATTCCCTCCATCTCTCCACAGTATCAGCAGTCACCTCCGGGCTGGGCCACTGGCAGGCAGGCAGCAGCAGGCAGCTGGGAGGCTGTGAGGAGCTGGTGCCACATCTCCCTGCGTCCGTGCTCCTGACTCACCCAGCAGAAGGTGCGGCTGGGCTGCGCACTCCTGACTCCTGTCTCTTCTGCTCCGTCTGTTCCTGGTGGGCAAATCGGAGGCGTGGTGTGATGGGGTTGCTCTGAGACCTCGCCCCAGGAGCTTCAGGCCTGGATGTTGGTGCTGTTTCTCCCGGACAATGCGGCTGATACTCTGGAGAAGCCCTCTCTTCCCCCCTGTTCTCCAAGTGCCTGAGCTGGTGGCCAGCTGGGACCTGCGTCTCACCCTCTGGGTCCTGAGCTTTGCCTCGATGGTTGTGCAGATGGAGGGCCAGGTCTACTCGCCCACTGTCAACACGCACTATGGGAAGTTACGAGGGGTGCGCGTGCCATTGCCCAGTGAGATCCTGGGGCCCGTGGACCAGTACCTGGGGGTTCCTTATGCCGCTCCCCCCGTCGGGGAGAAGAGATTCATGCCCCCCGAGCCGCCACCATCCTGGTCGGGCATCAGGAACGCTACCCACTTCTCACCAGTCTGCCCCCAGAACATCCACAACGCCGTTCCCGAGATCATGCTGCCCATCTGGTTTACCTCCAATTTGGATATCGTGGCCACGTACATCCAGGACCCCAACGAGGACTGTCTGTACCTCAACATCTACATCCCCACGGAGGATGGTGAGTCCCCTCTGGGGTGACCGCAGGAGAGCGAGGGGGGGGGTCACTCCACCCCTCCCCAGCAGTGGTTGGTCTCACCTGGGTGTTGTGTTTGAAGCATGTGGTTGTGGACCCTGCAGCATGCTGTCTGTTTGTAGAAAGCTTTCTCTGGCCACGCAGCTTGCCCTCTTGCCCTCAGCTGCCATCTCTGTCTCGCGTGCTCCTGCTCCTCCACGCCTCCTGGTCCCACCCCTCCACCTCCATGGCATCGTCACGGGTTCCTCTCTTGTATTGCTAAATCTGAATCCGACTCTCTGACCGCAGATCCACAGAGTGACAAGCTGATTTGTGCTCCCCACAGGCGCCGAGTGCCAGGTTCTGTCTTGAGTTGGTTCGAGTTCGTCCTTCCTCCCTGCTTCCCACCCTCCCCAGGTCCATGCGCTAGTTGTGGGCGTGGGCTGCAGCTGGGAGGAACACTCTCTGCCTCTCCCTGGGAAGATGCTCCAGCAAGAAAGGGACCACAGAGCCCTTTTCTGGGCCCTGGTACGGATGGGTGGTTGGGGTGCACTGGCAGACACATCGCTTGGCTGCTCCTCCGTGCGCCGGTGGGACAGCGGCAGAGCGATGAGCCTGGGGTGCTGGGGGCGCACGGGGCGTGGTCCTGTTGGGGTGAGGCTGAGCGGCGCCGGGTCCCTCCTTGTCTAACCTTTTCCTTTGTAGGGGATCCCACCTGAACTGTAAGTAGAGGGCAGAGGAGGCAACGCCTGCCCGCACGCCCGCCCCAGCCTCACCGCAACGGGAGCCCCCAGGGATTTTCAGCGGGCTGGAAGGGACCCGCAGCCAGTCTGCTGCACACAGCAGAGCAGCCTGGCGGGCCACTGGCTTCTCCCAGGCTGGCTGGGTCCACTCCTCAGTCTCTGGGGCCCACGGAATGCATCATGCCTTCCTTCCCGCCCAGCACGGCTGGCCCAGAGTTTTCCTCCCATGGCGACGCTCCCTCCCCACCTCCCGCGGTCCCGGGGGCGGTGGGAGGGTAGCAGCGTGGTTGTGATTGCATGCCCACTCCCATCAGTGGAGCCTCCTGTTATTTTGTAGTCTTTTATTCATTTTACAGTAAAACGGATTTCCAAGGAATGCACCCGAAAGCCCAACAAGAAAATATGTAGGAAAGGAGGTATGTAGCAAGCCGACCGGCAGAGAGGCACAGAGAGGAAAGAGAGAGAGAGTGAGAGAGTGAGAGGGTGCCTGGCTGGCCCCTGGCCTGCAGCACTCCTCCAGCACCTCTCTGTGCTGCCACCCGGACTGTGGACCCTCCAAGCAGCCCACCCTGCCACCCCCTGCTTCCCACTGGGAAGAGCCCCACAGATGCTCCGGCCAGCTGGGAGCACGGGCCTGGGGTCAGGTCATGAGGATGCTCATGTTGCTCCAGGCCTTTCAGAACAGCTTCTCCTGGGCTGAGCCTGCACTCCCACCTCCATCCCACTGGCACTGACAGCCTCCCAGTCCCTGGCCATGAGGGGTAGCCTCTGAGGGCAGGTAGCACTTAAATTCATCCATCCCTTAGGTCAGGTTACCCCATTAGGGGTGTACAGACCTGCTCAGGGGAGGATCTGTGTGATGGGGGACTGCAGTCCATCCTGGGCTGAGCTTTTGCCTCAATGCATCCCTGATCATTTTGCATCCAGAGCCCCTTGGTTAAAAGCTTAAAGCCTCTCCTGGCTGTGTAAATGCTGCAGATTCTGCCCTGAGCTTTGTGCCTGCCAAGGCTGCTCACACCCCCATGCCAGTGCCAGTCCTGCCAGTAAGGATTTGGTCTCCAGCCCATGGCACAGCAGCCTCCCTGAGCCCCAGCTGCCTCACAGGCAGCAGAGCACCTCCAGTTCAGACACATCTCTGCTTTGCCTTGCCTCCACTGACCTTCCCCCGTTGCCCCTAAATGATCCGGTATTCCCAACCAGTGACATGCACAAGGGAGTAGAGGCGTACAAATGGTGGCTGGCTGGGCCCCGTGTCAGACACAATGCCTCCCCCGTCCCTCCACACAGCCCCTTGCAGGCAGGGAGAGCTGGCTGCTCTGTATCCCAAAGATGAACGTGTGGACAGTCAGGCAGCCAAGCTCTTCTGAAACGCTCAGTGCAGGGCATCTGGCCGGCACAGGCTGCTGTCCTGGGTGTCCTGCAGCAGCAGCAGCATCCCTGCATCCCAGCCTCTGTCTCCCTGCACCCCTGGGTTTGGCGGGGCCAGCGCAGCTGGGCTTGGAGGTTTGGGGAGCGCTTTCCTTCCAGCCGTTTCCCCCAGTTCTGTTGTTTGGTTTCTTTGCTTTGCTTTTCCTGTTGCTGTCCTGGCTATTCACACGCCATCTCTCTGAGTGCCAAGGCTGCCCCTGAAAGGGCTGGCACATTAGGGAGTCTCTGCACGCTGCCTCCGGAGCCGGCTGTGCCAGTGATCACCAGCCACTTCAAAGCGCTTCCTCTCCCGGCCCTCCCGCCGGCTGCCAGGGCTGGCAGACCCCCGCCACCCCCAGCCCCACAGCCAGGGCTGGGGAAGCAGGCTCCAGGTTACTGCCAGAGAAGGGGATGATATAAGGCATGACAAAACACCTCGGGTGCGCTCGTCTCCTGGGTTTCCCTGGATTTCTCCTGGGTTTCTCCGCTCACGGGCAGGGTTTCCTTGCAGCCCATCTGCGGTTGCCTCTGGTCACCTCCCAGGGAGCTGGTGAGGGACATTCCCTTTGCCCCCACTGGGCTCTGTTGACTCATGGACCAGCAGATCCCCAGTACCAGCTATTTGGACATCCAGGTGTGGCGTGCCAAGAATTAAAGCACCCAGACACTGGCACTTCCCTCCAGCTCTGGCCAGGCTCTGGTAGCTGTTGTCTTGAATTAATTGAGTCACTTGTGATGAAACACAGAAGCTCCCACACTCCTCACTGTGTATCCTAGGTTAGTAATGCTTGGGGAGAGGGTAATGTACCTGCATTGCTGATATCCTCAGGTTGAACATTTGAACATTGACTCATTCTTGAATAATCATCATTACTATTTCGAAGGCCACAGGCAAGCAGTGATAAGCGCTCCTCTCACAGAACAGTATTTTGGTGGTTGAAAATGCCTCAGCTCCCACCTTACTGGAGTTTTCATGACTTCTGCCACCCCTAAGCTCAGTGTATTTCAGAGCAAACAAAGGACTGAGAATTTAACTGTCATGCTTGTTTATCTCTGGGACAGAAAAACATCCCTGTTTCCCTGCCCAGTTGCCCACAGTCATTTCCTATATGGAAATTTTCTAAATGCCAGTCTCCTCCATACACATTGGTCCCTTCTCTGGTAGCAATACAGGACAGCAGTGCTTTGAGAGCAGCTAGCCATGCATGGTGCCAGGGGAGCTGACAGCACTGAGGCTCATTTGAGGCTCAGATTTTGCTGCAAAAATAGTACTGCCCACCCAAAGACCATGTACACACAGCCTGAGAGTACAGTACCTATGTGCAAAATGCAGCTCTGCCCCATGCTTTGTGCTGCCAACACTTCCAGCCTGTTTTTGGCTCTGGTAGATGCCAAGATGATTTTTTTTTCCCTTCCCTTCATCACCAGCCTGGGCAAGCCTTGCTGAAGGGCATGAGGAGGTGGATGTCATTTTTGGAGGGGAAAAATGTGGTTGCCCTGCACTTAGCAGCTCTTCCTGGTTTTCATTAGCAAATGCCCAAATCTCTCTGGCTGGGACTGTGAAGAGTCTGCGATATTGCAGAGACAAATGGACAGGTCCAGCATCTTCCTCTGCTGTGTGAGGGTGGCTGGAGCTCCCAGCAGCTCCTGGGCTAAGGAAGCACTTTGGCAGCTCTGCGGGAAAAGTCTTGTGGCTTCTCCGCCGCTCTCCAAGAAGCTGACTTGTCCAAGTACCAGCTGAGGCTTCCCTACAGCTGCACAAATTCTGCAGTGCTCCCTTGCTGGAAGCTTCTTCCCAGCCCCCTCGAAGCCTGGTGCTTTGCAGAGCTGGCTGTGGGCAGACCACCGCCCTGGTGCTCCACTTCCACTCTGGGGAGCAATTTGCAAAGGTGAGGGTCGGTGTTTGTGCTGCCGGAGGCAGCAGAGCGTGAGAAGATGCAGTGCTTTTAGAGTCTGCTCAGGGATGGAGATAACTCCTCTGCACCATTCTGGGACACCAAGGTGTGCTGCAGTCCTGGAGCAAGGGCTGATGGCTTCAAAGGGCCCTCGGACAGAGGTCCCAGCTGAGCTGTCCCTGCCTGTGGGGTTGTGCAGCAGCAGGTTCAACAGCTGCACCATCCTTGCTCCTGTTCCTTCTTGCTGCCAGAGAAGCAGCTGAGATGCTGTGGCCAGCAGCAGGGGTATCTTTGGGCATGCAGCCATCAGAGGTTCCTGCTCCCTGCAGCATCGTGGCTGCTTTGCAGGTGTGGGTGCCCCAGGGAGCTCGCACTGAGGAGCAGGTGCTGGAGCTGCCTATGGGTGCCCTGAACAGATCTGGAAAGGTGTCACCTCAGGCTCCTGCTCTTCTCTTGTCCACACCATGCTGAGAATGAAGGCTCCAAGGACTGAGGCTCCTTACCCTGCTTTATCTCTGTTTGCACTGGTGTCAGTGCTGTTGGTATGGTTTACTTAAGATAGCATAAATCTAGCATGGATGCCCCTGTTTCAGGCAAAGTCTTTTTTTTTTTTTTTTTTTGTTTTTAACCAAACTTGAACTTAAATCTTCCTACAGCCTTCAGATAAGAGAATATGCATCCTTCCTATCGGCCTGAACAATGTCACTTTGCAGTCAGCTTAAAGTGAAGTGGCACAACAGACATTCACCTCCTGAGTTAGTGGAGGGTGTTTTTGATGGTAAGGAGAATAAGAGCCATGAGCACTTTTAGTTTTTCCTGTGAATCCACAGGCTTAAACCCATCCCCATGAGAGTGGGTGCTGCAGGGCTCTGTGGTGGCCTTTGTTAGAGCAGAGGAAGACCTCCTGGACTGGGTGTCCCTGAACATGGCAGTAGCCAGTAGAAAGTGGGACTGGGTGAGGGAAGTGAAGCTGTGATTGCTCTCACGAGCTGTGGGGCATTGGTGGGTTGTGCTGGAGGTGAACATTGCAGCAAGAGGCAGAAAGCCCACTTGGTCACAACAGTCTGTTGGCCATAACCACCCTGGCACCTTCCTGCTGATGGGTGAGGCTTGTGCTTTGCATCTGCCACACACACATGCCACTGCTGTTCCCCTTCCCCCTGGCCTGCATCACTGCACTCCTGCTTTGCTTAGCTTCCCAAGTGCTGCTTTCTGCCACCTCTTCCATGGTGCCTGAAGCTCAGGTTGCTGGAGGCTTGTCTCAGCCACCCCTAAGCTCTGCAGCAGCAGTCTCCAGCTGGGTCCCTCCCTGCTCAGCCAGGACAGTTGCTCAGGTCACAGAGATGTTGTCCGCTGCCCTCTTTTACAACCTGACAAGTCCTCATAGCTGATTACTCCATTCTCATCTGCACAGAGGCTTTTGTCCCCTGAAGGAGACCAGGCTGGAGGGCTGCAGCCTGGCCAGTCCCAGGGCTTTACCAGCACCAGGGCCTTTGGCAGTGGAAAATGACCCTCCAGCTGCTTGTGGTCAGCTTCTCAGCTCTGAAGCACAGCGTGCATCAAAGCTTGCCGGCTGTGGTCTTCATTAGAGAAAAATCCCTATCCCTTAGAAGTACCAAGAGGTTGGTGCATAGCCCTGGTTAGCAAATATTGCATGAGTACTTCGTCATTTAAGTGCTTTCTGTGCTTGCAGCTCTTCCTAATGAAGACACAGTAGGTCAAGCTTGCAGCCTCCTGCAAAGAGGCTGTGGCTGCACACGCCCGGCCAAGTGTGTGGCTGGGGAGGCAGTGTGGGAAGGATGCAGCAGGAAGGGGGAGATGCTGGGGCTGAGGTGCTGGGGCAAGAGGTGACAGGGATGGGTTGGTGCTGCGTGAAAAGAGAAGAACAATGTGAGATGCTCAGAGGATGGCTGGGTGGTGAAGCAGGAGGTGAGGGGATGGGGCTGGAGCATGGTGGGGGTAGGTCGGGAGGTAAACTCTGCCTTGGAGAAAATCACATCAGCACAGGAGACAGCTGATCCATCCCTGCCCTTGGCAGGAGCAGCTCTACCTCACCTCTTTCTGGCAGTGTGTCCCACCTGGTCTTAAACACCTCCCCAGGCCACCTCTTCGAGAGCTTCTGCCCTTTCTGCCAGAAAGATTTTCTTCTCATCCTGCCTCCTGTAGCCGCAGGGCTGCCTGAGAGGGACTTGCTCTTCCACCTCACCACCTCACAGTAGTCTTTAATGTGCTGGGATGCTGCTGGAGCTCCCATCATGCCTCTGCTCCCAGGATTCATGTGACCCAGCCTTCTGCAAACTTTTCATGCCCTGCTGGATTTTTTGAGGTTTCTGGTTGCTGCTCCTCCAGACTTTCTCCAGCAGGTCATGGCTGCTTAAGGCATTCTACAAGCCTCTCACCCTGATGGAGCTGCCTCACAGCCATTTCAGATCTCTTCCTCCCCCATCACAGATTCCTTTTAAATACAAATTCTGTCCCACTCATGCTGCCATCTCTGTTATCCATGTCCTGTGTCACCTGCAGAATGCCACTCCCAGACTGACAGTGAGCACGGCTCCCCAGTTTTCTCTTTCTGACCAGTTTTGTGCATTTAGTCCTGTAGTTCCATGCAGCCACAGGCTTGCCCCTTGGTTGTGGGAGCTTTGCTGGGGACTGTGGCAATGGGGCCTGTTGGTGGTGGCAGCAGGACCCTGGGATCAACCTGGCTGGGTGTCAGAGCCCCTGGTCTCAGGGAAAAGTCACTGGGCAGTGCAGGCACTTTGTGGATAAATCCTGCCTGGGGGACACCCTGCTGTCTCCCCAGGGAAGTTTTTGTTGCAGGCATTAGGGAGCAGAGGACTTGCAGGTGTTAGTCTGCAGCTCTAAGGGGATGAGAACACCCAACCTCTTCCTGAAATTCAGAGCTGCAGAGCACAGGGATGGCACCACTTGCCTTTGTGTCCACAGTGGCATGCAGTCCTCTGCTGGAGTGGGGTTTTGGCACAGGTTTTTCAGCACCCCTGCTCCCTGCCAGCCCACAGGCCATCTCTCCTGGCTCCTGCTGGCTGCAGTCTGGGGAGTGCCAAGCTCACTGCAAGCCATCCACAGCAGTATTCCACTGTGCCCAGCTGGGGATGCTGGACTGGCCCATGCCCCAGCACTGTAGGTTGGTGAAGGGACACTGAGCAAATGTAAGGCATTCAGGGTGTTACAGAAACTAATATGTTTAGAATTCTGCCTTGGTCAGGTCAAGCTGATTTGAAATCCTCAGTGTGAAACATGGAACTGGTCTTGTACAGAGGGAGTTGGTGCAGGGTGGAGCCAGGCAGCTCAGGGGAGCAGCTGTCATGAGGGATCTCTGCGTGCTTTGGTGGTCTCATGCAATGGTACCAGTGGTTTGTGGCCAGGCACAACAAGGAGCCACACACTACGTGGGGGTGATGGGCAGGGCCCTGCCTGGCACTCAGTGGCCACACAAGGCAACCCTTGGTTTGAGCCCTGCAGAGGACAGTTGTCCCCAGGGGCAGCAGAGCTGGGAGCAGAGCTCCTGTTGACACCTGAGTGCTAGGAGAGGGAGCCTTGCCTGGAGCTGAGGATGCATGACCAGGTGGGGACCAGGCTGGGATGCAGAAGGATCGGCTTTGAGAGACTCATCCACCGCCAGCACTGGTGCTGCCACAGCCCCACTCGCGTCTTCCCTGCCTCCCCAGCCCTCCCCAGGGAGGCTCTGGGAAGGGGCCCAGGTGAAGCAGCATCCTGGCACACTCCTGGGGCAGTCCTGCCCATGCCCTACACTGCCCTGGCTCTGGGAGAGGTGCAGTGTGAGTAGCCAGCAGTGCTGTGGGGCACAGGCGTGGCCCCACTGTCTCTGCTATCATGCTATTTTTGAATTCTCTTTTTTTGTGTGTGTTCTTTTTTTTCCTTTTTTTCTTTCTTTCTTTCTTTTTTTTTTTTTTTTTTTTTTTTTTTTTTTTTTTTTGTTTGTTTGTTTGTTTTGTTTTTATTTCCTTTTGTTTTCCTTTCTGTTCTGTCTCCTCGTGTTTGGTCCCTAGGAGCCAGCGCTAAGAAACAGGGCGAGGACTTAGCGGATAATGACGGTGATGAAGACGAAGGTATTTCTGTGCTCGAGGCTGCCCACTGCATGACACGCAAAGCAAAGCAGCTCCGTTTGCCCGCTGCCATCCGCTGCCACCCCCAGGGAGCCCTGTGTGTGTCTGTCTGCCGTGCCAGGCAGCTGCGCGGGGTGGGGGGCAGGCTGGCCGGCTGTGCAGGGCACCCAGGACCTTCCCCTCCTCCTGATGGGGGGGAAAGCTCATGGGTTTGGTTTTTTTTTTTTTTTTCCGCTGTAGGAGGAGTTTGCTCCTGCTCAGTTGGAGTGAGGGCAGGGAGGAAGCATGGCAGCTTGGGAGGAGAGAAGCCCTCGGGCACCTGGGCCCATTTCACCCTGAGCCCGGTCACATCCCACCTCCAGCCTCATCCCTCCAGAGTCAGTGACATGCATCTGGGAGCCAGCAACCTCCCCATCCACCCTTGCCTGGCCCTGCCCTGGCTATGCCAGCAGCCTGAACACTTGGCAGCCAAAGGGCATCTGGCCATGCACAGGAGACTCAGGGTCCACTTGGTTTCTGTTCACTTCTCTCCTTCCTCACCCACTGGAAGTGAGGTCTTGCTTGCAAGCACCAGCCAAGACGGATCAAGTGGCCTTTCAAGCAGATGTGATTCTAGATATATGCCAGGACTAAGCAAGCTGCAGAATAGGCTATTTTTAGTAGAACAGGGTGGTTTGTCTGCAGGTTATGGAGTCGGCGTGTTTGGCTGCAGAGATGTGATGAGGAAGTAGGAGGAAGGGTTGGCCAGGGTGCAGCCCTAATGTGCTGAGGACAGTAAAGCCTCATGGTGTGCAGAAGGCCCAGGGCAGCTCGAACAAGGCCTGGCAGATGGCATTTAAGACCTGGGAAATAGATGAAAAACTTTTTCCTTGGCAGTACTAAAACCCTGTTGTTTACTCCAGCTAACCTGTGCCTCTTGTACCAGGGCGTAAACTGGCATTCAGCCTAAGTGACTCGACTATGCTAAATCCACACACACCAAAAAGTGCTGCAGCAGTTCCCAGCTGTTTATTTCCTGGTACACCTCTGTACGTTGTTGCCATTCTGCTGTGAGGAGGGCCCTTTGTGTGTCAGGGAGTGGCTGCAGGATGGAGGAGAAGACATGGGCACAGACACTGATGTTCCTACCCCTCACATTTCAAGCAGGTGGTCCTGGAAAAAATCATCCTGATGTAGGACAGGCAATGTCTGTCCTGGAGGAGCTGCAAGCACTGTCTGCTCCTCTGGTCTGTGCATTTGTCTGGCTACATTCTGGCAACAGGAAAAGAGCCAGCACAGGTTTCGGGTTTGGCATAGCCTCATTCTCCTGGAGGGAAGAGGTTTTCTGTATGTGAGGCCACCTTTAGCCATGCCGTGGGTCACAGCTGGAGGTGAGGATGGCCACAGATACCCACCAGCCTGGCCTGCAGCCCCCTGCAATGGGCAGGCTACAGGGAGGAGGGGACATGGGCAGGGCTTAGGTGGGTGCGAGGGAGCACGAACAGCCCAGCCGGGCACTGGCGTTGGTGGCTGTGCCCCAGGAGTCCCGGTCCTTGTGGGACACTGCTGTGCTGCTGAGGGAGGCAGGCAGGGAGCAGCAGCTGCCTAGGGCAGCTGAGGCCAAGCAGGCATTGCCAGCCCACCTGAGCAAGGTGTGAGTGAGGACGGGGGAGGAAAAAGTCTGTCGGTGCTGGACAGGGCTGGGCAGCGTAGGCATGTGGGACCTGGAGATGTCCCCATGGCAGGTGCTGCTGCCTCGTCTGTGTGACATGGGCAAGGTGCTCCAGGAGCCCAAGCACAGGTGTTATTCCCTTGTGGGTGGCCATGGCTCCGTGAGGGATCACCAGCCAGTGGGGAAGAAGGGGCAGGATGTCCCCTGGACAGGAGAAGTCGAGAGGGAGCGTGGCTGCTCCCTGTCCACTAGGCTCCCACAGTCCTTCCTCCCCGGCCCTCGGGGTCCCATTCCCCATCCTCACTCCATGCCTCATGCCCTGTCCTCGTCCAGATGCCGTGCTCACCTCCCTGATACACACACATGCATACACTGTCTGCCTCATCACCATGTCTGTGTCTGGGCACTGGGGTGCCGTGGGTTTACATCCAGACAGGCAGGTCTCTGCCTTCCCAGGGGAATGGGGAGTGGGAGAGTAAGACATTGGAGCACATATCAGTGCCCCCCACCTGCCTTCTAGGTCCTGCACACCCCCATCCCTGCCCCCCTCCACAATGCCAGCTTCCAGGACTCACGGAGTGCTTGGGTCCAGCCAAAGACAGGACGTGGGGCTGCATCCTGGGGCTGGACTCTGCAACTCCCACCCACAGCAGACCTGATCTGGCTCCCACACAAATGCCAGAGCCCAGCTCTGGGGAAGAGCAGCGGGGTCCAGCCAGCGTCCCTCCCTCACATGCTCAGACCCCTGAGGGGACAGCAGTGTGGGGACAGTGCAGCAACAGCCACCTCCCGGAGAGGGGCTGGCAGGGTTAGTTCAGTGGTGTTTGGCTTTGGGGGTCCATGCTGTGACCCCCAGGAGAGCTCTGGCTTTGGCTCCTAAGCCCCCTCCCTGGTCCTGGGAGCTGGCATTGCCCTTGTACTTG
>VYXD01007322.1:631099-642897 GCA_013397195.1 Hylia prasina
TTTTAACCCCCTCTCCTCCCAGACAGCGGGGACAGGGGGGCCAAGCCGGTGATGGTGTACATCCACGGTGGCTCCTACATGGAGGGCACGGGGAACATGATAGACGGCAGCATCCTGGCCAGCTACGGGAACGTGATTGTCATCACCCTGAACTACCGCGTTGGAGTGCTCGGTATGAGCCGGCNCGGCTCATTTACACAAACTGGCTCAAGTGAAAGCAAATATTGGTTTGTGGTTAAATGAATAATAAATGTGTTTACCCAGTATCTCCTCCTGAGAGGGCTCAGAGCGGTGAGGTGCCAGCGGGTTCTGCCTGGCTGTCCTGAGGACCTGGCAGCTCTCCCTCCCTGGGCACAGGCAGCCTCCAAGCTAGTTGTGCTGCTGGGACCCCCACAGCAAGCCACCATGACCCCACTGTCTGCAGTGGACACCACAGGGTGTGGGGTGCCGTGCAGAGGAGGGTGGCAGTCCTGTTTCCAAAAGCACTGGTGACTTAGAGAGGCAAAATGAGGACAGAGGGTCAAAAGGCAGTCCCCTGCCTGAAGCAGCAGAAAGCCCCGGGGGCTGAGACACAAGAGGCTTGTGTGGAACACCGCTGCCACTTCCTTTAGCAGCATGAGAACAAGGGGTGTAGAGGTTCAGGGAAAGGTCCTTTCCAGCCAAGCTGCTGGCTCTTTTCCTTGCCATCCAGCCTAGCATGGTGCTCTCCCTTGGCAGCTGGGTTCCTGCCTGGTACCTGGGGCAGCGCACCCCTCTAATGGCCTCCAGAGCCCATAGTTCCTTGTGGAAGATAATAGTTAACCTATTCAAAACATTTTAATGTTAAAAGTCCACCTTTTAAGATGGATAGGTGCAAAGTTAAGACACATGAGTCACAATGTGACATTAGACTTAAGTGGTGCCTTCATCATTTCCATTTCCTGGGGTGGTGCACCACACCCAGCCAGACCAAGTGCCAGCACAGCCCTGGGGCCGCTCCCTGTGTGCTGGGGTTACCTGCCTGCTTTTTACCTCAGGCCCATGGTTTCGGCTTCCTGCTGAAAGTCAATGCAAATGAAAGAGTGATAACTTATCTTGGGTGTTTCCTGTGCTATTGAAAGCATTTCTCACCTTCTTCCTCAGTGAGAGCCGTTGTGTTTTAAGCTGCAGTCGGTTCCTCTCTGCCCAGCCCACCTCCTTACATTTATAGAGCCTCCCCCAGTCCACTCTAGTCCATGGAAAGCATTGGCTGTGCACATACCCGCCCTGCCTGCAGCCCCTGATGCTTTCTCAGCTTCCCTTGGAGCTTGTGTGAGGTGTCTTGAGCTGTTCTAGCACAGGTGGTGGTATGGGTAGCACAGAGCTTTGTGCAAGTTGCTCATGGCCCACTGCTTGGTGTTGGCCAAAGAGGCTCCCCGAGGTTTGCAGCTGCTCTCTCAGCCTTTCACCCCTCTGTGCTGTGCAGAGTGGCTGGAGCTCAGTGGTCCAGTGGTCAGTTTTGGAGCCGTTCTCCAAAACTCACAAAACTCTCTTGGTAGCGTGGTCTCACGGTGGGATAGGGTCCCACAGAAGCTGCCCTCGGTCTGGGGGGTGGGAAATCAGCACTTTCCCTGTTTCCTCATGCCTAACCGGGCTCCCCTTGGCCCTCAGGGTTCCTGAGCACGGGGGACCAGGCTGCCAAGGGCAACTACGGGCTGCTGGACCAGATCCAGGCGCTGCGCTGGGTGAGCGAGAACATCGCCTTCTTTGGGGGAGATCCCCTGAGGATCACCGTCTTTGGCTCCGGCATCGGTGCCTCCTGTGTCAGCCTGCTCACCCTCTCCCACCACTCTGAAGGTAGGTGTCACCGTGCCTGAGGCTGCTGCAGCTGCCAGCAAACGCCCTGCTCATGCTAACCCAGGGAGGGGAGCCCACCCAGGCCCTGCTGCCCAGCCTAACAAAGTCAGGGCTGCTTTCTAATCAGTCACTGGTGAGAGCCTGGACAGGACTGGGGAGCAAAACTTTCTCGTCATGGGCAGAAAGAGGCCGGTGGCAGAGCATGTGGGAGCCGGGGATGGAGTGGGTGCTCCCCGTGCACAAGGCTGCAGCCCAGGGCCAGCACCTTGGCATGGGGAGAAGTGGGGACCCCTCCTGGTGCTCAGGTTTTCCAAGGTGTGGAGGGGGTGTAGGGCATCATGCTGGGATCATCATTGGGAACAAGGATCTCAGTGCTAGGAAAGGTGTTCACACTGGAATGAAGGGGAAGACAGAGCACCCCAGACATCCCTCCTGAGCCTGGGGAGGGATGGAGGGCCCTGTGTTGTGAGACTGGGAGAGCTGGAAGTGCTGTGCCTAGCAAAACACAGGTGGAAGTAATATGATTAATATCTGTAAATATAGCAGAGTGTTTACTCTAAATAAAGAAGGAAATTATTTATGCTAAAAGATTGTGTTGGAATAAGAGCAAATGCATGTAAACCACCTGCAAATACATTTACATCCAGCACTGAGGGGGAAAGAATTAACTGTGAGACTAGAAGTGTTTTTGATAAACCTCCTAAAGGAAATTATAGGAGCATAAGCCTGAACTGGATGTGGTCCACAGGGGAGCAGCTTGCCAGGGACCTGCTCATGAGCTTTATATGAGGGTGCAGCCATCTTCCAGTGCTGTGTCCGCCGGTGTGATGCTGAGGAGAAAAGGACATGTGTAAGCAGCAGACGGGCATGAGTCTGCCCTGCAGAAACACACAGCAAAGTGCACTGGAAGGTGATGTGAAGAGCTGCTGCCCTGCTCAACAGTCTGGGAATCACACAGGAACAGAGACCTCCAGAACCTCAGCAGGGCTGATGGCTGATGATGGGGAGTCTTTTACAGGCTGAAAGCTCCTGCAGAAAGAAAAAGTATTTTCTCTGCCCATACTGAATGTGAAAGGCTGGGAAGGGAACACTGTGTGTAATGCCTTCTCAGTGTTTCTAAGTGTGCTCCTTTCCATCAGAGGAGTGCAGCAGTGTGTGCTTGGCTGTCCAGGTGGCTCCAGCCTCTTGCAGAGGTCCAGAATGGAGCAGCATGGAGAGAGAGGCTGAGGGTGGATTGGCAGGACTGCTCCTTGTCACTTTTCAGCCATGAAAAATAGTCCTGCACTTCTCAGGTGGTGCTACACTTAATGCCACTAAGCCCTGCTTAGTAGAATTCTCTGCTGCCCCATGCAGCCCCAGTGCCTCTGGTGTGCCCCCCTGCATTGCTGGGTGCCCCCTACCCTTGCTGCTGGGCCAGGGGAGCTGCTGCTGCCTGTAAATTCTGTGAGGCAGGAGGGGAGTGCTCAGCGCTTCAGCCAGTGTCTCATAAAGCTAAATGGCCGTAAAATGACCTCAAAAAATTCCCTGTGCCAGAGCACCCATATCCCCAGGGATGAGTAGCTGGCTCTGGAACACAGCGTGGGAACAGTGCTAAGCTGCAGCCTGCTGAACAGGTGGGTTTGTTTTTTCTGCGTCAAAATAAAACTTCTAGTGATCACAAGCCATTAATGAAGCTGCTGATTTGTGCCTGCTCTGCCAGGTGCTGCAAGAGACAGACACTGGAGGCTTGGTACAGTACATGCTGGGTCTGGCTGATGGGGAAATCCACATCTCCCTGCCAGCTTCAGGCCTTGTAGGGTCTCTCTGATCCCTCATCAGAGATCAAAGTGCTGTTTTTCTCCCCAGCCAGCCATAGCAGGGCAGGAACGGTCTCTGCCAGGCAAACTTTATGTACTTCCTTTGCCCCTTCTCCATGGGAGCTTCTGCCCTTTGCTGCCAGCCCTCCAGATCTCAGGGCTTGCTCCAGACACCCCCAGAAGTGTTTCCAGTCTCAGCTACTGGGCAAAGCAAGGAGGAATTCAGGAGCTGGCAGCAGCTGGTGTCAGTCTGAGGCTCCAACCACCCTCTGGCAGAGCCCTGGCCCCACCACTTGATTCCACTATGCTGTGGCAGCCAGTCCTGCAGGAGGCAGGGTGTGTTGGGACCCTCACCTTGGAGGGGAACAGGAAGGAAAGGCAGAAATTCACCTTCTTGCCTGGGCCTCAGTGGGCTGGAGAGGTCCAGTGGGGAGTGCAGGGTGCTGATGCCTCCCTGGGGTGATTGTCAGTGTTCAGACAGGTCTGGGCTCTCACAGAGCCCTGGCTCCCTCTGGATCAGGATGTGGCCATGCAGAGACATGGCAAAGGGGCTCCATCAGGGACATAACCAGCTATTGGTGACATCAGCTGCCCTGTACTTCCCCAGGCAGTGGTGAGCAGGACCAGGGCCCAGCCTGATGGGTCTGTCTGGGAAGTGATGCTGCTGGCAGGGCGCAATAGCTGCTGCTGGGGCAGCATCTCCAGGGAGCCAGAAAACCCCATCCTGGCTCCTTGGCACGTGGATGATGGTGCAGAGCAAGCAAACCCATGGCCAGTCTCCAGCCTGTAGGCTGGGTATGGCTTTCTAGGGCACCGGGAGGTGACAAACAGAGCTTGTGACTTCTCTTTGTCCCAGTGCATGGGACTGTACGTCAGGTACTTGGCAGAGTGAGGACTGTGCGTGCAGACAAGAGCTATGGACATGGTGGCTGGGAGCCAGGAGCCTCTGAACACTTCTGTTGCGGGAAGGTGCAGCTCTGCTTCTCTGCAGAGTGGCACAGCCTTGGTTGCACAGGGGTTCTCTGCGTTTCAGGGTGCCAGGGGCAGCCCCATGGCCACCACGCTGCTGTGCCAGCACCTTTCAGGGATCACCTGGAACAGTCCCTCAGAGCAAGCAAGTGCTGGCGTCTGGCAGGGGCACAGGCAGCACTTGGGGTGCAAAGAGGGCTGGTCAGAGAGCAGGGACCCCTGGGTGCACCCCGGACTGGCTGCCTTTCACGGCCCAGAGGCTCTGCTTCCTCACCACCCTTTGTATTCTGAGCACAAGCACCATTGACATGGGACTGGAGCGAAGCCACGCATTTCTCTGCCTGGGCCAGGGCCTTTGTGGCCTCGTTTTCCAGGGCGAAAGTCCACTCCCTCTGTTCCTGGTGGCAGAAAGGCCCTCTTTGTGCATCTGGCAGCGTTCTCCTGCAGGGCTGGATTGGCACTGAGCAGCCCCAGCTGGGCAGGAAGCAGCAGGGAGGGGGTCGAGGGGGACTCTGACAAAGCTGTGGGGTGGGACACGGCAGGGTTAAGTGTCCCCAAGCAGGCATTAACCCTCCCACTGCTGCCAGCCCACAGCCTGGCTCCTCAGTAAAGCAGGTGCCCACCTGGGCTGGAGGATGGTGCTGAGCCAGGGGCAGTGTGAGCTCAGAGGGGGCTCAGGTAACATCCCTGGGGTGGCTGGGGTAGCACGGGCTGCTTGGCAAGGCCAGGCTGTGATGCAGCCATGGCCCCTCTTATCCCCACACCAGGACAGGGATGCTGGGTCATCCCCTGCAATGGGGTCCTCAGGGAGCACAGCAGCCCTTAATTGCTTCCAGGAGCACCCACTTGCATTCCCAGCTGTCATCCTGCCATCCCCATGGCAGCCCTGACCTGAGCCCCCTGTGTCAGCCCAGCTCAGCAGGCAGCACAGCTCAGGGACAAGGCCAGGTGTGAGCTGGAGTGCTGGGTCGCTGCAGGGGTACAAGAGCATCAAGGCCTTCTCCATGCTGCATCCTGCACTGCAGCACTGGGATGCTGGAACCCTGCTGAGAGCTTCCTCCACTCCTTGCCTGTATTGCAGGTCTCTTCCAGAGAGCCATCATCCAGAGCGGCTCCGCGCTCTCCAGCTGGGCAGTGAACTACCAGCCTGTGAAGTACACCAGCATGCTGGCTGACAAGGTGGGCTGCAATGTGCTGGACACCGTGGACATGGTGGACTGCCTGCGGCAGAAGAGTGCCAAGGAGCTGGTAGAACAAGACATCCAGCCAGCTCGCTACCATGTGGCCTTTGGGCCAGTCATTGATGGGGATGTGATCCCGGATGACCCAGAGATCCTGATGGAGCAGGGCGAGTTCCTCAACTATGATATCATGCTGGGGGTCAACCAGGGTGAAGGGCTGAAGTTTGTGGAGGGTGTGGTGGACCCTGAGGACGGCGTCTCAGGCAGTGACTTTGACTACTCAGTCTCCAACTTTGTAGACAACCTGTACGGCTACCCTGAGGGCAAGGACACCTTGAGGGAGACCATCAAGTTCATGTACACGGACTGGGCTGACCGGGACAACCCCGAGACACGTCGCAAGACTCTGGTTGCCCTCTTCACTGACCACCAGTGGGTAGAGCCGTCCATGGTGACAGCAGACCTGCACGCCCGCTATGGCTCCCCCACCTACTTCTACGCCTTCTACCACCACTGCCAGAGCCTGATGAAGCCTGCATGGTCCGATGCAGCCCACGGGGATGAGGTGCCTTACGTGTTTGGGATCCCCATGATTGGCCCCACAGACCTCTTTCCCTGCAACTTCTCCAAGAACGATGTCATGCTCAGCGCTGTAGTGATGACCTACTGGACCAACTTTGCCAAGACAGGGTGAGTGGGGATGGGTGCTGTGCCCTGGGGGTCTGCACTCACTGCAGCTATACTCCTGGGGCTGTGCTGTGGGGGGGGGTCTTCATGCCTGGTGTGGGAAATTGAGCTCTCTGTGCCCAGAGGTCCCCGTGTGCTGCCCCTTCACGGGGGCCAGGCATCAACCACAAAGTGAGAAGCTTTGATCATGCCCAGCCCCTGGGACAGGACCCAGCCAAGCTGCAGGGGTGGGGAGGCTTTTTGGCCCTGGTTACCATGGGTGAGACTTGACCCAGGGTTGGGTGCTGCCCAGTCATTCAAGACTTTTTCCCAGCCCACCCTGTGCTACCACTGGCAAAGATCCCCTCAGGTTATGTCTCTGCATCCAGCTCTCTCTCTTTGCTTCTTTGGTTTCTCCCAGTGCTAGTTCTGTTCTGTATTTCACAGGGACCCCAACAAGCCTGTCCCCCAGGACACCAAGTTCATCCACACCAAGGCCAACCGGTTTGAGGAGGTGGCCTGGTCCAAGTACAACCCCCGTGACCAGCTGTACCTGCACATTGGGCTGAAGCCACGCGTACGTGACCACTACCGGGCCACCAAGGTGGCTTTCTGGAAGCATCTGGTTCCCCACCTGTACAACCTGCACGACATGTTCCACTACACCTCCACCACCACCAAAGTGCCACCACCCGACACCACGCAGAACTCCCACATCACCCGCCGGCCCAACAGCAAGATCTGGACCACCAAGCGTCCCGCCATCTCGCCCGCCTACAACAGCGAGAACGGCAAGGAGAAGTGGAGCCCAGAGCAAGAGGCGGGCACGCTGCTCGAGAGCCCCCGCGACTACTCCACTGAACTGAGCGTCACCATCGCCGTGGGCGCCTCCCTCCTCTTCCTCAACGTGCTGGCCTTCGCCGCCCTCTACTACCGCAAGGACAAGCGCCGACAGGACACGCACCGGCAGCCCAGCCCTCAGCGCGGCGCCTCCAACGACATCGCCCACGCGCCCGATGAGGAGATGCCCTCCTTGCAGGTGAGCCAGGGGCACCACGAGTGCGAAGCCGTGCCATCCCACGACACCCTGCGCCTGGCCGCTCTGCCCGACTACACCCTCACCTTGCGCCGCTCTCCGGATGACATCCCGCTTATGACCCCCAACACCATCACCATGATCCCCAACTCGCTGGTGGGGCTGCAGACCCTGCACCCCTACAACACCTTCACCGCCGGCTTCAACAGCACGGGGCTTCCGCATTCACACTCCACCACCAGGGTATAGCTGCCCGCTGCCGGCGCACACGCATGCACGCACGCACACACACGCAGCAGACACTGGCAGAGGGACCGGCGGGGCCCACGGAGCCCCCGGACGGAGGGGCAGCGCCCACGGACGGTGCAGCTCCCAGACCAGAGACCTGCGGGGTCCCGGAGTGGCCCCAGCGCTTTCTTTTGTTCCTATCTAACTTTTGAGAAGTGCTTTGACTCTCCTGGCCTCAGGGCCCCACGGGTTGCCCCGGGACGCCAGTGGGGTGCAGGAGGGACACGGTGTAACCCTGCACAACCCACCCGTGCAGGTGGGCAGGGGTACCCCACTGTGAATGGCCACGGGGCTCCCAGTGCCGTGGCTGTGCCTCCCAGTGGGGCGATCACATGCCCAGTGCTGAGCCCACCGAGCACCCTGGGACTGACGAGAGGCGGGACCGGGCATCCCTCTCGGCCGGTGCCAGACATCCCCAGGCATCTTGGCAGCCCTGGAAAAGGCTCCTTCACTGTGCTGAGAAGTGGCCCCAGGCCATGGTGCTATAGGCAGAGGGAATGGGCAGGGTCCAGGGACCTGGCCTTGTGCTGGATGCGGGCGCTGGGGCTGGTGCCGGGGCTCAGGGACCCTGGGAGTGGGGCCCTGGGCTGGAGACTTGGCACCTCTGCCCCTCTTTGCGCTGCAGAGAATCTCTTTTGTGTCAGTCATTTCTCTTTGCAGAGACGTTTTTTAAGCAGATCTTTAGTTCTTTACACACTAACGGAGTCGCCGCGTTTTGTCCTTTGTAAAGATTTTAAAACCAAGTGTTCTTGATATAAAATAAAAAGCCAGTTAGAAGCCAGCGTGTGCGCACGGTGCCGGCCCCCCATGGCGCCCGCCTGCCGTGGGTGGGCACCAGGCAGGGCAGTGCCTCCTGCACTGTGGGGCTGCGCTCTTTTGTATTTTTTGATATTCTCCCTCCTCTGTCACCCGTGCCCACGTATCTCAGCCAAAAAGCCTATCCAACGGCCTGCCTGCGAGCACCCCCGCCCAGGTCCCTCACTGCCACCACTGGCCAGTGCCACCCACTGCCCCACGTGGGCATCACCTGCTCCGAGCACTGTCTGTTCACTCCCGTGAACCCAGGATAACCCCTATGCTCCCCACCCTGCCCTGCTCCCCCAGGAGCATCCCACATCCCTTCACCACTGCCCCAGGGCCATGCTGTGCCCTCCCTGCCCATGCTGTTGCCCAAAAGCAGAGCCAGTGGTTTGCAGCCTGTGGCAGGAGCAGGGTGAGCTGCTCACCAACATCAGCTCTGCCTCCTGGGTTGCTTCCACTGGGGCCTTTACTCCATCATGGGGTGACCCCAGCTCCAGCATCCAGGACGTGCAGCTGTGGAACAGACGCCTGGGTAGGGACTCTGGGGGTGATGCAGCCTGTGTGGGGCTGGGAGCGCCTGTGCTGGGGCTGAGGCATCTGCTGGGCTGTTGTGGCCACTGAGCCACATGTGGCTCTAAGCAAGTGGCTTTGGTGTGGTCGGGCATGGAGAAGGAGCTGCAAGGGGATCCCACGTGGGGGTACCCCAGTCTCAGCCCCTCAAGGTGAGCACTAGCACCTGGGGCTTGGGGAGGCAGGAGAAAGGGACAGGTCCTTGTGGGGACACCGAATCTTGTCCCTGTACAAGACGGTCCGGCTGGCAGACGCTGCCCGTGCTGGCGGCCGTGACGCACCGGTGCCGGCTGGCCCTACTGCCCGGGGCCAGCGCATCGATGGCCCTGCTGGCCCTACTGCCCGGGGCCAGCACAACATCCGCCCTTCACCCCGCCTCAGCCCCCGCCCCGCGCAGGGCTGAGGGTGAGGATGCTCGTTGGAGAATGTATTTATACCCTGTCACCCGCGCAGAGTAACAAATTCCAAATAAAACAGAAGTGATATTTTTAATAGCAGTGTGTCTCGCCTCTTCTTGGAGCATGCAGGGCCCGCGGAGTACCGGGCTGGGTGGGGTCCTTGTGCTGGTCCTCACGTCCCTGGCACCCACCCCACAGAGGCAGCAGGAGGACCCTGGTGTCACCCCCCCATGTCAGGGTGTTGGACCCCCAGTGCAGCACACGTGCAAGCTAGCACCATACCATCCAGGACTGCCAACACCAAGTGCCACACTAGGGAGGGTGTCCCCACATCCCCCCAGCCCTGCTGCCCCCAGCACTGTACCCCACGTGGGAATGCATCTGTCCCACAGCCCAATGCAAACTTCAAACCCCTTTCCCAGCTGAGCTCCCCTCCCCCTGCTTGCCAAGCAGAAAAGCTGCTGGTTTCATTTCTTTTTAATGTAATTTCAACTGGAGTTGCCAAGGAAACCAGGAACGGAGTTTGGGGGGGCTGAATTGCCTCCAGGCAGTGTGCAGACACTGGAGCCAGGGCCGAGGCCCCGAGCCAGGGGAGCAGGGGCAGGCAGGGGGACAGGGCTGTGCAGGAAGCTGAGTATGGGGCTCTGCCCTTCTGCCCCGGGGGACCTTTGCAGCTCCAGTGCAACGGGCACGTCACCCTGTTCAGCACCGTGCTCCAGACTCTGTGCTGGACCCCCCTAAAAGCCCTGGTGCTGCCCATTGTGGCATCCCACAGGGTGCCTAGTGCCCTCTTGAAGGGGTGATGCCTTTCTGCTGCAGATAAGGGGCTTGCCCTGCCCTCCTGTCCCCTCTCCTCATCCTTGCACAGCCCCAGCTGCATGCTGCCACATGTGCCAGCCTGGCCAGCCCAGCTAGGACCCCAAGGCAAGCTGGTGACAGACAACCCACTGCTATTATGCTATTGCCTTTGCAAAACTCCTGAGGCTGCCATCTGTCCAGGGTGTCCTTGACCATCAACAGCTTTTCTTTGGAGACCTGGCAAAGCTCAGGGGACACTGTATCCCAGAGGGTATGAACAGTTAACATCTGCGTGACAACTGTGGGATATCCTCTGCTTCAGGGGACATGTTCAGGGCTGTTGGCAAGGAGAACCATAAGGGAACTCAACTGCAACGGTGTCCCTGGCATGGGAGGGAGTGACCTGTGGCTGGCCTCTGCCTACTCGAGGATTCACAGCCAGCAGGAGGACAGGGATGCTGCTCTTCACAGAAGCATCACTGGGATAGTGCCCTGCTCCTGTTCCCCACACCTCTGATGCACCCAGGACACAGGAGAGCAGACTCACAGGCAGGCAGGACAAGCTGTTAAGTCTTACGCTGCAACCCCCTCTGCCCTGTGCTGCAGCAGCACAAAGGATTTCTGTGCTCACCCACTGCCAGTGACCTTCCTGGCAGTTGACTCAGACCAGAGGGTTTTGTCTCTCGAGAACAGCAGCCTGGATCCAGGGATGCCTGTGCTGCTGCCAGTCCAAGCCTGGAAGCCCAGCAGCCCCTGCACTGCAGTGGCCATCCAGTGACGAGGCTGAGCCATTCACGGGGCCAGCCCCGCCTGGAACACAATGGCCGGGGAAAGGGGACTCCGGAAGCCTCCTCCGCAGTTCTCCCGACAGTGGAGATGTTTCAGTGACGGTTCAAGCTTGATTTCGTCCATCGTACCAATACAGACTGGTGGGCTGCGAGTTCTCTGACTGCAGCAGGGTGCCAGCAGCTGCGTCACCCCAGTCCCGGCATCTGCATGCTGGCTCAGTCCTGCCCATCTCATCAGCTTGTCTGCGTTAGACGTGCCCACGTCTTTGACCTCTTCGCTGCAACTTCACACACCAATTAACTTCACAATTAGCGTCATTAGCAAAGAGCCCGTTTCTGGCCCACGTGGTCGCGGGCGGGGCAGTTTTCTGAGTACGGGAGACAGCGTCGGCCGCTGCTGTTCAGCATAGCCTGTCCTTGACCGATGGCTTTTGCAGTTTAACCTAAGCCAACAGGCGAAGGGGCTGTCCGCGCTCCCGCCCACCCCTGGGGCCTCTGCTCCTCCCAACCAACTCCCTGTCAGGACAGCGGGCGGGCGCCGTGCTGGACAGCAACGGCCCGGGTTCCTCCTCCTCTTTCCTGTTGTTTTTTTTTCTCCATTTTTACTGTTCTTTCGATGGATCCCCACGCCGAGCCCCGCCGGCGCTGCCGCGGGCAGGTGCGGCCCCGCCGCCCCCGGCCCGGCCCCGCAG
>VYXD01007322.1:643384-680044 GCA_013397195.1 Hylia prasina
GCGGCCCCCAGCCGCTCCACAGTGCCCCCCTGCCGTCCCCACGCGGGAGACACCGGCACCACTGTCACCCTCGTGCGAGGGATGGCGAGCGGGGTCCTGCAGACCAGCCCAGGGGCCCAGGATGAGCCGCAGGATCGCCATGTCCCACACGGGGTGCTGGGCGGCGGGACCTTGAAGCGGGCCAGCCGAGTTAATCGTTGACAGGCTGTTTGCCTTTTCCCGGCTGCACTTTTACACATTAAATCTGGGTATTGGTGGCTCCCCAGGGACCCGCCGGCAGCCTGCAGCAGCTAATCCAAGCGCTCCAGGAGCTGGGGGTACCCAGAGTCATCCCCCGGGTGGACAGCAGGGTTCCGCCACGGCGCACGTGGCTTGCAAGGAATGCAGCGGGGAGGATGCTCACAGCAGGGGAGTGGGGCCACGGGGACCAGAAATCTCCGCGGGGACCATCCTGGGGGGCTGGCTCTGCCCCGATGCCGCAGGAGCCCCGGGGCTGGCCCCAGGGGATGCTCAGCTGCGGTGGTGGTGCGGATGGGTGTGAGCTGAGCTGGACACACCTGCGGTGTTTACTTGGCGAGTCGTGGAAGGAGCAAGGCTGTTTGGGAGGGGGTGGGTAACGTGCCTGCAGGGCAGTATAAAGTCCAGCTGCGTTGGAGGCTGACGGCTGCAATCCCAAAGAGCATTGATTGTCCCGGTGTTGAGGTGAGAACCTGGAGGGCGCAGCACCGTGGCGGGGGTGGCCGCACGTCCCCCAGCTGGGGAGCACCGCGGAGGCAGAGTGGGGGGCCATAGCAGGGCTCGGCCCTGGGCCTGGGAGAGCCGGCAATGCTGGCTCTCGTGGCGGGACTGGGGAGAGAGGAGCAGTGTGGGCACAAGCGGCGTCCTCACTGCTTTACCGGACGGGCTTTGGCCGCCACCGTTTGCCCAGCTCCGGGTGCTCGCACCTTGGGCTAAGGGGAGGAGGTGGCATTTGGGATGGCACTAATTGCCCTGCCAACCTACAGGCGCCCAGCTGGTAGAGTTTACTGGAATGCTGCTCCCCACCTGAGGCTGGGGACAAAACCCAAGGGACATGGCGCCATCCCTTCAGCGTTGGGGCACAGTGTGACGTTGTGGCTGGGACACCAGCTCTGAGGGGCACGGGGGGCTGTGCGAGCACAGGTATTGTGGTCCCACCAGCATGTCCGAGCAGTAGGGCAGCGTCAGTGAGTCCATCTCGGGGGAGGAGCGGTGCCCCAGCGCACAGCCAGCGTCACTCCTCCGGACCTTCTCCCATGTCTCCAGCGGCACACGCGGCGAGCTCCGATGCCCTCACAGGCGCTGCTGCTGCTGGCACCAGAGCCTTGAGGAGACGGCAAGACTCACAGCAGCGGTACCCAGTGGCAGCCAGCCCCGCGGCGGCCCACGGAGCGCCCAGTGCCAGACCCCTGCTCCAGTGCCCTGTGCCGTCCATGCGGGATGGGNTGGGAAAGGGACCTCCGGACCTCTGGGTGGCCGGTCCGGCACAGCGATGTGCGCGGCGTGGTCCCGCCGGGCAGAGAGAGCCCCGAGCACCCCGCGGCCGGGGGGGCTGTGGCCGTGGTCGGTGCGGGGCGTGGTGGGGAGGCGGGAGTGGGTGCAGGGCCGAGCAGCGGGAATGCTGCACACAGGCACTTTGTTTGGCCAGGGTGGGCGGAAGTCAGGGCGTTAGATCTGAATGCTAAAGTGTGTTGTTCAGGGGCCGATAAAGGCCCCATTGTATGTAAATAGTTTATAAAGCAGCATATGACTTCCAGTGCAGGGCAGTGGCAGAGAGAGACGAGGGCAGGCGGAGCAGAGCTCTCCTGCGGGAGGCATGAGACCTTAGAGGGGCCACTGGGGGCAGCTTGCGAGGACCCTTCCTCACCGACAGGTACGCGTCGCCAGGATCCTCCACACTGGGGGGGTGGCTGGTCCCAGCCACCCAGACTCACGCGGGAGTGGGAAGCAGCTCCCGGGGCTGCTCAGTGCCATTGGGTGGCTTTGGTGGGGTGGGGGTCTGTGCTTAGGAGTGGGGTCGCCCCGTGTTCCCTAGGCAAGGATGGCTCTGGGAGGGTGGCAGTGCAGGGCTGCACAGGGGGAGCCCCCCAGCTCAGGGTGCCCTGGCCCTGCTCCCGCAGATAATGGGAGGACAAAGGGAGGCATTGGTGCAGTGGAGCCCATGAAGCTCCTTGGGACCATTCCTAGCCAAAGAACTCACCACTGGGTACTGGGGGTCCCTGCAGAGGTATGGGAGCTTCACCCCCATTGTCTGGTAGCTGTGGGTTAGGATCTCTGTGCCAGTGTGGGGTGGCAGGACTGGCACTGCTGGGGCAGCCAGTCTCGTGCCTGCTCTGGCCAAAACGCTGCCTTGAGCCGTTTCAGGAGCCAGAGCTGTGCTGCCATCCTCCTGTCTACTCATCCTGTCTGTTGATCCTGCTCTCCACCCACCAGGGCTGCCACCCAGTTGCTCCCAGTTGCTCCCAGGTCTCTCCTGAGGCTGCTGCCACTGGAGCCAGGACCTGCTGGCTCTCAGCCAGGGGTCATTCCTGCTCCTAACACCTCTCCCCGCTCTCTCCTGCAGACGTGAGAAACGATGAATTGGGCTGGCCTCTACACGGTGCTGAGCGGGGTGAACCGCCACTCCACTGCCATTGGGCGCATCTGGCTCTCCGTCATCTTCATCTTCCGGATAATGGTGTTAGTGGTGGCGGCTGAGAGCGTCTGGGGGGATGAGAAATCTGCCTTCACCTGCAACACCCAGCAGCCTGGCTGCAACAGCGTCTGCTATGACCACTTCTTCCCCATCTCCCACATCCGTCTGTGGGCCCTGCAGCTCATCCTCGTCACCACACCAGCCCTTCTTGTGGCCATGCACGTGGCCTACCAGCAGCACCAGGAGAAGAAGCTGTTGGTGCTGACAGGGCACGCGGATCCCAAGCACATGGAAGAGGTCAAGAAACACAAGATGCGCATAGCGGGCTCGCTGTGGTGGACATACGTCTGCAGCGTGGTCTTCAGGCTGCTCTTCGAGGCCGTGTTCATGTACATCTTCTACATGCTCTACCCAGGCTACCAGATGATGCGGCTGGTCAAGTGCGAGGCTTACCCCTGCCCCAACACTGTCGACTGCTTCATCTCCCGGCCCACGGAGAAGACCATCTTCACTGTCTTCATGCTGGTCACGTCCAGTGTCTGCATCGTCCTCAACATGGCAGAGCTGGTGTACCTGGTGATCCGGGCCTGTGCCCGCCGAGGCCAGCACCACGCCAACCCCTCCTCGGGGAAGAGCTCCTTCTATGGGCACAAGCATTCCTCTGAGTACAAGCAGAACGAGATCAACCAGCTGCTGACAGAGCAGGACGGTTCCCTCAAGGACATGCTGCGCCGCAACTCTGGGCTGCAGGAGAAGGGTGACCGCTGCTCTGCCTGCTAGGGCCACCACTGCAGGGGCCCTGGCCCCACAGTCGCCCCATGGGCCTGTTACTGTCCCTGTCCCAAGGATAGCATCCCTCAGGCACGAGTCTGGCTCTCCTAGATGGCCAGGAGGGCATCTTGGGCCATTAAATCTCCATTCTCAGGTGCTGCCTCCCTCCTTTCTGCTCTGGCTGGGATATGCCAGGAGCTGGGGTGCCAGTGTGGGGTGTCCCTGCACCCTAGCCCTGGTGGGTGCCACAAGGGGCTGTGGGGGCTGCAGTGCCAGGGCTGAGCTGGGGCTGTGGCTGTGTTGCCCTGGCAGCCGGCAGCAACCAGTGACCCCTGGGTGGCATTGATCAGTGTCCAAGGGCTTGTGCTCCCCCAGCACCAGCCCCTGCAGCCCCGAATATAATTAGAAAAGTGCCCAGACCAAAAATAGAGGGAAAAAGTTTCCCCAGTGGCTGTTTCATGTGCCAGTCACAATGAAAGCCAATGGGGCACGCAGCTGCCTCATGCCCCAGTAACCCCACGCCTGCCGTTGGGTGACCAGACAGAGAGAGCAGGCAGACCTGTCCGCACCCCACGGAGGAGCTGGGCACCAGCTGCTGGGAAGGGACCTCACAGCATCCCCCATTACCCCACGGACAGGAGTGGACAGCACAGGAGCACTGGGCTCTGCCCCACGCACCATCCACGGTGAGAGGTCCCCATGCCGGATCGACACCGCGGTTGTTCCCTGTGGTGCTCCCAGCTCTCTGCTGGAGGCCTTTGCTCCCCCTGCCCTCCTTGTGACAGGTTAGGGGGTCCCCTGGGACAGCCTTGGGTTGGGTCTGTGCACACCTGCTTGGCCAGGGAAGTGGGGCGGCGTTTTGGCGGGTTGTGGGGTGGCTGTGTCTGGAGGGTGGCTGTCTTGCAGGGCACCACAGCACGTGCCATGGGGGACTGGAGCCTGCTGGGCCGGCTGCTGGAGAATGCCCAGGAGCACTCCACGGTGGTGGGCAAGGTCTGGCTCACCGTCCTCTTCGTCTTCCGCATCCTGGTGCTGGGGGCAGCCGCGGAGCGGGTCTGGGGTGACGAGCTGTCTGGCTTCTCCTGTGACACGCAGCAGCCTGGCTGCCAAAACGCCTGCTATGACAGCACCTTCCCCATCTCCCACCTCCGCTTCTGGGTCCTGCAGATCATCTTTGTCTCCACCCCAAGCCTTGTGTATCTGGGCCACATCCTGCACCTGGTGCATTTGGAGGAGAAGGCACAGCAGCAAGCGGCAGCGCGGGCCGGCAGCGGGGCCAGGCGGCAGCGCCCCAGGCAGCCCCAGCTCCCTGCAGGGAACACGAGGGCACAGGTGTGCATGCGGGGGGCCATCCTGAGGACCTACATCTGCAACGTTGTCTTCAAGGCTCTCCTGGAAGTGGGCTTCATTGTGGGCCAGTACGCCTTGTATGGGTTCCAGCTGAAGCCCCTCTACACCTGCAGCCGCTGGCCCTGCCCCAACACCGTCAACTGCTACATCTCCCGGCCCACTGAGAAGACCATCTTCATTCTCTTCATGCTGGGGGTGGCCTGCGTGTCCCTGCTGCTCAACCTGGTGGAGATCTATCACCTGGGTCTCACCAAGTGCCGTCGGGGGCCAGGCCCCAAGTCCCGCATCCTAACCACTCCTGGTGGGCCTGTAGGGCCTGGCAGCACCTATGTCAATCTGCCCAGGGCTGGCAGCCCCCCGCCTGCGGGCAGACCCCCCCATGGCCTGGCACCACTGAAGAAGGCAGGTGCATGGCTAGGGGTGGCTGGTGGGTCCCACAGGGACATGAGAATGGCAGACCTGGCAGTGTGAATGAGGCCTGCTGGCATGGTCAGGGATGGGCGATGATGGGTGGGCACAGTGGTGGTTGTGTCTCCAGTCTCTGCCAGGCCCAAGGTGTGGACCCCATGGCCAGCATGAGAGCTGGACACAGCCCCAGGGACACTGCTCAGCACTCCTGGGAGCAGCAGGGGTGAGAGTAGAGCTTGGAAGGGGGAGAAAATAAACACTTACTGCACCTCACTTGACTCCTGCTCTGCTCACAGGCACTGTGGCATTGCTCTCCAGCTGCTCCATCCTATGGACACACTGCATGGCCAGGGGCAGGGCACTGCTGGGTTGGGTGGGGCTGCAGCACTGTGGACCGAGGGCAGGGACAGGCAGGGCATGCCATGCTGGCACCAGTGGGCACTAGGGCAGGAGCCATCACCACATGCCAGAGCTGGCAGGACAGCAGGGCCCAGGCAAGGTAGGAAGTGCAGGCAGCACAGGCTGGGATGGACAGGAGCGAGGTGCACAGCAGGACAGGGACACTGGCCCTGTTCTACAATGCTCACCCTGCCCAGGGGGAAAAACCAGAGGCTGCCAAAGTTTTCCACATCTTTATTTGAAATGAATGGTTTCCAGAGACACAGGGTTAGTCCTACTGCCCTGGCATCACTACAACAAGACTGGTGAGCAGCTCACTCTCCACATGGACACAGAGAACAGATGGCCCCAGGCCAGGGCCCAGAACAATATATACAGGCTCAACAGGAGACCCATGTACAGCTCAAAAAAACCAACCAGAACACGAGAAAGGGCAGGAGGTGGCACGGGAGTGGCACAGCTGGAGCCAGACCTACCCTGGGCAGGGTGCTGGCAGCCTGTGGCTGTGGGAGGGAGGGGGAGGCCAAGCAGGGTTCCCTGCTTCTGCCAGCAAATGCCTGGGCCCCTGGCTGGAGTAGAGGTTCCCACTGATGGCACCTTGCAAAGGGGAGGGTCCTTACACCATGACAGGGAACGGGGGAGAGAGGGGCAGCACTAGCACAGATCCATCTCCATTTTTCATCAGGCTCAGAAAACATGGACCAAAGAGAGGGAGGCATCTTGGCTGCACACACGGGAGATGTCCCTGTGCAAGGCTAGATCTCTGCAAAACCAAACCAACCCTGCAACCAACCCAAATCCCTCCCACTCAGGACAAAAGTTCTCCCCTGACCCAACAGCTCTCAGGCTGCCTGTGGCCCATGCCCACTGGCTTGAAAAGACAATCCTGCCCCAGCAGCAGAGCTACTGTTCCTGCCTTGATACCTCCAGCCTTGTGAGGGAATGCTAAAGGGAGAGGGAAGTAAAAGCTTCAGGGGCTACTGGTCCAATGGTGCACTGCATCTTGTGCAATTCCTGCTCTGGGGCATGGGGAGAGAGGGGTAAGGGCAAGGGAGGGACAGGGCTGGGAAAGGGGGTTGCCCCAGGGACTCTGCCACTCCTGTGCCATGGGAACAGGCCCTGGGGAAGATGGCTCACCCAGCAGCCAAAACTGGACACAGAGCTGAGTGCGGGGGCCACGTATGTAGGGGATGCCTGTAACGAGCAGGATGAGAGGTCCAAGTCTGGTAATGATGCAGGGACAGCACTGCTCCAGCACCATCCCCTCCTATGCTGCATGGCCCCTGCCCTGCAATGGGAAGCAGCAAGACGACGTGTCCAGGGCGGGAGTGCAGCCAGTCCAGCAGCACCTCGCCCTTAGTCCACGTCATCCTCCAGGCTGCTGAGGCGAGTGTGCTCCTCGTAGATCTCCCTGACGGCCAGGATGCGGTTCAGCATGCTCTCCAGCATGCTGCGGTCCATGGGAATCACCGAGTACCACAGCGGGGACTCGGCGATGCACGACCGCTCGGGCTGCAGGTAGAACACGTCGTTGCGGTTCCGCAGGCTCTCGGGGCTGTGGAGAGAGGGGAAGGTGAGACCTGGCACATCAGCTCCAGGGGCTCAGACAGCCTGCTCTTGAGGGTGTTTAGCAAGGGGCGTTCATAGCTCGTCACAGCCTCTCATCACTCAGTAGGATAAGGACACAAACTCAGCCTACAGCTCCTTGTTCAAGGCCAAAATCCCTAACCACTCGGGCACTGGACTCTTACTGCACATGCCTGCCAGTCTTGAGAATGGCAAGAAGTGGAAGAGGCCAGAAAGAAGCATTCTCTCAAACTTGGGCTAGTCAAGCAACACAGAGCCTGGGCAAGACTGCATGCTCATGTACAAATGTCTGGAGAGCAGCAGTCACTCCACAGGGTTCCATCAAAACTAAGAAGTAGCCCCAAAATGGCACATGCCTCTTCTCCAGAGAAAGCCTCACCATTTGGAGAGATAAAACTCATAGAACTTGACTGGGCATCGGAGGGGATTCATCCTGTTCTCCCGCTGCTCCAGCATCGGTACCTCCTCCTCACGCTTCCGTTTTCCAGAGCCACCATCTGCAGAAAGGGAGAGAGCTGGATCACGGCTGGATCCTGATGGGGGATGCAGGGGGAGGAACAGAGATGCTCCCCCAGACCCACCTCGGCTTTTCTTCTGCTTGGCAGGAGCGTAGTAGCGGATGCTCACCACCTTTGTCGTGCCACGGGCTGTGGTGCACTTGCGGGACTGGCGCACCACGTTGGTGAAGGAGAGCTGCATGTGCTCCTCTGCTGTCTGCAGCCCGAAGAATTTAGTGTTGAAGAACATGAGGGTGTTGAGAAGCACAAAGGGTGAGTACACACCCAGCTGTTTGCACTCCCAGAGGTGCTCCTCCTCGACACGGGAGAAAACTGTGTCTGCAACACACAGAGGGAGAACCAGGTGACATCAGCAGTGGCTTTGTGGCAATCCCTTCACCCTGCCCAGGAAAACTTGCTGCAAAAGACTGATGCTTCACAGCATCTCTTTTTTCACAAGGTTATTTCTCCAGAGCCACCAGCAGAGCTAGAGTCTGCCCAGCCATAAGCCTCTCCCAGATCACAGCCAAACCACAGGTGAGAACCCAGATAAATCCTAACTGCTCATCATTACAGATGGCTAAAAAGTGAACTCCAGGTCAGTGCTCCACCATACTCAGTGAGAGATTAAGGAAAAGCAGCTGGCAGGAGAGCTCCTGCCTAGATACACAGGTCTGGAGTCAATGGCTCTGCCTAGGATAACCAATCTGCAGAGATGAGGCTGCATCTATGAACTAACAACTGACAAGACACAGCAGGGAAGGCAGCCCAGATCACAGCATCATGAAAAGCCTCTGCAGAGCTCTAAGTCAGTCCATTGACAAGGTGGCAGCACAGCAACCTTGGCCAAGGCCTAGCACCTTGTGCAGGGCTCATCCATGTGCTGGGAACACAAACGCATGCACCAGTGTGCCTCCTGGCTTGGCATCCTCCTTGCCAAAGGGTCGAGACATCACTGTTAAGTGTTTTAAAGATTCAAATTGTCCCAGGATAGAAAGCACACATGCTCTGCTCCCAGCTACCCTGACTGTGGGCAACAGAAGCTGCTGAAGCGTAAACCACACCGGCTCTGCAGTTGGTTTGGGTCAGTATGACCTCAACACACAGCAGGACTTGCTGCCTGTGCCAAGGTTGAAGCTGGGGGAGCACAATCAGGCCAGAGGATCCAAGGCTACAAGCACAAACCGGATATATGTGGGGACTGAAGATACTCTGAAGACACATACTATTTGGTAAGATTGTGGGTTGCCAGCCACTCAGGGACTTGTTCAGCTCCTGCACGAATGTCAAGTAGTAAAGGTCTGTAAATATATTCACCATACGATTGTTCTCGAGCAGGTACTAGAAAGGACAGAACACACAGTCAGGAGAAACACAGCAGCACCTGGAATGCAAACCCTCCCCAGAGAGCCCAGGGCACACATGCAGAGCACCCCTCCTTGCATCACCAGAGATGCTGGGCAGATACTTCTGAGAGCTGCAAGGAAACCCCTGGGGCATGGCAAAGCAGACTTGAAGAAGGGCCTGAGTTTGGGGTGATCCCCCAGCCCACCTCAGAGATGTGCAAGAAGGGTGCAAGGCTGGGGAACAGTTGCCACCCTATCATCTGAGCTTGGAAATAAAGACCAAACCAGGTGGGATGCTGTTGTGGGCTGAGGCACTGAAGGAGAGTCCAACCAGCTTCTCTGGGTCCCCAGAAGGCAGAATGAAGGGTACAAGCTCCCCTCACCAGATCTGACCCCCAGCGAGGGGAGGCTGTAGAGGACTTGAGGGCAGCAAGGCCTCCCTCACCTGCTGGATGCCAAGGCAGAGGTAATAGATGCTGTCCGGTTCATAGCGCTCCCCATTGGGCCGGGTTATCTCCTTGACAAACTGGGCCAGGCCGTAGTTGAGCTCAGCTGCTGAGCAGGCTAGGATGTCTTCCTTGATCCTCATGGGCTTGGCTGCAGAGACAAGCACAGCGGCCTCAGACAACAGCCTACAAGGTCAGGAACACCTCAACACCCCAAGGTCCAGCTTCTGGGAGGTTTCTGCCACTCCACTGCAGCCAGACACGGCACTTACGGCCAAAGCGTAGCTCCTCTCCCTTGCTGGTTTCTCCCCCTGCATACTTGGCTTGTACCCAGGACTTCCAGGCATTCACACCATACGAGTAGTTGAGCACTGTACAGCTGGGCTGGCTGCTCATTGAGTCCCGCGAACAGCTTTCAGAGAGCACCAGGCGCTTCTGCCCCTGCAGAGAGGTGTTCTGTGAGACTGGGCACCTACCTGGGACAAGTGCAGGAGTCCTGGCCACCCCTCACACCTGCTGACTGTCAGCTCCCTACAGTGTGCCATGGCAGCAGGCACCGTTCTGCTGGCAGCCAAGCCAACAAAGCTCATTAGTTACGCGGGTCACAGGCAAGAAAGACACCAGGTATCACATGACTTGTAGCATTCTAAGCTCCTCCAAAGTGACAAGCAAGTATTTTCATTCCAGGAGTGGCCCAAAGGCCAACCATGCCCTGAAGGGAGAGGGCACAACCTCCCCAGCACACCAAAGACTCTGGCACACTTCACCTCGTACATCCCAGGTGGCAGCTCCCACTCCAGACCTGAAGGGCTTTGAGCAGGCAGTACCCACAGAGAACTCACCTTCCGGACAGCTCGAGGCAGATCTTGCTCTGTGGACACATCATCTGGTCCCACCAGCCCACAGTCAAAGAGGAAATCCACACTGGGGTTGATGTCTAGAGGGTCTGAAAGGAAACACAGGCAGAAGGGCTCAACTGAGTCTTCTCATTCTGTCCCCTGTGCTGGCCTGATTTTTACAGCAAAATGAAGAGGGAACACTTCACATCCTCCATCACTGCCTGGCACAAACTTTTAGCCGCAGCCCAGCAAAGGAAATATGGCTCTGGCAGACAATGCTAAAATTTCTCAGAATAACCAGAACCCCATTACATTTTCTTTTCTGACAGTTTTTTGTTCATTTGTTTTTTTAAACCTGAGGAACATTCCTCATTCCCTGGTGCCAGGCCAGTACTGTGGACAGCCTGGCAAAGGCACCTCAATGCTGTTGTTTGCTGCTAGCATCCTGCCTCAGCACCGTTGTGCTCCTGCAAGTCCCTGCCTCTTCTTCTACCCACTGTTAACAGACACTCAGCAATTCTGCCATTTCTCAGGATGCCATGCCTTGTCCAGCTTTCTCATCTTGCTGGATCATCTGGAATCATCATTTATAAACATACCAGTGCTGCTGCCCTGCTCTTTGTGCTGTTAAAATCAGCTTCTCATTCCCCCTTCTCTGGGTCTCACGTTCATAACAGGTAAGTTTAGTCTGGACAAGCACACACCACACAAGTGGTGGTCTCCCCACCCCTGCTGCAAGCAGTCACTGCAGGGCTCTGACTCCTGGTCAGTCAGAGGGCATGGGGATAAGTGCACACAGCTGAGGGCAGTGGGAGGACCCTCAACAGCCCTGCACACTTGTGTCACCCAGCTCTTACTCTTAGGGAAGTCAGCCTCCAGGTCCTGGCCCGGCTCATCGAGGACATTTGCCATCTTGACAGCCATAGCCAACACATCGTCCCGTGCTGGTCCAAACAGATCACAGTCCTCCAGGAGACCCTCTGCACTCTGGTTACTCACCAGGTCTGAAATGGAAAGGTTCATTGTAAACAGCACTTTCTTGAAAGTCTTTTGTCTGTTTTCCCTGTGATAGCTGGAAAATAAAGTTGGGGTCTCTGTGCTCAGCAGCTCCACGACACCTGAGCTGTTCAGCAAGACATTGGAAGGTTGTTGTCTCCCCAGCCACAACCCCTATCACTTTGATTTGTAGAAATGCAGCCCCCAGGTAAAAAAACCTGCAAGATCAGGGCTGCATGCAGCTATCTTTTGTAGCATGGAAGCTGCTTTAGGGAAGAATCTGAACAGCCACCTGAATAAACTAAGAGAGCTGCACATGTGGCACAAGACTGGCACCCCAAAAGGGACAATGGCAGATGCTGCTCCCTGCTGCAGCTCTTCCCTTCTGGTATCTTCTCAGCAGAAGTTGAGGACTTGCTCTTCCCTGCTTCCTTTTCAAAGGCTTTGGGAGAGCCACAATCCCAGCAGGATTTTTAGCTCCAAGAGCTGGAGCCCCCTTGATCCCAGCTGCTGGACCAGACCAAGCCATGGCAGAACCTACCACACAGGTCCGAGGAGGCCTTGTCCAGTTCCTCAGCCTCTGCAATCATCTCAGCCATGGCCAGGATGTCAGCCTCTAGGGGATTGGAGGGGATCTTCACCTTCAGTTCCTCAATGGTCTCCACAATCTTCTCTGTGCTCTCCAGTGTGGTGGGCAGGAACATTGGCACAGGCACCTGTGGACAGCAGCACATCAGGCAGAAAACTGACACTCAGCAGACTGACATAAAAGCAGAGGCAGGAGAAGAGCATGAACAGAGAAGCAGGGAGCCTTCAGCAAGGCAGGATCACAATATGAGGAGCACACGAGCAGGTGAAGCTGTTGCTTACCGGGACAGGCATGGAGAAAGGCACAGGTACTTTCTGGCAGTACATATGCATAGGCACAGGCACGAAGATCGGGACGGGGATTGGCAACACAACCAGCTGGGGCTTCCAGTCAGCCTCTGACAAAAGCAAAAATACATCAGTCACCTTAATCCTAGAAGCTCCTCCACCCAGCTCTGCTGCAGGCTGCCATGCCCCCACAGCCATCCAGCACCACAGCCCTTTCAGCCACCAGCTTCTGGGACTCAGGGGCAGGGCTGGAATGACAGCAAGTCAAGGCCAGCAACAAGAAACTTCTTGCCTTAGCCAGAAGTACAAATGCTGCTCTTACATAGCCCTGCTAAGGGGTCTAGTTGCCTTGTATATGCTGCAGACAACACGCACACGCCCAACAGGAACAGGAATGGAACCTGTTTAGCAGACAGCCCTCAGACAAGCTAATGATCTCCAGAGGAACAGGAGCTGTCCCACAAGAGGTAGGATCATCTACATCTCTCCTTTTGCTGGTGATGGAAATGAGCTCCCTACCCCCAGCCCTGCCATGTGTGTGTGCCCTGCACCTGCACAGACACTCCTCAGCATGGTGCCAAACACCCAGCCCACACTGTGCAGCATTTCAGGCTGGATTCAGAGTTAGTCTGGAGCAAGGACATGCCACTTGCCTTTCCAAAATGCTCCTGTAATCCTACAGTTAAGCCTTGTTTTCTTACCTGTCTGACATCCTTTGGACTTCATTTCAAACTTGCAGGAGACACCCCTGTTCTGCATCAGTGGTTTACACATGGCAGCTTTGTTTTTCCGAGGGGTGGCTGGAACCAGAGGTGGGGCGGGAGGCGGCACAGCTGGAGACGCTTGGGCTGAGGAGGCCTTTGCTGACAGCTGGGGAAATGCAGAAAGCAGGAGGTTGGTGTCCACCTAAGGTAGCACCATCTCTTCCCTACTACAGGTGTTCCCAAAGCACCTCCTGGAGCCTGGCAGCCCCTGACATATGTACACTCCCATGGTCAGGCTGTGATGAAGGACTGCCAAGCTGTTCCTGGCAGGCAGCAAGCCTGTGTGCTGCCCCTGCTGTGCCAGGAGTCCAGCAATGATGGTTCCTGTCCCATGGGGTAGAGGGGAACAGTGGGACAGCAACTATACCCAGGCACAGGAAAGCATTGTGCAAAGAGGAGCCAGTGCCACAGTGTCAGGGTATTCTGGAATTCATCACTGATTCCTGGGGAACAGTTATTCTTCCCCCTTGCAGGAGATACATTGATGCTGCCTTCCTAAGAGTTCTTTTCATCTCCCACTACCCAGACATCTCAAAATGCATTGGTTGTAGAAGAATGAAATCTCCCTGAGCAATGGCAGAACTGTCCTCTCTTTGGGGACAGCTCCTTTGTCTTGCAAACTCCTACACCTCCACTGGGTCTTACCATGTTAGTTTCTGCCTTCTGTGGGGAAGGGACAGCTGGTTTTGGCTCTGAAGTCTGACCTGTAAGAAAAAGCAACAACTCTTTAAGTCCAAGAGCTCCTGGGCCAACATGTCCCACTGCTGGGACTGGAGGTGCAAGCAGCCAGAGAGCAGGGATAGGCTCCCCAGAAACTGCTCCTGGCCACTCCAGGAACAGTTAATGTTTCCACAATCTCTAGCCCTAACACTTCAGAAGACACTACAACTCCAAAATCAAGTTATTCCCATGTCATTTTGTGCTCCCTTACAGTCCACCCCTTCCCCATCACAGCAGGTCAGGAGAAATCCCAGCCCCTTGTAGAGAGAGGAATCCAGGGCTCTAATCCCAGCTCTGCCTATTGGCTTGCTGTACCGAGCCATGACCCCTCCCTGTGCCTCCATATCCCTGCAACAAATATCTTGGCAAAGTGCTTGGCGATCCCTAGGAAGAAGGTGACAGAGCTAGTAGCAGCATTATGAGAAATCCCAGAAAGCAGAGAGACAGCTTTGCCCCAGCCCTAGGGATGCAGTCCATTCCCCTAAGGAAAGAGAGGATCACCTGCAGGTAAGAGGCGCATGTGGCAGACGCTGGTCTCGGGTGGTGACAGTATCACCCTGCCTTGGATGGTAATTCCAGCTCAGGTGCTCTGCAGAAAACCTGCTCCCATCTCAAAGGGTGGTGAGCCAACAGAGCACCTTCATCCCAGTCTCCAGTGATGATCTCTGGTTACCCATATGACTGGCAAAATGAATTGCCTTCTACTGGTGGGCCATGCATGAAGGAGACCCCTGCAAGGACAGCAGCAGGTCCCAGCACCCAAAGGCAGTGGCGGGTCCATTCACAACTCCTATACACAGACAGGTCCTTCAGGAAAGACCCAGATTCCTAAAGGTCCAATACAGGGATATTCACACTGTGAAGACCTCCTCTGACCTGAGGAAATGCAGAATAATTCTTGTACAATTTGAGGCCCATCAGGCTCCACTTGCTGACCACCACAGGGGGCAACAGATAAATCCCTTTTGGAGGAAGCTCCCTAGTCTGCAGGTAAGCATTCAGCTATAAGATCTGCAGCAGTCTCAGGGGCCAAGAACTCACCCTGACAACCCAAACTGGATGGGAAGCAGTTCTAGGTAGGAAAAACCAATGGCCTGAATAAGAGAAGACAACCTATGGCATATGAGCAGAATTTTTGCTGCAGCAGAATCTAAAGCAAACACGATTGCCTCACTGGCCAATGATTTAGGACTAAAGAAAACAAGATTCTCCTGCCACGTGCTATGTGTCCAGGCTTCCAGGAAAGCTGCAGCTTGTCCTCTATTCTCATCCCAACACCAAGGCACTACCTACCACAACTGTGACTTCTACCCTTTCCAGCTGGACAACCCAGTGCAGAGCCAGCTCATCTTGGAAGCATCTAGGCAGAGTTTTGAAGCAGAAGCTCCTCAATCCCACGCTACATGAACTGTTCCCAGTGAGGGAATGTCTGCTTGTATGATCCACTACAAGAACTCTCAGGATCACCAGACTGGTAGTAGCCACTGGATCACAGAAATTAATGGTTTTAGGGAATCAATGGCTGCAAGAGAGTAAGCAAGAATAAGCAGCTCTGTCTAAGATGAGCCTGAAATCCAGGTAGTCCCTTGCAAGCTGGCAACACAGCTGTCAGGTTCATAGGAGACCATGCAGAAGCTGGTCCTCCCAAAATTCCCTGCACAGCACAGTTAGGCTGGAAAGCTCTCTGTGTAAGTGGGTCCTGGCTCCAGCATTCTTCCTTTGCAAATTCAGCAGCATGCCACAGTCCTGGGGCAAGGATGTCCACAGCTATCCCACGTCTGGCAGGAGACTGGTCTGCCAGGGCATACAGAGGGCCCAGTTCCACCAGTAGCATCCACTAAGCACAGCAACTGCTGGGGCAGTCTGGAGCTCATGCTCAGCTGAGCACTGACGACTGATGATGGGCTTTTCCTTGGCTCCCTTTAGTCCTTAGAGGTTGCACAAAGATGCAGCTGTGGCACAGTGAAGAGTGGTGCCCCACGTACCAAGCAGAAGAGTCTGGGGGGCCTCCAGAGATGTGGTGGAGGAGGCCTGAGACTCATGGTTGGTGGTGGTGGTGGTGAAGGTACTTCTCATTCTTGTGGTCCATGGCTCCAAGAAGACAACAACTGAACAGTGTGAAACATGCTTCCCTCTGCAGGCAGAGCTTGCCCACTGTGCCTGTGTCCCAAAAGCTGTGTTACAGATCTCTTACAAGTGACTTGCTTTGACAGCAGAGGACAAATGGAACAGCATGGCTGGGGCTGTGGAATCACTTGGTGAGCTACAGGAACCAGCATGTCACACACCTCTTCCTCTCTTGGGCAGCAGAACACGGTGAATCAAACAGAATCCCCATGGGCACCCCTGTGGCAGCAGAAGCCAAAAGTTCCTTATCAAGGTCACTCCAGCGTGCTGCCACTTGAGCTGTCACCTCACACAGCCTGTTATGGAGCGTGGCTTTTGGAAGGCAGGTTGGGCTTCCCCTAGCTGGGGGAACCTGCTGGTTTCTGGCAGAGCAGCTCTGCTTTGCTGCCTAAGCAGCAATGACATCTGGAGCTTCCCGTCCTATGATCAGCACACTGCACACAGTCAGGGGAGGAACTTCAAGAGTCTGGAGATGGAGGATGAGGTCTCTCATGCGAAGGTCCTTGATTTGTCTTGGTTTCCCCTCCTTGGCATACCCTAGCCAGGGTTTTACACGTCATGAAATCCCAGGGAGGCCACCAAAGCCCTGAACCTGTGATGTGTTGAAGCTTGATGCACTGAAGCAAGTCCCATCATAAGCTGCAAGCACTTTTAACTATATCCCCCAGGTCACCCAGGAGATTGTGGCCTTACAAAAGGCCAAGCAGAATGAGACTGCAGGTGTCCAAGGGCCAAGCGGTGTCTTGTCACTGTCACTAGGAGCACCTTCCATCCTGAGGGATCCCAAAGCACTTTGCAATCTTCCATAAGGAACTGGCTCGAGTTAATGATAGGAAATGAGGCAACAGGCAGCGAAAATCTCCTCTCCAGCTGGAACTCCATGGATGCAGAACGGGGTTATCTGGGACACAGGGTTGGCAACTCCCCAAAGCTGCAGTGAACTTGGGGTAAGTGGTAGGACTCCAATCTAACATCGCAAGACACAGTGCCTCCAGCGGCTCAGTGCTCCCTCAAGACCGTTCTAGGTTCAGCTCTGGCTGAAGGAGAGCCCACCTACAGCATCACCAGCACCACTTCCTGCAGCACCCTTCTTTGTCCTTGAATGTTTCCCATCCAAGCACTGACCTGGCCCAATCCAGATTAGTTTATGAGATCTGAGAAGGTCACAGCTCGGAGGTGGTGTGGGGCTGCAGGTGGATTGTCATGCCAAACCACGCTGTCCCCTAACCCTTTAAATCGAGCTCTCCGCTGGCAACTTGAGGATGTTAAATCCCTGAGTATCCTCGCTAAGAGTGTGAGCTACAGGCAGCACGCTGGCACCGGCTCCTCCCGTCTGGGCCCTGTGTGTCATAGAACCATAGATGTTAGAGATGGAGAAGCCCATTAGGTCCCACTCCGTCCTTTCCCCCCCAGGGGCCAGTGCAGGATTGTTCCCTAGCGTCTCCTCCAGTCCCAGGCAGGCAGCTTCCACCCCCTGCTGTTGAGTCTTCCCTGTGTCTCTCAGACTGAGCTATGCAGGTCCCCTCCCTCCCTCCTACTCACTGTTCAGCAGGCTCTCGGGCCCCTTCTGCGTGTCCAGGTTGGGCTGGTTCTGTTGATTGTAAAATCGCAGCAGACATTGCTGGTTGCAGAAGTGTTTGATTTGCCCCCGCCAGTGGATGGTTTCCAGCAGCTTCCCCTGACGCTTGCAGGCATGGCACCGAGCTGCCTAAAGCCCGCATCAGCAGGAGAGAAACAACGAGTAACTAACCACACCCCCTCCGAGTGCAACACAACTCTCCAGTGAAAGGTGCACATTGCAAGGTGCAGTGAGCTTCCCCACAGCAGTGCCCTGCCAGTGCCAGCCAGGGACTCCAGCGGTGCGAACTTCTCCCAGCAGCACTGGCCGCGGATCCAGCACTGTGAGCTTCCTCAGTGCAGTGCTCTGTCTGGCAGGATCAGCTGGGGACTCCAGCTACATGAGCTTCCCCGTAGCAGTGTCCCGTCATTGCCAGGCAGGACTCCAGCAGTGCCAGGTTCTCCGCAGCAGTGCCAGCCAGACTCCAGCAGTGCGAACTTCCTCAGTGCAATGCCCACTTATCTGGGTGCCGTGCCCACCACAGCACTTAGCACAAGCTGCCAGTGCCAATACTGACCTTGAAGTACCAGAGCAAGTATTTGCTTTTGCAGTCTTCACTACAGAAGTCCCAGGTGCTGCCCTCCAGCTGCTCGGTGACCGCCCGCTGGCAGGTCTGAGAACAGTAGGTGCAGGTGATGCAGCACAGGCCCAGGTTCTTGGTGAAATCCTGTTTGTAAAGAAGCACACACCCTGCGGAGAAACAATAGGAGTGAAACCTTCCCAGGATGAACTGGGGGCCTCCCTGACCCAAACATGACCAGAATCCAGGTCTGCGGAGACAACAGAGCACACGCAACACACTGTAGGGAACAATCCAGCACTGGCCCCTGGGGCTGGGATAAGATGGGACCTCACGGGGACTTGCCATCTCTCACCTCCATGCTTCTAGGAAGAGTCTGACTCCAACCTCCTGTGTGCAGGAACCCAGCAGGCAGGGCAAGGCCAGGTCAGGCCAGCCCAGACGCAAGAGCGTAGAAGTGCATGATGACAGGAGGAGCGGAGCTGCCACCTGCTGTCTCCCCAGCCCCCAGAGAGAGAAAAGCTGTGAGAAGGCCCTCCCCAAGGACACAATGAATGGTAAAGATCTTGCCCTAGGGCCTGGCTGGACAGCAAGCCATCCCCACAACAGTCCTCCCTTCACTGCATGGCAAGGCTCTTTGCCCCAGGGCCTGGCTAAGACAATCTCCCCTCTGTTCCTCTCCATGCTCTCTTCTCCTCCCCCAGCATGGGCTGGCTTGGGGGCTCTGCCTCTCCCATGCCTTCCCCAAGTACCTTCACTGCAGAAGTTCTTCTCCACTCCGGAGAAACGGATCTTCTCATGCAGCAGCTTCTCCTGCTTGCAGTGTTCACACTGAGACACCACCCCACGCAGCCGCTTGAAGTCCTCACAGCAGTCCTTGCAGCAGAACTGATACACCTTGTCCTGCCAAAGAGACCAGAGCCAGGTCAGCCAGGCTGGCAGGAGGTTCCCACACTTCTCAGGGAAGCAAGAGAAAGACTACAGGGCTGAGTTAAGTCCCCAGTTCTCCTGGCACAAGATTTGGCAGGAGTGATCTCCTCCCGCCCTTCTGACGTCCTGCTGAAGATCAGGAGTGCAGCACTCAGCAGTCTCCAGGCACATCTCTGCAGCTAAGGCATGCAGAGGACTGGCACAGGAGGAGCTCTGCTTAGAGCAGGGAGAGGAAGTACCCCAGAGGTTCTCAGCAGCGCTGGCCTCCACCTCAACACCCCCCCAGGGGAAGTCCTCACCTGCCAGTCTAGGATCTCTGGCTTCCCGCTGAACAGATTGTGACAGTAATGGCAGTTGAGGTGGATCCCACCTTCCGGGCTGGTGCGCTGCAGGAGACAGAGACAGCTCATGCGGGGACAGCAGGTGGAGGGCAGCAGGCACCTGCCTCACACTGCCACCACTGCCACCTCCTTCATGGCCTGCAGCCTGCCTGGCCTCCTCAGACCTGCTGCCACTGTGGGGACTCAGTCACATCATGTCTCAAGCACGTGGAGAGCTGATTCTTGAGAGCAATTTCATTTTGCTTCCAGTGTGCTGGCTCCAGCTCTTCTCAGGAAGACAAGCTTTCAAGCTGCCCCGCCGCTGGATTTGAAAACTTAAAGGATGAGGGCTCTGCTATCTCTTCGGAGGACTTCTCTAAAAGTTCTTGAAGCACAGATGCCTGATTTCTGTTTTCAAGATAATGCAACTTAAGAATTCAAGCAGCCTCTCATCGCATTTTCTGCTAGAATTACCTGCTAGATTAAACAGCATTTGGTGTCCTGTCCACAATGCATTTAGCATTTGGTGTCCTTATCTATAAGGATGTATTTATTATAAAGTCATTCCTGGTTTTCTTTCTGATAACCTCAGATAAGACATTCTGCAAGTGCCTCAGTACAAGCATTTTTCTAGCCCAAATTTAATTTTTGGGGTTTTTTTTCAGAAAACTTCCAATTTTTCTTCAGCATTGAACATGAAGTGGACATTGGAGAATATCCTTCCTATATGTGCATCATTCTAGGTAGCTCTTTTGTTCCCTGGCCCTCAAACATTAACTCTATGTTCAGCTGCTTGTACTTCCAATAAATTAATCCTTCCCTGAGTGGCTGTAAACTGAGACGCTTATACTGAATAGTTTATCTGCTGTAATTCCACGGCCTTTTCAAAATCCTTACTTTCCCAGGATTTGCATCCCCACAACTACCTGAGTAAGGCTGACACAGGATCTTGCACTGAAACTGTGTTTAAGCACACATTAGGAGGAATCAGCCTTGTCAATCTATCCAATTGTTTTGCTCTCTGTGACTACCCTGAATACAGCAGGGGCTAACACTTCACCAGTTTTTGTTTCATCTGCTGAATTTCATCATGGTTACTTTGACTTTATTGCCAAATGATTGATGAGGATCTTGAAGTTCTTGGGCTTAACACTGATCCCCAAGAAGCCACCTTGAAACAATCTCTTCAGTGTTGTTTTTGCTTTGACAAGTGTGTTCTGAGATCTGCCAGCAAGACAGTTCCTAATCCAGGTGATGCATGGGTTTATTCATATGTTTACAATGCTGATTTTGCATGGCGATACTTCAAGTTAGGTGAACTAATGAAGTCCCAGTTGGGAAATGGGGAAACACTGCAACCATTTCTAAAATGAGCAGAAAGGAGGTCACTGGAAACAACTGAACTGTGCTGTGCCTGCAAAGATCGTGGAACAGATCCCTCCAGAAGCTGTGCTGAGGCACATGGAGGACACGAGGTGCCAGCACAGTTGCACCAAGGGCAAGTCCTGGCTGACCAACCTAGCTGTCTTCCTCAATGGAGTGACTACATCAGTGGAGAAGGAAAGAGCTATGGGTGTCATCTCTCTGGACCTCGGTAAAGCCTTTGGCACAGTTCCCCACAACATCCTTCTCTCTAAACTGGTGAAGGATGATTTGATGGCTGGACTGTTTGGTGGATGAGGAATTTGGTTGGATGGTTGCATCCAGAAAATAGTGGTCAAACGTTCAATGTCCAGATGGAGATCAGTGACAAGTGACCCTCAGGGGCCTGTGCCGGGACTGTTTCATGTCTTCATCAAACCCACCAAAAAACCCCAACCAACCAAATGCCTCCCCCTTGCAAAAAAACCCCAACCATACAAACCAGATCCCAAAATGAAATGCTGCAACTGCCAGTAACTAACCCTTACCTCTAGAGTCTCTATGTTTTGTCAGTTGCCCAAGACATGTCCTGGCCTAAGTTTCTCATGTCTTCCTGGCTCTGTTCTTTGACAACTGTAAAGTTGCCTATGAATACCACAGACATCTCACATATGCTGAAACTGAACATCAGAAGATTAAAAATCACCAGTCAAGCCTTTGAGGATTATTAAACAAGAGGTATCCAGGCCTGCTAGCTGTAAATTTTTAGACAACACATCCTGGAAGTGTTAGGTTTCTCAGTGACACCTGGCTGAGAGGGCAGCTCTGCCCCTTTCCACCCAACTATCAGGTGTGCACTTGTGCTTTGCTGGCTTACTTGTGCATTTTCTTGTGCTCTCATAAGGCCACTCTTACCTCAAACCACTCATGCAGCACAGTTCTGCACTGCCCTCCTGCTGGGCATAACCTGAGAGACAGGAGTGAATTGCAGCCCACCTTACCCCAATGGAGGATGGGGGAGATAGGGCCAAGACTGAGATTTGAGCAATTACAGTCACTGCAACTCCTGTACTCCAGAAGAGACTTTCTTAGGAACCCTCCCTGAGGAGCTCAAGGAAGGTGGAGCCCCTGCTCAGAGTGAAAGGAGGCATGAGCTCCACAGCCCAGCCCAGCATGAAGGTTATTTCAGTACCTGGAATTTGGTCCAGCAGCTGGGGCTGCAGAACTGGTAGACAACCCGGTCTGTCTTGTTGTAATAGCAGGGTTCAGATAAACTCTTTCTGCAGAAGCTGCAGGGTCTAGGGGGACCTGATGAAACAGATAGGAATTGGTGAGGGCAGTAGCACAGATGTGGGACTGGATTCTGAGGATGGCATGCAAGCTACTCACTCATCCTCAGTCTGTCAGGCTATTATCAAAAAGCAAGGGACAAGAGCACAAGGGAACTTAAGAGTACCAGATTCTGCTAGGACAGAAATGTTATATAGATGGAGAGCAGAGTGGTTCAAGGAAGTGACCCTGGCTCTATAGAAATTTGGACAAAACAGGCTGCAACACTTGTCCCATTCCTGGATATCCCAGCACAATCCAGCACTACAGCTGCTCCCTGCATTCTCTAGAACAGCAAGGTACACTACCCTCTGTATTAAGATGTCTACATACTGCAAGGGTTCTTCCCTCTGCACTTTCCACTTGTCTCACTGGACTCTTCCCCAGGCTTTTACCTTCTTTTCAGTCCCATCCACAAGCAATAAACAATACCAAGGAAGGAATTAAGAGTGGAGAGGTGATGATTCCCTCTACCCAGGTGCTCTTACCAACTAAGCCTGACTGCTTCACTTTGTGGGAGGTAGTGCAGCAAATGGAGCAGAACAGGCCCATCTTGCCACTGCGATCCACGTTGGGCAGCATGTCAAAGTTCTTACACAGTGTCTTGCACCACATGCAGGGGTAGACCCGAGTGTTCTTCTGCAAACACACAGCAGAACAGAGCTTCCAGCACACCATCACAGCTGGCAAGGTCCAGCTACCACATCCCACCCCACTGCTGTATCCACTACAGGACTGCTCTCCTGCAGTGACCACCTGATGCCACGGACAGGCTCACAGTCTGCACATTCAGGTGGTGGTAGCAAAAAAGAGCTGCCTTTGGCACTTCTCATTTCAACGGTAGCCTGGCAGGAATACAGAGTTTGGCAACCCCTTCCAAGACAGTTAAGTGAAGACTGCTCAGGTGACAGAGGAACATATCAAGCCCAGCTTTAGGGAGACACCCAGAAACCAGTCCAGGCTAACTGCATATACCAGTGTCACTTTACCATCAGCTCACTGACTTTCTGACCCATGCCTGCATCTATGGTGGGCTCTGTGTAGATTAAATCAATTCTGCTTGCCTGCTTCAGAGCTTCTCCACAGCAATATTTTAACTGCTTTGTCAGCAATAAAAGACCAAGGGGATTTGAGTCACCTGCTATTTAATAAAATGCCTTGTGCCACACCAAGCAAAGTTTCTGTGTGCCCACAGAGAACCCCCCCCACCCCAGGCAGCTGCCCCCACACACCTTCTTGTAACTGTTGAGACAGGCAGAGTTGCAAAAGCGTTTTTGCTGGCCTTCATGGAAGAGGTACTCCAGGGGCAAGCCCTTGTTGTAGATATAAAGTCCACAGTTGTCACAGCAATTTGTTTTCAGCCCCTTGGTGGCCCGGAACTTGGTGAAGCAGGCGTCACTGCAGATGCGGTGAACCACGTTCCCATTGCTGACCTCGTGCTGGATCTGCAGAGACATCACTGCTGTCACTCCCCAAGCCCCACGAGCCTCCTTCCAGTGCAGCTGTACCACTACAAGCACAGCCCTCGGGATAACAGGCACTAGCTCTGGGAAGTGCCATACTGGAAGCTGGTGTGGACTCAGGGTGGCTTCCCTTGCCAAAAGTCAGAGGAGCAACTGGGACAGCAGAGTGGCAGGAAGCAGTGAGCCTCAGGGCAAGGAAAACTTGGGAGTGAGCCCAAGCCAGCTGAGGGGCTGAGGGCTCACACCACAGGAGAACCTGGCAAATGCCTGGTCTTCACCAAGACTAGGTGCTGCAGGTCCTAAGCACTTCATCCAGGACAAGGGGTTTGTTTACCTCGCCAGGTTTATGGCAAACACTGCAGCGGCTGGTGTCCGAGGCATCTGCAGACTGAGGTGCTGGTCTGTGCTGCTGGGCCTCATAGAGGGAAAGGCAGACAGAGGTGCAGAACTCATGGAACGAGCCACCTGAACCAATCTGGGCAACCACAGAGTCCTTGGTGTTCCAGATCTCCCTGCAGATCAGGAGGGGATGTGTTAGTGCAGGGACATTTGTGTCCTGTCACAAAGGGATAGGATGGCTCACTGGAATGCACAGGACTTTCTGGTGTCCCAAAAAGTTGGCAAGAACTGTCTCACAGCAGCTTCTGTCCTGGCCCAGGGGAGTGGTGTCTGAAGACATGGCATGCAGGAGGCTGTTTTGAGGGGAGGCTGGAATATGGGGCACTAAGTCTGGGGACAGGCAGGGAAGGCAAGATGTGAAAGGGGTGTAGGGAGCATGGAGATAGGCAGTGTGTGAAGGAAGACACGGAGCAGCAGCTGGCAGTGGGCAGGAGTGATGTGGGCAAATGAGGGCCATGGGAAGGGGACTAGCAGGAGAGCTGAGTGGGGTCACATGCATGGGAGCACTGAGAAAAGGGGAACGAACACACACTTTTTGCAGAAGGTGCATATCTTCTTGCCAGGCGGTTTTTTTGAGAAGGTGGTGAGACAGGAGCTGGAGCAGAAGAGCTGAGGAAGGCCTTTTCTCTGGTAGGCAGTCTGGCCCTTCTGCAGCGGGGTCCGGCAGTTGGCACACGTCATCTTGGTGAAGGTGGAGCGGGCGGCTCGCTGCGCCATCTGCGCGCGCAGGGACATCCGAGTGGAGCGCCGCGTACGGAAAGGAACGAAATCCTCATCGTTGGGATCATCCACCATCGCATCAGAGTCTTCATCAGAGACTGGAACTGCAAAGCAGCAGAGGAAGATCAGAAACCCCTCATTAGGAAGTGAGAAGCTCTGCTGTGAGACACACGCTGGGATTTTCTGAGTCACCTTTCTAGAGTCCCTCTACATGCTTTGTTCCTGTCTGGGTGGAATGATAAAGGGACCCTTAAAAGAAATTCTGTTGTAACTGGAGATTAATCAAGAGGTGTTTAAACAAACCAGGCTTAAATACAATTCCTGTCTAGGAAGTCACATTATGCCAAGGTTGAGGAGAAGCCTAAAGTGTGAACTTCTACCCTGTAAGAACTGTTAGACCTGAAAGGGAATGTGCTGATCACCAGATTCTAGCACAGGCAAGCAATAAAGGAGCAACACAAAAATACTTGGGAATGGCAGGGTGACATTCAATATCTCAAAGAACAGACACTTCAAGTACTTCTCCAGGAAAATCTCCAAGATTTTCGAGATGCAAAATTCTATCCTTCAGACAACCTGCTCTCACAGAGAAAAAGGAATAAAGTTCCTGGGTGAGGAGATGGAAGATGGATTTCCGGGGAACACCCCTGAATCTCATTCTGTTACTTAGTACTTGGTGCCCACACACCACTGTAAAAATACAACACTCCCCCATTTTGACCTAAGTGCCCTGAGAAAGCAAGGCAAGTACCCCAGGATGAAGAGTTGTGGGCTGAAAGGACCTGTCCTGTGTAGAAGGGAAGCCTGCATAGAAGTTCTAGAGTTCCCACTGTACTCACACCATGAACTACCTGCTCCCAATGGATCTGGGTCATTCTCTCTGCCTGAAAACAGGGATTGGCCAATCCCAGTTACTCACTGCTTTCAGAGGAGTTCACAGTTTCAGGCCTGGCAGTTTCTGATCTTCTGGGTCGTTCGCTTCTTTTCTGCTCCTAGAAGACATTCAGGAAATAGTTAGACTGGCCATCAGCTAGGACAACCATAGATAAATACCCCAGATTATGGTGAAGTTCCAACTTCTGGGATTTGGTTTCCGAACACTTGGCTGAAAACAGATAAAATTCAATGGATACCTGGTCAGAGCGGGCAAAGCAGAGGAGAGGGGGAAGTAGGCTTATGAGAATGACATTTCAGATGAGGGTAGCAGGGACACACTGAAGTCAAATTACAGCATAGTGGAAGTGCACAGGGATCATTCTGTCACACTCCTTTCCAGAGGGCTGACAAGACAGCCAGTGTCCCTCAGAGTCTGAAAACAGCCAGCCATGCTCTGTGCTCCTGTACCATACATACTTGACTGCATTCTCCTCACCTTCTCAGCTGGCAGCTCGCTTCCCTTCCCAGACAGGCTCCCTCCTGGAACAGAAGCACAGAAGAAGCTTGCATCTAACATCTTGCTTTTCTCCAACAGAAGAGCACAGGTGTTCTCCAAATGCAGCCACCCTTTTGGTCAGGCACATGAAGCCTCAGCCTTTCCTGGCTATCAAGTACAGTTCTGGTGGTGGAAGGCTCCTAAACCCACCACCTGTAGTTGCAGATTCAAACACACAGCTTGGGAGGAGCCCTGTAAGGGGGAGACCTCTCTGCACAGGGGAGGCAGGCTGGGTGGGCAGTTACCTCCAACTGCTTCTGACCAAGACTGAATATCTCCTGGGGATGGCCAGCCTGGGCAGAGGAAATTTGCCTACTGGAAACACCTGCTGGTGACCCTCAGTTCCAGCAAAGACTCCAGCAAGGAAGAGTGTGAGCTAAGCTGATGTGCAGCCACAGCTTTACTGGGGAAGCTCCTTGCTTCCACAAGCACCAAAAATCAGTTAAAGCCATGAAAGCCCGAGCAAGAGCTTGTGCACACCAGAACATTCCCTTTACACAAGAGGCTTTGCCCAAATCTAGACCATCAGAAGAGTTTCCATAGCAGGGGATGAGCTGGAATGCAGAGCAGACTCCAGCTTCAGCAGTGTGCAGCTGGATGACCTCCTGAGCAAAAGGAAGCCAGGTTCTGCTGAGCCAACAACTTACCTGTTGGTGGTAAGGCTTCCTGTGCTTTGAGTACACTGTTTTCTTTAAGTGAGTTCTTCCCATTAGCATCCCCTTCCTCTGCCTGGTTTTCCTCCACAGGCTCAGGGGGCAAAGCTGCACTTCTGTTGTCTGGGCTCAGTTGCACCTCTGCCTCCCCTGCCAGCCCTTCCCTCTGCACAGGTGAGCTTTTCCTTGGTGCCTTCAACTTCATCTTCTTTGTTTGTTTAAGACTGAGTTGGGGTGGGGGCACTGTGGGACTTGAGGACTGTGCTGTGGTTTCTTCTGTGGCTGGGGCATTGCTGAGCTCCCTGGAGTCAGGGACAGTTTGTTGGGGTGATTCAGGGGCATTGTCACCAGACAGCACAGGAATAGCAGCAGCACCATCTTCCTTTATATCCCCAGAACAATTTTTTGGTGCATCCTCCCCTTCTTTCCCTGTGTTTGGGCCAACAGCTTCTCTAGACGGGGCAGAGGAGTCTGCCTGTCCACCCTCCACGTCCTGGGAAGGTTGTGCCTTACACAGCCCATCCAGACCCTCTGCCTTTTTTAGTTCCACCAAGTCAGAAGTTTTACCCAAATCATCTAAGACACCGGGTTTCTCCAGCATATCCAAGACAATAGGTTTATCTAGAACACGGTCATTTGATTTATTTAGTTCAGACATGCTGTCAGCTTTCACTACAAGGTCCAAGTCCACATCTGCAGTCATCTGCTTGGATTGATCCCAGCCAGGGGGCTGAAGAACTGAAACCTCCTGGGTAGAAGCTGTTTGGGAGCCCAGGAGATCTTCACCAAACTCCATGTCAGCAGGGAGATCACCAATGAGCGGTTTGTCAGGCAAGGACAGGGGGTCCAAAGATCCTGAAAATTCACTGGAATCCATTTAGAAGATGGCAACTGGAAATGAGAGAGAGACTTGCAAGTTAATGAAAAGCAGTCTAACACAGAACATGAATGAACTGTCCACTCTTCTGAACACTGCTGGTGTAAAACAAGGCCCAGGAATGCTGCCAGGCCATAACCACGATATCAGACACCAGCAGGTGAATCACCTCCACTTGTGAGGGTACAAAAGTCAGCAGCAGGATGCAGTAGTTTGGTATAACAGACCTTCGGGAACTCTACAGCCCTCACACACCTCACCACTGCACGGCAAAGAGACTTGCTTATGCTAAGTGACATACTGGGGTACCAGAAATGGCTCAAGCACCAATTCAGGAGGCTCCACATTGGTGTTCTGTGGTAATATCCCCAGCCCTGCCTTCTTCTCTATCCAAATAATCTGGTCTGTCCTTTCTCCTGATCTGTTCTTATGGAGCTAACACATTTTTAATTTTTAAAATACCTTTTTTCTCTTAAACATAGAGGTAGAAATAACTCCTTTCAAGTCCTAAAGTGTGAGTCTTAATGAGATAGAGGATGACAACATGCATTAATCTTGTCAGAGGATAGATGTAAACAATGTTACAGTATAACTACAGCTATTACATAGCCCCAAAACTATGTAGGTTAATATTCAGACACGGAACAATTGGAAAAGCTCGAAAAGTTAGAACTAGGAGGAGTTCTGGAGAGTGGCAAGAAGAAAGGTGGTAAAGCTCTGATGTTAAAAGCAGTCACAGGAAAAAAAAGTAGCAAAATAGACACAAGCATCCAATGCAGAGTCAGGTGGTTTTTTTGAGAAGGTGGTGAGACAGTGTGACTTTGCAGGGCAGGAACAGTGCACCTGAACAGGAAGGTGTGATGCAGACTGCCAGCCTCAGAGGGGAACTTACAGCCCAGCTCCTCATGGTTGACATTATCATAAGACAGAAAGGTCAAGTCTTCGAGATGAGGCAAGTAATATGGTCTAAAACTGAATTATACCTCCACAAGGAGAAAATGGTTGACAAACACGAAGAGGGAAAGGGAGAAGGAGCTGGAGTCAGTGGAAGAAGGAGTAGTAAGGCAGTGTAAGACTTGAAGTAACATCATGTCCCCAAACAGGCTCTAAGTAGACAAAAAAGGCACCAGAATCAAATGATGTGGCAACAACCTATCCTTCCCTATCAGAGTAATTCCAATTCTAAATTTAGCAGTGTTTTAAGTCCTGAATGAGAACACACGGGACTTTTGTTTATTTGGGCTAACAGCAGGCATAACTCATCTATATCAATGAAGGAGGAAGCCTGATACAATTTCACTCATGCTGGCTGTTGAACTCTTTTTTTTATAACCTTGCCTCTGAAAGGATAACCAAGTTCTCACTCACAAATAGTTTGCTCAGAACTAAACTGAATACACTTGGAAGAGAACACACCCATCTTCTGAAACTTATAGGAATTTAAGGAAATCATACCCAACAACTGGATTTCAAAGCCACTGCCTCTTTAATTTATCTAAATACACAGTAATGTTTTCTGTTTCCTGGTGGCAGATAAAGCACTGTTCCCACAATCACAAACAGAAACTAAAGCAAATGTAATCTTTAGAAATGCTCAGCAAGTCTCACCCCTAAAGACTTCGGTGTTTCTGTTCACTTTTAGTTACAAGATGAGACAAAACTGTTAGAATAAGCCAATTCCAGAGCAATACAGGAACTAATACATGTTTTAGGTTGGCTGAAAGAAATAAGAACAAAGTGAAATAGAAACAAAGACATGTGAAAGAAAGGTCCTAAGGATTTGAAGCAGATGAGAACCCTCCCAAGATCATAAACATGCTTTTTTTCTGCTGCTCAGAATATGAACATCTCCTGCTCAAAGATATCTCCCACCCAGTTTCACAGACCCTACAATAATAAGCGAAAAACCCTTAAAGCATCCAGATGAAGAAGGAAAAATTATTTATAGGTATATTTAACAGAGCTAACATATCCCTCAGAATCACCTCAGACACTTTGCAGAAGTTTGCAATGAACTACTAAGGTGATACTCCTAAAGCGTTTCCTATTTTCAGCTGGCCTAGTCTTTGCTTGGTAGAAACAGACCCTGGAAACATTTGGAGCATAAGAAATCCATTTGGGCATTCCCCTTCAGAGCATAATACAAGCAACAATCTACAAACTTGTCCAGTAACTCATGTGCTCTAGAAGTGGACCAAAGGCATCTGGTTTAACAGCGCACACTTTAACACTGCTTTCAAACTTTGGGTGATACAATGCAAAACAAAACTCTGACTTAATGGCAACGTCCTTGACCGACAGAAAAGTCTTAAAGAAAACAAGAATTCTGCAGATTAAGGCAACTCAAACTGTGAGGATGTGGCTGGGACAGACCTTCCTGCAGAGGGAAGGCTGCAGTAAGAGCACGCACTCACATGCTCGGTTTGGAAGCACAGCTCCCTGAGCTCCAGATCCTGTCCCCTCTCATCAGCTCTGTCTGAATCCTCCCAGCAGAACAGCTCACACATTCTGGAGAAGGAACCTAAACTTCTTAGGATGTGCAAAGCTGAGGACTGCAGCAGTCAGTCCAATGAAAGGACCACACTTCTTAGGATGTGCAAAGCTAACTGCTGCAGTCAGTCCAGTGAAATGCACTTGAATATCCCGTTTCTATTCACACCAAGAATGGATACCTGGGGAGAGAGTAAAAGAAACACAACTAACAGGAAGTTCCTCTTTAGCACATCCTCCAGTCAAGGACTCAGCTGCTGAAGAATCACTTTGCTTGAGCTGCACTGACAACGCCCCTGTTAAGAGTCTGTACTGGGCAAATCCTCCGTGAATCTGCCTAATCCCACTTTGAACCAATTTATATTTTGGACCTCCTAAAATTCTAGTGGTTTTAAGTCCTGCAGCTTAACATTTAGTTTTTAGAAGTATTTTCCTTTTGTTTATTTTCAACCTGCTGCAGCAGAGCTCCAAGGTGATACAGGGTAGATGAATGCCAACTTGATACATTTAAAAGAATCTGGAAAAGCTGACGGAGTTAAGAGTTGAGGCTGGACCCAGGGTGGTGCTGACAAACAGTGGGAAACCACGGAATATCCCTGACAATGAATTCTTTATAGTCTTTCAACTATCAACTGATACGGATGAGGAAGGTGGGTCTCAAAGCGGGAAAGAAAGGTGTTTTCCAGTTCTGTTGGTTGCTCTGAAATCAAACTCAATCTGAAGAAATTAGAACTGCTTCACTGCAGCAAGCTAAGAAGCCCTACTTCTGTCTGCCCCAGGCAGTCAGATTTGTCTGGGCCTTCTGCTGAGCTTCACAGTAAGTTAAGCTGCAAACAGAGCGTGCATTTTATCTCTGGTAAAGTCTTTTCTCACTTCCTACAACAGAAACAGAATAGCTTATTGTTTCTGGCAGGTGCTGAAATGATCCACCACAAGTCATCAGCTCTCTTTTTCCAGGACCAGCTAACACACAGCTCAGTCACAGGGGTTTGGCCTCTGGTCTACTCAAAATCTTCCTCTTTTCTAGCCAGGTAACTGGCAGCAAGGAGAGTACAGTGCAGCATGCCTTGGCCAAACCAAGAGGAGGCAGTGTGCTGAAATCCTGCACTTAGCAGCACATAGAACTGCTCCACTTAACTCCTTACTTAGGAGTAAGTACTCCCTGGAGTATTCAGTACGAGATATAGTCTTGGGAAGAGTAAGTTGAAGGAGCAAAGTCTCTTGCACAACAGTCTGCAGCAGAATGCTTCTCAGGTGGCAAGTAAGCATTTCCAAAGAAGTGATGGGACACTGAGGGTCCCCAGGTGTGCAGGACTGGTACAGAACATGACACTGATTGCCAAACCCAGTACCTGTGACTACCAGACCTGCCCAGCTCTTTCTGCCAAAGAGGGACACGTGGGATCTTCTCTCATATCTCAAGCTCAAAGTGCAACATCTCTGCCAGGACACTTAATCACATCCAGGTGACTACCTGGGACATTATCCAGCTTATTAAAGACATCAGCGGTGCTGTAACTCAGGTAACCATTAGCAGGGGAATATGTGGCCTACCTACAGAAATGAGGATCTACCATCAAACATTTAATTAAGAACAGACAGCAAGAAAAACCGCTGTTGTTACTCCCTCCCGATGAAGAGCACAGCTCAAAAGTCTTTACAGCCCACAAAAAATCCCACAGCCATGCAGTTACTGCTTTCCTCTAGCACAGGAACAGCAACTGCTTGGGTATCTGTCCTGGACTTTTGCTCATGGATGTGTATTCAGATTTTCAATATTTTTGAAATCTGAAGGATTATCTTTTTCATTATTAGAGATCATTTGAAATATGAAAATAATCAACTAGTAACTACAAAAAACACTTAAATCAACATTTCAGCCACCTCCCATCTACAAGGTCTTTAAGACCTAGGCAGAGCTCTGGAAGAAGCTTCTAATTTTTTTGCCAAATTTTTGAACAAACAGTAAAACTCCACCTAATATTTCTCAACAAAAACAATAGTGTCAATACACAGTTCAATCAATAAAACATTAAAAAACTAATATCATGTTCTACCAGCGTGGTTTCAGTCAACATATCTTCATTAACAATATTACACTTTGAGTAATGAGTACAGCAGAAGCCAACTTCTCTGCTGTGATTTATCTGAGTTTATCTGGACAGCTGTTAGCATTCTAAATTCAAGCACTGCAAACCTTTACTATGCATTGATTAACTCACTCCAACTCAAATGAATTTACAAAGAATCACCAGTAAACTAAGCACACTACTGTGGACCATGCTTCAGTGCAGTCAAAATGCTCCAGAAAGGTGCAGAAAGGATTTTGTTACCTTACTAGTGTTTCTAGAGAGGCAGCTCTCTGAGCTGCAAACTCAGTCTTCAAAGAGCACAAAGCCCACTTGGTGACATTCAGTACAGGACTACTTGCACACAGTGCCATGTTAGACCATCACTGTCTCATTCTTGGCTACTATCTACAGTTGATAACGGTTATTGGAAGAGTTGAGATATTTCAAATAAAAATAAAAAAATGTGACACAGTAACACAAGAATCCCACTGCTTTATGAATAAGCCATGGTTTAGAAAACACCCTCCAGTGCTAAACTTATTTTGTTCCCTGAAAAGAAACAGGGGGACATGACCCATCTAAAAAAAAATCACAAAGTAAGATCTACAGCAGACAACTCCTTAGAGATACAGACAGATGCACACAAGGATGCAAAAAGCTGGAAATCAAAGCTGGACAAGCTCATAAACACATGATTAAACAACTGACTATGGGATTTGCAAGCCCGCTGTGACTTGGAGGTTTTACTTGCAGTGACTCACTCCAAGTCAGCTACAGCTCCTGCAGATGCCACTGGTCAAGTCCTTGTGCTTTGCAGGCAGGGTTTGACAAACGTTGTCCCAGCTCCAGATGTATTATTGGTTTTCAGTCAGTACAAGCTGCAGCAGCTTTCACCACATCCCCTTCAGGCCAGTCTTCATGTGTGACTGGGACTGTCTACACAACAGTAACTGGCACACAGGGGAAAAAAGGGCCTTTCCAGAATTTCACCAGCAGCATCGAGACTTCAGCAATTGTTTTTTGATAGTCCCAAAGCCAGGAAAGAAGACCACCACTAGATTTTTCCTACAGCAAAAGCCCCAGCTCAGGGCTGCAGGCCTCAAATGTAGTATCACAATCACCCTGAACCCAGAAAGCCAAAATCCTCCAGCACTGAGCAGCTCATGCTGCAAAGCACAACCAAGAGTCTCCTGTAAATTCCTAAAAGGCAGGAATGACCAAGACGGATTTTGAGCTTGCATTCCAGAAACTTCACCTCCGTTTCAAGAAAGTGCAAGAAAGACAAATTTCAGAAATCTCACAGAATTGCCTGGAATTAGGTTTACCAGGAGACTCCCTGCAACACTTCAAATATAACTGACAACATTCCTCAGTCTCAGCATTATATGCTGCTAACCATAGCAGTAAATGCTAAGATAGGCAACAGGAGCATCCTCATCCATCCAGAATGCCATCCTTGCAGCAGTTTGAAATGGCTTGGATCCCCTCACATTCTGTAAGACCAGGATCCCCCAAAGCACTTGCAACACAGAAAGGAGTAACTAAGTCTAAGTACACCCTTAGCAGCAATGCCATCTGGAGAGCAATTCAGCTTCAAGAACCAACTCCACTCAGTGATCAAGTCCAAGAGAAAATTCTCCTGGTGTTCGTACAGCCAAAATAGTGTTAAATGCAGGGGAAGGGGGTGAGTGGGTAAAAAAAACTTTGGAAGTATTATTAGAAGTACAACAAAAAAGGCTCAGAGGTACAGCATGTTTGATCAGTGTGTGTCCAAACTGCCTTAATGATATCAAGACGATTAAAAAAAACCAGAAGACTTGGAAGTGGTAAAAACCAGATGGTCATGAGGTCTCTCTACCTGTTGGCCAAATGCTGCAGGAAGGCATCAGGACACCTGACAAAGTGCTCTGGCATGACCCACAAGCAGCTGGAGAGGACAGCTGCACGGACAGCAGGTGACTCTCCTGAGGAGTGCTGCAGCCTGGGAACAGACCACAGACTGCCTGGAGGTCCTCAAAACCCAACTGGACAAAGAAAGCCCTGAACAACAAGGCCTCAAGTCAGCTTTGCTGTGAACAGGAGGTCAGTTGGACCAGACCCTTCCAGAGGTCCCTTCCAACCCAAATCTGTCTGTGGTTCTGTGAATAAACCTTAAAGCACAGGGAAGAGACGTAAGACAAGAGGGCAGAGTCTCTGAGAGGATATATCTTTGAGGGCAAAACATGTCATTTTCCCTGAGAGGCCTTGCAGAGCCAAAATAGTGGAAACACAATGTGAGCTGTCTCTGCTTCACTGCCAGTCCCAGATCCCTCTGCAGGTTTCTGCCAGCCAGCCACCAGGGTGCTGGAAAGGGATCTCAGTGCTGGGAGGCCTCCCCTCACATGGACAGCTGTTCAAACTGTCCCTGGGTAAGGCTGTGCTGAACACAGCAATATTTCATCCTGTCTAGAGACCAACTCATCTCCCCTTGGGCTGCCCAAGGCTGGGCTAGCAGAGCAGGCTCACAGCAAGTGGCCAGAAGACAGCACCAGAACCCACAGCCAGCAGGACTGGTGAGGATGGTCTCAAACACTGCCATTTCCTGACCTGTACCATCAGCAGAGGAAGAAGTTAATAAAACACTCTACTAAGAATAAAACACAAACCCAGTCAAATCCTGCTAGCTAAAATGCCTTTGCTAAACTAACAAATGCATTGTCACAGCTGTAGCCTATTCCATACTTCCCTTAGATTGCTTTGATTTCTGCACCAAGGCTTCTGCCACCACATCTGTGTCTGTCGGAGTTGTTACATCCCAGCATCACTGACCACAAGACATGCAGAAAAATATCATACAAGGGGCTTTGCCCCCAAAATGAGGCCTTGGGCTCAGCCTGGGCCCTTGCTCTAGCTGCCAGAGATGTGGAAGAATCTGGTGTTACTCACTGTCATCCTCCAAAGCAAGGGCACTCACAGTGAGAGGGATGTGAGCAGGTGCAGAGAGGAAAAGAGGTTGTGCAAATATGCACTATGGAGCTGTGAGGCTCAGGTTAGTCATTACAGCTCTGTAGGCTGTGGATATTCTTTCAATAAGGTTGAGCTCGCAATAACAACAGGGCTATGCACTTATCACCAGCTTTGATCCCAGGCTAGGCAGGGTTAGGTGAGAAAATGCAGATTAAAAGTTTTCTTGGGGATTGCAGCTGCAATGAAAGGGAGAGAAGTTACAGCCTAGAATAAAAGAGATACCTGGAAGCACAGCAGAAGACAAGAGCACAAATGAAGCAGCTCTCATCCTCATCAAAAGAGACTCCAAGAACCATCCCTCAGCACTGAGTTGAAAATCCTACCCGCCACCATCACCTGACACAGACCACGTCCGGCGCTGCCTCTGCCCACACAAGCATATCTGACTGCCAGGGCCTTTTCCCATGCCAGGCACACACCACAGCCAGCTCCCTGCCTCACCAGGCCTGCCTCCACCTCTACAAACCACACAGGAGGTATTGATGCTCCCCAGGGCACCTTATTGGCTTCAGCTACACTGCCCATATTGGGGGGCTTCAGCAGACTGGGGCCTCCCACAGCAGCCCCAGGCAGCCTCAGCCCCATGGGGCTGCACCTTTCTCTCATGGGGCCAGATCCTCGAGAGCAGCACATGGTGTCCAGGGATGCACACACCCACCAGGCCTTGAGAAGGCTCCAAATTCCCCCCCACACAGGGGAAAAGCTGTCAGAAAGGTTGTCCCGTTCACGGAGCAGCAGCTGCTGAGCCCCATAGACTTGGCTTCTGCACGTGGTGACAGCACGGTAAAAGCTGAGCCCCTGGGGACACGGGGAGAGCCGAGCCCAGGCGGGTGCCAGGGCAGAGCTTTGGGGCAGAGGTTGCCAGGGCTGTTTGCTGCCATGCTCAGCACAGCCCCTCAGCAAGGACAGGCCCTTCGCGGCTGAGCGCTCCAGGGCCTCCCAGGAGCCATGAACCCTGGGCCCAGCCTGTGCCCGGGCACTGAATTGGCCGCGGGGCACAGCCAGGCACAGTCCCCCACGAGGGCTGCCCCCTGCCTCCCGGTGCCATCCCACACCAGGGATAGGGGTCAGGCAGGGGGTCCCCATCCATCGCAGGGGGACCCAGAGACCACCTCCCGCAAAAGCGGCAAGGATCTCACCGGTGTCTCCATGGAAGCTGGGTGGGAATGAGGGTCAGGCTGGTGGATTCTCCAGCCATAGCAGGGGAACCCAGGGCTGGGACCCCTCCCCAAAAGGCGTAAGGGTCGCACCAGCCCCTCCCCACTGCAGGGGGCACAGGGTGCACTCTGTACCGGGTCGGGGATGGGGGTCACATGGGGGATACCCATCCATCCCGGGTGACTCCAGAGATCACCCCCCTCCAGAAGGAGGGCCGCACGGGGGTCCCCACGGAATCGAGGCGGGGATGGGGGCCAGGCAAGAGCGTAGCCCAGCTATACCGGGAGGGGTGCAGAGACCACCGCCTCCCCCGCACCGCAGCGGAGTCGCATTGGGGATCTCCATTGGACTGGCGCTGCACCGGGGAGGGGGTCAAGCTGGTGCTCCCCATCCATCCCGGGGGGACCCATAGCCCAGATCCCCCATAAGGGGCGAGGGTCGCACAGGGCTTCCGCCCCCGGGACTCGCCGTAGGGCGCCCCCAAGCGGCCACCACGGGGAGGGGGCGAGCGGCATAGGCCACGCCCCTTCGT
>VYXD01007322.1:681715-708359 GCA_013397195.1 Hylia prasina
CGGCGGGAGCCACCCGCGGCCGACCTCCGGGCCGCTTCCCGACCGTGCGTGTGTTGCTTTTAGGTGGGGAAGATGCAGGGCAACAAGGGGTTCAACATGGAGAAGCAGAACCACGCTCCGCGCAAGCAGCACCAGCAGCACCCGCCGCCGTCCATCCCCGCGAACGGGCAGCAGGCCAACAGCCCGAGCGAGTCCCGGGCCCGCCGCGGGGGCCCGCCCGGCCCCGCTCTGGGTAGGCGCTGAGCGACCGCTTCGGTGCAGCGGGAAACCTCGGGTTAGCTGCGGCCCTCGGGGGTGCAACAGGTCTCGGCAGGAACAAAAGGAACCCGGTTTCCCAAGTTAAAACAACAAATCCCTAGATTCCCAAGCAGGCTGCAGCATCTCCTCGTATATCAGGTTTTTCCTCGTGTTGGAAACCTCGGTTTTAATTGCGCCTGGGTTGTATTTGTGGGTTTTCTTTTGGTTTTGCTCAGTCCGCTCGAAAGTACACGCGACTCCTGTGGCGTTTGTTCGTAAGTTTTTTGTGTTCGTAAGTTTCTTGCGGTCCCAAAAGCAGGGCAGCGATATAGAGGTTCCGTCTTTGCCTCAAAATCTCAAGAAAAGACTACTTAAAATTTGGAAGTCAGTGCGTTCATGACAGTGTGTCTGCAAGCATTGCGAGCATAACAAGCTCTGTCTTTCATTGTCTGGTTCCTGTTTTGTCCCCAGGCGTAACAGATGGCTTCTCAGTACAGGTTTTCTTAGGAAACTAGAAACTTAAGAAGCTTGATTGCTAGAGCAAATATTAGATTATAGAGGAGTACGTTTGCTCTCAGTGAAGATTATGTTGTAGTGAGAACGCTGTTACAGTGATCTGCAGGCACCCCTTAAAACTGAATTTTTTTATAATGAGGAACAAGGAGAACCTGGCTTTACTTACTATGCCAGTTGACATTGATGAAAGCCGTTCTGCTCCAGCGGGTTTCCAGGTTTTCCTGGTCGGTGGGGCTGGCTCTGGACTGGGAGCTTGTGAGTTGGGACAGGGCGTGTTAATGGTTTCAGGGGCTTGAACTGATCTAATCTGATAGTTCAGAAGTACGGCAAGACATCCATTAGCGGTTTTTTGGGGGGGAAAAGTGCTTTAGTTTTATAAGATGTGGATTTTCTTTTTTTAAGTTTGGACACTTTGGCTGTTCAAAAACGTGTAGAAGTCACCTGTGCACTTAGCGTGACTCCTCCAAGTGGTGTTTTTTGTGTCAAAGACACTGGGCTGGTAAAAATCCTGCGTGTTTTTGTTAGGTGGCTGAGTTGAACAGGCTCTTTATTAGTTCCCAGACAATAACAGACAAGGGTGGCACAGCAGCCATTTCCAGTCAGGTTGAAAACAATAACAGTACAGCTGTACTGGGGAATTCCCACAGGTAGCAGCTTGTAACGACTGTGTCTCACTCCTTCACATGGATCTCCTGAGGCAGAACAGTGGTACTCTGTGTACCCTGAGTGTAACTCTGTTCCAAGTACCCCCTGTTGTATCCACAGGCCTTCCAGTTGATCCCCAGATACTCGTGGTAATGCTGTGAACAAGGCAAAACATTTCACTCCTGTACCTTTGCTGTGTGAAGTAGATAATTACTTTCTTCTCAGTCTGGTTATTTAGTGTTAGCCGTGGAGCTGTGCTTACTCCTGTCAAAGAGTTGTCCTTGCAGTGCCTTGCATGCAGTCTTTGCATGGACAGTCTTTTTCATTTAGTGCCCTGCTTTGTAGCTGGAATGAAGCCATTTATGTTCACAGTTTATTTCATAGATGTGACCATGACTTGTGTCCTCTGCAGAGCAAAGGAGTTGCTTTCTGTGCCTTGTAGTCCTGTGTGCTGGGGTTCCACATGTGTTTAAGAAAATGGGGCACAGGATGGTAAAGTGATGCTAAATCCACCCCTGTGTCTGGCACATTACAGCTTTCAGGATCATGCTGGACTCTTGCTGAATTAAGGGTTAAAGACTGTATATGCCTGTGGGGATTTGAGAATGTTACTGTTTGTGTTTATTTCTGTTGGATACCTCAGAAAATATTTTAACGTTGGGCTTGAATTCTGAGGTCTTTTCCAACTTTAAAATCCCTTCTAGGATAACTTATTGAATAGGGACTTAATTTTTTTTGTAAATTAATCTTGTAATTTTTCTCAGGGCTCAGCTATATGGTTGGTTTTTGGGGTGAGGGGTTTTTTTTAGTTTTCAGTTGGTACTTTTCTCCACTATTTTCACTGTTCCAGCCTTCTCTTCAGCTTGGAAACCCATACTCTGGAACCCGTTTCCTAGAATGACAGTTATCTGAAATGTTATCTGTCTGAACCAAATTTCCTCTTATTTTCATATTTTTGAAGGTATCTGGAGTTGTTTCGGCATGGTTTTGTGTAAAAATTTCTGGCTAAACTGTGGCTTTTCTGTAATTATTCACGTTGTAGTAGCAAATTCCTGTGTTGTGACTACAGTTGATTTTTTTTTGGGCCAGTTATCTCAACCAGATCTCAAAAAGTTTGCGCGAGATACCTGATGTTATTTCAAGCTGCAGTATGTTGTTTTCTCCAGTTCTAGACTGTCATTCACTGGTGTTAATGAGCACTGAGGTTCAGTTTTCTTTTAAAATAACTATGGGGCCATTCTGAAATAAAACCCCCTTGTTGCTGGAGAGATGGGTGGAGGGGTTTATGACCAAAATGGTGGTGTTACCTGTATTATCCTGTGTCTCTGTGGTCACTGTGATGAAACCTAATAAAATTTATCCCCCCAACTGTAGAGCAGCTGTGTACCTTATTCCCCTCAGATGAAGGCCTGACTATTGACCTGAAGAATTTCCGGAAACCCGGTGAAAAGACCTTCACCCAGAGAAGCCGCCTCTTTGTGGGGAATCTGCCCCCAGATATTACAGAGGAAGAGATGAGAAAGTTGTTTGAGAAGTATGGCAAGGCAGGGGAAGTCTTCATACACAAGGACAAAGGCTTTGGTTTTATCAGGCTGGTGAGTGACCTGGTGCCTTTGGGGAGGTTTTGTGGTGATGGCTCACACTGGAGCAGTATTGCTAATTGAAAGTAGTAGATGTTCAGCTATCTTGCTGATTAAATCTGCTGATGATCTTAGTAACCTGGAATATGAGATTAGCTTCCAAGTGGTTTGTCTAGAGCTTGTTATGAAAAGAGATGTGGATTTAGGCAGCTTGTGGCAGGAATTATGAGAGATCTGATAAATTTATTCTGAAATCAACGGGTAGAAGCAGAAAAAAACCCACATGAATGTGATGCTATTACAGCCAAAGTGAACTTCTCTATTTCTGGAGTATGGAATTCCTGTGGGCATAGTTTGTCATGCAGCATTTCTGGCGTGATTAATGCTCTTGAGGTAGGGGATCTCTAGATGATCATGTTGAAGTGTGTCTGGAAGGGAAGTAGCTCCCACCACAGAGTGGTTCTCAGATTTCTGTGCCTCATGCACCACCTTTCTGAAAGCCCCAAGGTGAGTGGATGAGGTTCCTACACCCATGTCTGGGCTGCTTTCATGTAGTGCAGCTCCTGGGTAGGGACTTCAATGAATGGAAAGGTGTGAAAGTAGCATAGAAGGTCTTTCATGGATTGTCATACTCCACATTTCCTTATCAGACTTGGTTCATAGATGAATCTTAGTTATTTTTTTTAAGATGTATTTGGTTTTTTTTTTTTAAAAAGGTGCTTTGTAGCCTTAATATAATTATGTGTGATAATGAGAATTTCATTGTTTGCATGGTTCATACTAGCCATTGGACTAAACTTAGGTATTTGTTATACATTTCTCACCCTCCCCACCCCCAAACTCTGGCTGTTCAGTCATTCATGATAAGAAATAGCTGTGTTTTTTTTGGCACACTTCTCACCAAGCTGTGGGAAAATGATTTATTTCTCTCAGAAGTATTTGTTACGGAGGAATAAGCTCGTGTTTAATCCTTACTGGGAGTTTTAATGATGGCTGTTTTTACCTGCAGGAAACTCGCACTCTGGCAGAGATTGCCAAGGTGGAGCTGGACAACATGCCTCTCCGCGGGAAGCAGCTCCGAGTGCGCTTTGCCTGCCACAGTGCCTCGCTGACAGTCAGGAACCTGCCTCAGTTTGTGTCCAATGAGCTCCTGGAGGAAGCCTTCTCAGTGTTTGGCCAGGTGGAAAGGGCTGTGGTTATTGTGGATGACAGAGGGCGATCCTCTGGGAAAGGCATTGTGGAGTTCTCAGGGAAGCCTGCTGCTAGGAAAGCGCTGGATAGATGTAGTGATGGGTCTTTCCTGCTGACTACGTAAGTGTGGACGGGGAGAGGGGCTCTGCTGGCATGTGCAGGTTGGGTGGCATTGGCTGGTGAACACCACAGTGGGACGGGAGGGGCGGGCACGGGGTGGTAGGGGACTGGCCTGGGGAGAATTTCATTTAAGCTTTCCAACAAGAGACAGTCTGTGCTGAAGCTCAGGTCTGAAAACTCTTCTGGTAAGCTGCTAGTGGGGTAAGTGCATAAAACTTCCAGAAAATTCTTTTTCCATAAAACAACCTCAGGGCAATTAAAGCAGCCTTTAAGAACAGGACCTATTTCAGAGATCATCCATGTAACTTGTTTCGAAGCAAAATGAAAGTGTTTTAATTGTACACTCTGGGTCAGTAAAGAGGAGAGTCTTGGAATAGGATTCCACTTGTAGCATGCACTGCTGGGGTGGAATGCCACTGTGGGCATGGGATCTGTTGGAGAGGCTGCTCAGATGGGTTGTTTGGAATTTTCACCTTTATAAACGGTTTTCCCTGTGCTTGAATATAATAAGGCAGTAAAACATGTTCTTTCATAATTATGTGAACGTGCTCAAGCAAATAACCAATTCCAGTTGCATTCCACAAAGCAGTTTGTTGCTCTGTTAAGAGGGAGCCATTTCTGATCTCTTGGAAAAAAGTAACTATTTTGTATTATGCTCCTAGAATTTGTGACTAGAATACTTCCTGAAATGGGGCTGTATTGCTCATTTTTAAAGTAATTTTTTTAGGTTTTGTACTTATCACCTCCTATGGATCTGCAGTGGCTCAGCTGTTCACAAACACATTCATTTTCTAAAAGCAGATTTTGCTTATTTCTTTTTTAATACCTGTTTTTGTCCCTGGCACTCCTTGTGAGGGTAAGGAGCGTAGCGGGTAGTACTTTACAGGAGGATTATGTTAGGGAGCTTTTGCAGATTCAGACATCTGCACCTGAAAGAACCATGAAAACAGATTTTTTTTTTAAGTGATCATGCAAAATTAATCACTATCAATGCATAACTAAGGTTAACATTCACTCTCTTTAAAGCTATCAATACATTAGCTTCTGATATCTAAGACCACAAACAAGTCTGTTGTTCCTTTCTAGTCATGGTTTGGTTTTGATTAAACTTGCTCTGGTTTATCCTAGTTCAAGACAAGAAAGCTAGATAAACTTAAAATTGCTTCATGTTAGAAAATAAGATTATTAATAGTGGAATATGTCACATGAAAGTGAAAAGCTGTATTACGGATCTTGGGCTGAGGACAGGGATTTTAGCCTTCCATATCCTGCCTTCCTGCTGGAGCCTGGGTACCCATTGGCAAACAGGATCATCTCTCTCCGTTTCCCCAGCCCTGGCACGTGGGACTGAGGAGCTGCTGGGAATCTGGGGTGCTGCTTTGTGCTGAGGATGAGCAGTGTCAGTGCTGTGGTGGAGAGCTGAGTCAGAGACAGGTCCATGCTTCCTTCTGCATGCAGAAGCCAGGAAGACAGAAGCACACATCTGCAGTGTCTGCTGTGAAGTGCACCAGTGGATGATTCCCTGGGGGTGGAAATTCAGACAAGGGCCCAGTGGACCTTCCTAGAGCACTGTTGCCAAGCAACAGTAGCACATGGTGGCCTCACCAGGAGAGTATGACTGGCTGGTACAGCCTGCAGCATCCAGTGAGGTGTGGTGTAGTGACTCTTTGCTTTAAACAGCCATAAAAAGGCACAGATGGACTTGTGCCACTCTAGAGACAGGACTTCATGCTGAGTAGATCCTACTGGAGCATGTCAGGATTCCAGTTAGGCTGTTAATTTGAACCAAGTAACTACAAATATTATTTTTGCAGTACAGTTTTGGATCAAGCAAGGATTTTGTTTAACAATTATACTCCTATTCTAGAAAAAAAGAAAAGAGTGTTTGTTCAAACTGATTTCTGGTTTCACTTGGATTGAGATCCCCAGCTGCTCTTGAGTTTTTGGAGCAGTGCTAAAAGCAGTGTAAGCTGTGCTTTCCAAAACTACAAGCTTCTTCTTGAATTTTCTTGAAAGCACCTCACTTTTTCATTACAGATTCCCTCGCCCTGTCACTGTGGAGCCCATGGATCAGTATGATGATGAGGAGGGTCTACCAGAGAAACTAGTCATCAAAAACCAGCAATATCACAAGTATGTGCCTGGCATGCAACAGGGGAGGAGAGTGTGGGCTAGTGCCTCAGTCTTAGAAGGGTGGCTCATCAGTGCACATCAGGTCCTTCTTTTTTTCCATAAATGTGACCTGACTTTTGAAGGAGAATTGCATTCGCTGTTCTCTTGCCATGACTGGCTGAAAAAAACCAGTGAGTTGGAATCCACACTGCTGACTAAGGCTGGCAGCCTTCACATACTTTGTATAAGTTCATTTCAGTTTTTGGAATAAAAAATTGTGTCTATTTGAGATAACACAGATCACATGAGATTCTCTGGGAAGTATTACAGAAAGTCTATGCAGGAAACATTTGAACTCACAACAGAAATTTAAGGATATGTGACTAGCATTAGGAGATTGTAGAGCTATCCAGGTATAAGACCAGAGTCTTAGAAGGCTTCCCCAAAGGTAGGAATCCTGTGATCTGAGCAGTTGGCATTAGCAAACCATGTGAGCTCATGAATTTTTCAAGTAAGTGAGATGAAAGCTTCATGAGGTGGAATTAGGAATAGTCCTGTTCTACAGGTGCTGAGTGAAAATGACATGCACGTTTGATCAGTGTTCATTTCTGGAGTGCATCTGTCCATAAAATGTGCAGCAGGAGCAAAGGCTGTTGCTTTCAAGGGTATTTCTAAATCTCTCAACCCAGCATCTCTTGGTGTCTTATGAAAGCAGTGTCATTGCTTGTTATGGAGGAGGACAGCTTCCATGCAGGAATAAGATGATGCCTGAGGAGCAGACAAGCTGGTGTCTCAGGCACAGTTAACTGTTAGAAGGACCTGCTATTACATTTGACACAGAGTTTTCTTGGTTCCTCCTTGCTCTCCTGAAGCATTCACTAGCTCTTCATTGTTTGACAGGGAGCGTGAGCAGCCTCCTCGGTTTGCACAGCCTGGCAGCTTTGAATATGAATATGCCATGCGTTGGAAGGCTTTGATAGAAATGGAGAAGCAGCAGCAGGAGCAGGTAGATCGCAACATCAAGGAAGCTCGAGAGAAGCTGGAAATGGAAATGGAAGCAGCTCGCCACGAGCACCAAGTGATGCTCATGCGACAAGGTATCAGATAAATGCAGGCTGGGAGCAGGGCCCTGCACCATCTAGGGGTGGGTGGCTCAATGGATTGGCTAGAGACCACTGAGGGGGAGCTGTGGTGGTTGCTTGTCTTGTAACCAAGCATGGTAGCAGCAAGTGAATCATAGAATCGTTCAAGTGGAAAAGATCAGCAAGTCCAACCATTAACCTCCTTTCAGGTACTTGTAGAGCGATAGAGTCTCCTTGAGCCTTCTTTTCTCCAGGCTGAGCCCCTTTTCCAGCTCCCTCAGCTGCTCCTCATGTGACTTGTGCTCCAGACCCTTCCCCAGCTCCGTTCCCTTCTCTGGACACACTCCAGCCCCTCAGTGTCTTTGTTGTTGTGAGGGCCCAGAGCTGGACACAGGATTTGGGGAGTGGCCTCACAGTGCCCAGCCAGGGACATCCCTGTCCTGGTCCTGCTGGCCACACCACGGCTGGGACAGGCCAGGTGCCATTGGCCTCCTGCCCACCTGGGCACACCTGGCTCCTGTTCAGCTGCTGTTGACCAGCACCCCCAGGGCCTTTCCCAGCTTTCCAGCCCCTCTGCCCCAGCCTGGAGCTGCAGGGGGTTGTTGTGACCCAAGGGCAGGACCTGGCACTGAATCTTGTTGGACCTAACATGGCGAGAGGCTACTGTATTGGTGAAGGCTCTGTTACTTTTTCTCTTCTGTGTTCTAGTTCAGGAATTCATAAGAGGTGGCATGGGAGATGAGTCTGATTGTGTTTTTTACTGTTGTCTTACACAGATTTAATGAGACGTCAGGAGGAGCTGAGGAGAATGGAGGAATTGCATAACCAAGAAGTACAAAAACGCAAACAGTTGGAACTCAGGTAAGGGGGCAGGTTGTGAAATGATGTGAATCTATAGTGGAATAAAACACCTCTTCACTGCACCTAATTGTTCATTATGACAATTTAATTACTACTTCAAGTGTGGCTGTTATTTGGGGTTTTTTTGTTCATAGGGAAGTGTGTAGATTTGGTTTAAGATGGAAGAGTTAGGAGTGTCTTCCATTGATTAGTATTTGCTTCTTCACATTTCTGTGTCTCAGTTAAGCTCCTTTATGAGGCAGATAGGAAAATCAGAATCTCTGCTGTGATTTAATGGCTTCAGTGCTGTAGATCAGGAAATCCCATTCCAGCACCTTCGTTTTCATTTGAGGGGTAACGTAGTCTCAGAGATTTCTCTCTCCATTGTAGTGCTTCCTTGTCTTGGGGTCATTTTGAGAAGCTTAATGAAGATTACTAGACTATTTGTAATAGAAGGGGTTTGAGAGCTATCAGGCTTGATGCATGACATTGTATGTAGTCAGCATGCATTTGGGAGCTGCTGTGTACATAGGGTTGGAAAATACTTCTAAGGTCAGTGAGTTCAGCTGTAAATCTAACACTACCAAGCCCACCATGTCCCTAAGCACCACATCTACACATCTTTTATATCCTTCCAGGGATGGTGACTCCACCACTTTATGGGCAGCCTTTGCCAATGCTTTGTAACCCTTTTGGTGAAGAAATTTTCCCTGATACCAAATCTGAATTTTCCCTGGTGCAACTTGAGGCCGTTTCCTCTTGTCCTGTCACTTGTTACCTGGGAGAAGAGACTGACTCCCACCTGGCTCCACCCTCCTGTCAGGCAGCTGTGAGAGTGATAATGTCCCCTTGAGCCTCCTTTTCTCCAGGCTGAGCCCCTCCAGCTCCTTTAGCTGCTCCTCATGAGGCACACGCACACAAGTGGTTTTGCTTTTTTTTAAAATGAGCTCCTCTAAACTGAAAATTTGAAGTGTAAAGTTTCCCATGAAGATCCGTGAGGCAGCACTGCAACACAGTGGTGCAGGTGGTTGGTGTTTGTTGTGCTGAGCATCCTTGGACTTTCTTTACAGGCAAGAGGAAGAACGCAGGCGCCGTGAGGAGGAAATGAGAAGGCAGCAAGAAGAGATGATGAGACGCCAGCAGGAAGGCTTTAAAGGGAATTTTGCTGATGCGGTACGAGTGCTTCTACATTTTCATTACATCTGTACACTCAGAGTAGCTTTTTCCCTTCCACAGCACAGCTTTCTGTGAATTTTCAACTTGGCTGGAGGGCTGTACATCAGTAGTGCATTCTACCTTAAATTATTGACTCCCTCTAATCTTAATACAGTTTAGCCTGGAAACTAAAAATCGCCCAGTTCTATTCCACTGCTCTTCATACAGGACCCTCTGTAGCTGTCTTGCTGTACAGAAAAATGTATGCTGACTAATTCTGTTCTAACAGCAACACACACAGTCCTAAAGCACTGCAGCAGAACCCTGTTATGATTATATGACTGGCAATATCCCTAGCTTGCAGTGTCTTAGTAATGATAAAATGATCCAAACTGGAGGCATTGCTGCAGGCATGGTATATGCTTGTACTTAAAAGTCAGTTGGTCAAGTATTTTTTTGCAGTGTTATGTGGTGGTAACCTGCCTTTTAATAACAATATCTGTAGTTCTATAGAGAAATGCCTTAGAACTTTTTTTCCAGTCCCAGCCACTTTGTGTTGTGGAGGCAGCTGTAGGGCTGTTCAGGTGGTTTAATGGCATTGATGCAGCTGGCAGTAAGTGTTCAAAGCTTACTAGTGAAACTTGGCCCTAGGCAAAACAGCTAAATATGTGTCAAACCAAAGGGCCAAGAGCATGGCTGAGCCAAATGTGGGAATATTCTCCTTGTGGAGCAGATGTCCTGATTGCTACAAATAATACTGCCTTCATATGATAAATAATAGTACTAGGACTACAGATGAAGTGAAAGTTGTCTTCAGTTAGCACTGTGAAAAAAGTAGTGCCCTCCCTGAGGTGAGGAGGTGCTCCTCGTTTTGCAGTGACAGAAATCTCTGATAGGTGTTTCTGAGTCTTGCTTAATAAAAGAGAAATTGAGCTCACTAAATGGTATTTTAATGCAAGTGACCCAGTACTGTGTCTTTATGTAAGCTTGCATTCCTTTCAACAGGAAAAGCTTCTTAGCTATGCTGAGGGAGTAGCAAAACTAATTCTATCTAACATGTTACTACTGCTCAGCACATCTTTCCATAAAGATGTTTTTGCTGAAGTCTACATGTGCAGCTTTGCTGCTGGATGTTTTATTATAATTCTGAAAAACAACCTTTTATAATGAGATATTTAAAATAAGACCTGTTCATTCAGCAGCTATCATGTGAAGGTTGCTCCTGCCTTTCTTTGAAATTTACCCTGGGAATTACTTTTCTACACACTGTTCAGTAGTAAATCCTCAGAACTCATTGTATTTGTATAATTACATTTTTAAAAGCCTGACAGTCAGTTAAAATGAGTGTCTGTCTTTCCAGAGGGAGCCACCAGACATGCGAATGGGACAGATGGGTATGGGAGGTAAGAGTATTCTTTGTTCCTGTGCATATTCATTTCCTCTCTTACAAAATCTTTTTTTTCAGTGATCTCATTTTATTGGCTTCTTATTTAGAAACTCAGTCAAAGTAATCTCCCAGGCTAGTAGGAGGAAGTATTCATGTGACAGGAAACACAACATGCTGTAAAGCAGCATCAGTTGGTCTTGACCTGATAGTGCAAAGCTGTTTAATAGACTGGGGCTCTGTCCCTGCATGGAACAGTGTTTTGTGGCTCTGGGGTGATGAGCAGACCCCAATCACTGTGTGTGTGTGCCAGGATTATTCCTCAGTTTTCTTTTCCAGGTACCATTGGCATGAACAATAGAGGAGCTATGGGTGGTACCAATGTCCCAGCTCCTGCACCTCCTGCTGCTGGTCCTGGAGCTATGATCCCTGATGGAGCCATGGGAATGGTAGTGTATCTCCATCTGCTTTTTGTGCACACATTTAAAATGCAGATTATGTTCTTTCCAGTATTAAGCACTAGCTGCTAAAGTTGAAGCTTCTTTGTCTACCCAGACCTGTTGCTTCAGTCCTGCTGAAATCTTTAGAAGATTTAATCTTGGCTTGATCCCAGCCAATAATATTCAGGAGATGGAGCCAAGTCTAATAACTGCTTCATTTACTTCCAACAGAGCTAGTGCTAAAATGCTTGTTAGAAAGATCTTAGCAATAATATATGGTTGTTTTTAAATGACCTAATGGGAAGCACTTTGTTAAATTGAGAGTTTTTTGAGAATAGATTCTTCCAGGCATAAAGCCAAACTTTCAGAAGTGTTCTGTTCATCACCAGTTGTGAAAACAGTTGTCTCCTGTCCTCACAGGCCAGAATGAGTTCAGCTAATTTGTTTAGGAGGTCAGGAGCAGAGAATCAGTGGAGTTCATGCTTATTTGTTTGACTTATTAAAATTTTTGTATTTGATTTAGTTTTAAACTCTACTGCAGGGCTTTGCAATAGACTCTGGCTTTTGTGGCATCTGTCATTCCTCTCTGTCACACAGAGGATTGGTCCTCCCACAGTGTCAACACTTCCAGTCACCAGCAGAAACAGCAGCAGTCATAGTAAAGTTTGTCCTGAAAGTTCATCTTTCTTCAGTGGTTTTTATGAACTGGTCTAATAAACAGTTTTCCTGCAAACGTTCTTACTCAGACTTCTTACTCTGTTGTGACTGCTATGACACAGATTTTTTTTTTTTATCATAATGAACAGTTTTATTTGTCTAAAAGCTTTTGTACCTAAGTGGTAGGGACAGCAAAGCAGCTGAGGTTAAGGGAATGTGCACTGCACATGGAAATTAAGGGGGAAGATGAAGCCAGGAGTGGAAAGGGAAGGTGAGTTTAGATGGCTCACCTGCTCCACAGCAGGGTCCTGGTCTGTGAGGTGGTGCACACCATCCTGGTATGCCTGACTGCAGGCTGTGTGGGGAAAGGGAGTTTGTTCTGCAGTGGTCCTGTCACTCCAGGTGTGGGACTGTGGGGATGTTTTTGGTAGGGTGAAGGTGTGCAGTGAGGTCAGCTGGAATTGTGGAATCCTGGTAGAATTCAAATCAACTCAAATGGCTTTTAACTGCCCTTTGTTCTTCCTTGTTTTTCTTCCTGCCTCTTCTGCACTTGTCCTGGTTCCAAGACTCCACCACCACCTCCAGACCGCTTCGGCCAGGGTGGAGCCATGGAAGGCCTTGGAGCGATGGGAGGGGCCCCGCCCGCCTTCAACAGAGGAAATCCAGGGGGGGATTTTGGCCCTAACAAGCGTCGCAGATACTAACAGCATTAAGCTATCCCCTGTACAAGCCCCAAAGAAAGAAGTCTTGGCAGGCCACACACAGGGCTCAACTTGGGGGGGAGGGGGGATATTTTAAGGATAGTTAATTAGGGCCTGTTTTGGTAAAGCCACTCTAGGACAAGGGGAGTGCAGTCTGGTAAAGGTTTTAGGAAATTTCATGTGGTGCATTCCTAATTTCGAAGTGAAAAATGGATTCTGGGAGGCTGCCGTGGTTCGGTAACAGTAAAATCTTGCAAGGACCCTAATGCCTTGACCATTCCAGGTTTCCTGATTGCAGCTGATATCATGAGACTAAATTAAATAAAGTTTCAGTATGTCTTGGCATTTTTTTAGTGTAGTGTACCTTGCTTAAGAGCACAGGGGAGTCTCTCGAGAACTAGGGCAGCATTTGGGTACTTTGCAGCTCCCATGATTTTGTAAATTTATATAGCTCCAAATGATCCGTCATGTAGTGAATTGGGGAGGTTTTGTTTGTTTCTTTTTATTTTTTTTTTTCCTCCTAACTTGTTAGTTACTCTTTTTACCTGGACCATTTGTTTCTTTGAAGTAGTTGACAGTCATGCAGCCTGAATGGCTGGGAGGTTCTTGTTTGGATGGATTTTTTTGATAACGTGTTGTATCTCTTTATTTCTACTGGTAGTAAAGTACAATCTATTGGATAAAGATACTGTATCTCATGCTGAAGATTTAACTGAAACAAACGTTTGTATAATCCTAACCTTGCCTGTCTTTCGTGTAGAAGTACTACAAGATTTTTCATTTAGTGTAAACTGTTTGAACACAAACTGTAATTGTCCCACTAAAAAAGTTCGAGTTTGTCTGAGGAATGTTACAGGAATGCATTATTAAAGTGGATTTTAAGCCTTTTTTATCTGGTGTCTTGTCTCTTCTTTTTTTTTAGTACAATTGTCTACATGTGGATTGAATTTAATGAAGCTTCAGGTTATGGCACAAAAGTTGTTCTTGCATAGCTCTGTAAAGAGGGTGTTCAACCCCTGAGAATTTTCTAACAGTTTTCCTTCTCACAGAATAAGTTTTATTTGTGTGTTGGAATGTGACCTTCAACTTCAGCAGGTTAGAATGCAGAAAGGGAGCTGCTGACACATGGCATGTGTCTGTTGTTGCAGAGCTGAGATGCAAGACTTGTCCATGTGTCACTGGAACCCTGGAGCTTGACTCCTTTCTCAAGTGCAGAGTACAGAATTGTCCATCTCTGCTCTGTGCTGCAGTTGCCTCTGGCTGCGATGTTCCCAGAACTCCTGTGCTGGGATAGGAAGGAGAGGACTCACCAATGGCAACAGTGGTGCTTTATCTGGTGTAATACATGAGGGAATCTGTAGGGACAGGAGCCTTCTGTGACTTGAGTTCTCACAGCAAGTCTCTAGGGTTGAGACTGCAAAGGGGAAAGCTTAGAAATAAATTTAAGTGAGAAAGGGAGGAGGGAGAAAGTGTTACAGCCTAAAACTATAAGAAGGTGCCTTGAAGAACTGAATTCATAGGAAAGATGAAAACATTTTGAGATTCCTAATGTTACTATAGCAAGAACCTTAAATTAGGATTTAGGTACTCTAAGTAGGGGAAGATGAAATAATCACTCTGGAGCCTTGATTGGTTTACCCCTGTCTTTGGATGGCTTTTAATTAACCTGGAATGGGATGATAAGATGTTTGGAGGAGAGGCTGCGGCCAGTGCTCTTTGTTTCTTTTGTTTTCCACATTTGAAAGCATCAGCAGCTGGTTTGCTGAGATGATGTGGTATCTAGTGGTGGTTATCAGCTCGATAGTGAAGTATGAAGAGTTTGGTGATGTTTCTCATCTGGCTCCTTTGCTAGGACAGCTCACTGTTGCAAAATCTCAAGTGAGAATGCTAATTAGCTTTTCCCTGTGGAAGATGGATCTGTTCTTGTAGCTTGTGTCTGGAATGAGGCTGGCAGACATTCACCGGTGCTGTTGGGTAAGTACATTGTTTAATTCTGAAGTGTGAAGTATGAGGAGAAGAAACCATTAAGTTGCATCCAGGTGTCTGTTTTCCTCCTTCATCTGCCTGTTGCTCAGCTGGCTTGTGTATTACTGAGCAGTCCAAGAAATTGCTGTCCTAGTGAAACAGCAGAGCTCAGATATTCAGCATCACTGCTGGCTCCCTCAGTTCTGACCAAGTGTCAGATAAGGATGGCTCTGGTTACTGCCTTTCCCTGGGAGAAAAGGGTGTGTAAAATCATAGGGAAGGAGGAATTTAGCACTGCTCATAGCCCATCTATCAAAATTTTAAATATCTAAATTAAAGATCCAGTGGCATCAGTGAATGAACACTAAACTGGTGTGAATGCTGTAGGTAACTATTCTTAAATTGCTTTAAAGGAGGAGACTGAAAACCCACTGCTGAGTAAGGAAATTGTAAAGCAAACCTTTACTAAGTGTTTCAGAGGTGTGTGTCAGGGACTGAGTGCAGAAGCATTTAGAGCTGGGCACAGGAGCAAGCAAGGCTGCCTCACTCCAGGGCAGTTCCTTGCTCTGCTGGAGCACTTTGGGCTTTGGTGGTGGTGCTTGTTTCAGGTAGTGAGTGCAGCTCCCGAGGCTGGGCTGTTCACAGCTCTGTTGTGCTGAGGTTCAGCCACTGTGCAGAAGGGAATGCTTCCCTCTGCATGCCTTTCCCGAGTGCTGGCTACTATGTAATTGCAGACTGATTAAATATTTTAACGGACTGATGAGCAATTCGGTTCTTAGCATTTTGCTCTTAACTTTAAACCCCCATCATTTATGGACTTCAGAAATTACAACTTGTGCTTTATGCAGCTTCCTCTTCAGCAGTAGTGAGTGCATTTGCAAGAATCGAAGATAAATCTGAAAAATCCAGCTGGTATGTGGATAATTTCGTCATATCAAAGCAGTAGACAAACATTTCATTTTTTTTCTTGGCACGGTGCCTCTCACTAGCAGCTGTAATTTATCACAGAAAGCTGCAAGTGATGGCATGTGCTAAACTACTCCTGTGAGCTACCTTTGGGGGCTGGAAGAAGGAAGATGTGATTCTCTATGGCCTTGCTGAAAGGAGCCATCATTCTCTCTTGGTCATGACTTGGGTACCTGGTGCCAGATATAAGTAAGAAGAGTAAGAAAGCAAGGAGCTCAGCCAGGCACAACTCTGGTGTTGGGCACTTCCCCCTCACTACAGTTTGGCCACTCTGCTCTGAGCTCACAGTGACCTTGCTATAAAGGCAAGAGGACCCTCAAAAGGAAAACTGCTAAAACCCCACACTCAGTGCCAGTTCAGGCCTGGTATTTCAGCCAGCATGTTTTGGTTCAGGGTGCTAGCAATGACACACAACTGACTCTTTAGACTGAACTCTTCTTCTTAGGCTGGTTCTTGATGTTCTTTTTGATGAGGAATGTTGTGTGTGCCTTCAGAGTGAGCCCCAGAGTAAATCAACTCCTAAAGGAGCAACTCAGCTCCAAGGAATTATCTCTGGGGCAAGACACTGTCTGAACTACAGGGAGAAAATCCTTATCAGCTGGGTAGCTGGTGCCAGTTTGAGGTTGCAATTGTCTGATGAGACTGAAGTGTTGTGGCAATACTCCTGCAGAAAGGCAGTGGTCTTGAATGGAGAGGTTGCCCATACCTCCATTTCTGGTAGTTTTCTGGTCTTTTTCAAACCTGTTCTCTGAACAGTTGATTACAAGCAGTGCAGACCCCTTGGACAGGTGGTACATAATTCCGTAGCAGTGCTGTCTGCAGAGTGTCCAGGCAGAATTGCTCAACACGTGTTCTTTTGAGAAAGATTTTATTGCCCAAATAAATAAAACATTAACCCTGCCTGCTGCATACGTAGCAGTATATGTTTTTCAGGGATATTCCTTCACCTAACAAGCCTTTTGTATGGATGGATTACTCTGTGCTTTAGAAATGCAGTGTCTTGCTGCTATCCCAGCTCCACAGGGCATCTTGAATGACTGAAGGGTCAGGGGTGAGCTGGGTTTGTTTCCCTGGAGGTATCCAGCATGTTCTCCCCAGGACCTTGCAGGGCTGTCTTACACTGACCCTGATTGTTCAAGGGCAAACACATTAAGCTGGGTTTGAGAATAATTTATTCTGTTTTTTCTACTTCCTTTTTTGATCTGTTATATATGAAATTGAGTGTACATAAAGCAAACAGGCTCTATTTTTAATTGGCAGCTGGGAGCTCGATTCCTGTCTCAGGTGCAGAGCACAGAGTTGCGTCAGCCACAGTCCCTGGGGTACCTGCTGTTTGTCTCTGAGATGTGTGTCAGCCACATCATCCTGTTGGTGTTTCCTCTGAGGTGTGCAGGGTAACCTGAGCTCCATATTCTCACTGGCACGGGCTCGGTGACAGCTGCAGCCTTGCTGACAGCTTGTGGAAAGAACAGGGAGATCTGAAACACTATAGCTCTGCTCAGCCCCCAGGACAGCAAATTCCCCTGTCACAGGCCTCTGTGCAGCTCCCTGGGTCCCCAGTGATCTTTCACACCTAAGCAGAGGCTCTGAATTCCAGCAGAATTTTTTTAGCCACCTTTGGGGCTGTAGGGTCAGCTGTGACCTGAGGCAGTACAGTGCTTTGAAGCCACATGGCTCATGCTGATGTGACAAGTTCCCCAGTGCCCTCTTGTTTCCCTCCCACCTTTTGGGTGGATGTAGATTTGTACACAGGTGATGCAGGTATAAAGAGATGTGACAGTGATGCATGTCCTCCCCTGCAGCAGGGCTGGCTTCTTCTAAGGAGCTGACAAGGAAAAGCCTGATGTTGCTGCTGGCTGGGGCATCTCAAGGTGGGGGTGGCAGAACTGAGCTGGAGGTAAAGTAGCAGGACAGTGTGAAATAATCTGCAGTCTTCTCCCTGATAAGCTCCAGAATTCTGGCAACAGTCCACCCTAACTCTGAACTCTGGAGATCCCCTTGGGATGACAGAAAATTCTTCAGGCTTTGTGGAGGGATTAAGTAGGTTAAACAAACACTGTAGGACAGGGCTAGGGTTGCATCAGCCATGGCAGACCCTGTGGGTTCACCTCCTGAGCAGATTCCCTGGGCATCTTCTGCCTGCAGGACATGTTCTTTGTACTGTCTGATAGTGCCAAGGGTTTCTATCGACCCCAGTTCCTGAACAGAAATGGTGCCCAGATGCTGTGTGCTCCTGGAGGTCAGGGCAGCACCCAGGAAACAGCTGTCCCTGAAAACAGGAACAGCACAAAGAAAATATTTGATTTAGACACTTAGAGGAACTAAGTAAAACCTTTGATCTCAGGAGGGTTTCCTGTTTGTAGAGGAAAACTCTTAGGTCCCAGAAGGGGAGCAGGGGGTCTGAGCAAACCCCTTCTGCATATGGGGGACCTGATTAACATTTTGTGTTCTTTTGTGATTACAATGATCTTCCAGGGAGCAATTTTCATCCCTGATGTGATGACCAGGGAAGATAGTCAGGTCTGAGTCTGTGCATGTATCCTTCCCTCTCCCTTTCCAACATCTCTGCTGGGCAATGTGGTTTGTCCTAAGATAAGATAAAAACATTAGGCAGGTTTTGCAGGAGGAACTCACTGAATGCTTGCATGATCAATGTATTCCAGATATGGGGGAGCTGAGCTGTTTGTGATTGACTGTGGTGCACATTGACCTGCAACAGGCTATAAAATGCTGCTGGAGTCTGGGCCAAACATGCAAACTGCTCTCCCAAGGTCACAGGCAGCTTCTGGGTGGTGTTTGTCATTCTGCCCCTCTTGTATCCACCTGCAGGGTACATCCAGCCAAAATGTAAGGAACACACAGAATACTCACTTCTGGAGGAGTAGTGAAAAACTCTAAGTAAGATCTGGTCAAATACAGAGAGAATTTCTAAAGCAGCTCCAAAATTACCTTACTGCTTTGTAACTGTGAATTCTGCAAGGTCAGACTGTAAATCTGTATGTTTCTAGCTAAACTTGTGAATGTTATAATCCTTCAGACAAAGACTGTAACCAAATCTGAGACTAAGTGGACTGAGCCACACCGAGATTTCTCTGAGAAGTTTAGAAAGTGAGTGGGTCTCACTGAAGCTTGTGACTCAATGGGAGGGAACATTCCTATATATAATATATTTTGTGATAGATGGTAGAGTGGTTGTTGTTTAGATACTGCATTGGCAATATTTAAAAACTGTATTAGCCATAAATCTAATCATAACCACCCACGTAATCACTGTGTCCTACTTCTCATGTCTGGCCAAGAACCTTCCCTTGACCACTCTGTCACTCCTAGGCTGCACAAAAAGATGTCTTGGCCACATGCACAGCCTCAGTCTGCTGGTTAGTCTCTGTTTAGCAGGTGGTTGTGCCTTCTGGGGCTGGGGGAGATCAGCACGAGTTTTGCCCTGTGACTCTGGGGCTTCCCTTCAGTTTCAGGCATGTCCGAGCTGGGGGTGATGTGCCGATGCTGGCTGGCAGCGTGGCAGGCACTGGGGCCACCCTGCAGTGCCCATTCCCTCTGCTGGGCACGGGGCCAGCCCAGAAATGCCTGTGGAGATATCACAGGCGCCAAGCCCCTCCAGCTGCCCTGTCCATCTTTAGCCCGGTCTCCGGTTACCAGCCACCTCCCACAGCTGCCTCCAAAGACGGGCAAAGCTGCTGGGCTGCCGGCGGCGGTGAAGCAGAGGAGGGATCCCGGGCAGGGATACGGCTGATGTGATTTCTGTGGAAGGAGTGAAGGACACTGCGGATAGGCCTGAGCTATGGCATTGCTCTGCTACAACAAGGGCTGCGGGCAGAGGTTTGATCCCGAGCACAACGCCGAGGGTGAGTGAATCCCTTGCACCAGAGGGAATGGGAATGGTGTGCTGCTTTCCCAGAGTGTGGCCTCGGCTGCCGTGCTGCAGGCAGCCCATGTGGCAGGAGCTGGCTCTGGAGCTGCTGCCTGTCACAGGTGGCTCGTGGGCAGAATTGCTTCTCCTGAAAGCTTTCACCCCGTTTTCCCTTTTCAGATTCCTGCCTGTATCACCCAGGTGTCCCCATCTTCCACGATGCCCTGAAGGTGAGTGGGGCAGGAGCTGGGGCTGCAGCTGCAGGGAGTGACCTTGTGCCCAGCAGGATTGCCCACACCTGACCAGCCTGTCATGTCCTGGTGTCTAGGGCTGGTCTTGTTGCAAGAAACGCACAACAGACTTCTCTGAGTTCCTCTCCATAAAGGTGAGTGACCTGCCAGCCTGAATGCACCCACTGTTCCTCCATCCTTTCCTTCTGGCCCCTGCCCAGTCCTGTCCCATCCCTGTCCTGTGCCAGGGATGTCCCTTTTGCCCTGCCAGCCAGGGATTTTCTATCTGCTTCCAAGGACCCTCCAAGCAAGGGTGCTGCTCCCAAAGTGCAAGGTCAGAGCCCACCTCTGCAGGACACTGAGCCCCCACATCATGGGAACTCACAGGGTCTGGGAACAGCCACCAGATTAAGGAGGACAAAGCAGTCATCAGGCTTGTCTCTGCTGCTCAGGGATGCACAAAGGGGTTTCACAGCAAGGAGAAACCCCCTGAGCCTTCCAGCCAAGGGAAGACCTCAGATGAACCAAAGGCCAAACCAGTGAAGGAGATCATTGTCCAGGGACCAAAATCAGCTGAGAAGATGCTGCGGGAAAGACCAAGGTGAGACAGGCTCAGCCAACAGTCTTGCCCCACTGTGTGACTTCTGTATGTGTCCTGCTGCTCTCTCAGGAGAGGCAATGACCCTTAAATCACAGAAAAACCCATTTGGCCTTTGCTGCTGCTGTTTCCCAGCTCTGATGAGCCAAGACAACTGCTGCCAGTTAAAGTATCCAGGTCTCTGGAGCAGGCCCTGGAGAAATTGAACATGTCCTCTGAGGACAAGATGCTCGAGAGCAGCTGTACAGGTAGGGACAAGCTGATGGACGGCACTGGGGTTGCACATGGCAAGTTCAGCATGGGGTTTTGCATTAAAAAGTGCAGTCAGTGAGTGCTGCACGTTCAGCTACCTGCAAAACTGCAAAACTGTGTCTTGGAGGCACATTGGGATGGTCTGTGCTCAGCTGGGGAGCTGGCAGAGGGCTGGGGGAGGATTTGGGGGCAGACAGGGGCATTGTGTGTCCTGGGTGAAGTTGTGTTGCTCTCGCAGGCGAGGAGGCTGCCCAGGTGAGAGCTGGCACCACGTGCAAGAACGCAGCCTGCAAGGCGGTGAGTACCTGGCAGGGTCCCATCTTTACCCAGCCTGTGCCTTGTGCCCAGGAGCATCCCAGGTCCAGGGTCAGGGCACGTATCAGGCAGGTGGAGGGTGGCAGTGCCCACCTGCTCTGTATTCTCATCCCGGCCTGGGAGCAGCTGCCTCTGTCACCTCCCACCCACTTTCCTGCAAGAGGTTTCCAGATTGGTGGTACATCCGTGTTTCACTGCAGCTGACTGGTTGCAGTGAAATACAGCACATATTCAGGATTGGACATGTAGGCAAAATGCATATGGAACAATCCCCACCTGCACTGAACTGCTGCAGCACAGCCCAATTTCTCTCTTGCCCGAGGCTGCCTTGTAGAGCAGTGCCTGCCTCGAGGGTGAGTGGGAGGGATTGAGCTCTGGCAGAGATAACATGCTTGGAAAGCAGCAGCGGGGGAGCAGGGAAAAGGCAGGAGGTAGATGAGGACGTATGACTGACATGCTCTGGAAAGGAGGGGAAAGGAATGACAAATGACCTCTTGCACCTCAGAGAGAGTTTCTGTGGTGTCTAAACTTGCCTGCTGTCCTTGTGTTGCCAGGCCCTGGGCTGGGAACAGGCGGTGTTTGGGAGAAGGGTATGGAAGGGCTGCTGACAGGGTCACAGGGGTGACACTGTGGTCAGGGTCAGGGTGGCTGCCCTGCCAGCAGGGAGCAGGGACGAGTGCTGGGCTGCTGGCTGGGCATGGTCCCAGTGTGAGGCTTCACAGATGCTGCACCTGGCAAAAGGGTGATGTTGGGCATGTGCTGTGCCCTCTACATGGATGAGCGGGCACCTGTGCCACGTTGTGCCAGAGACACAGACAGAACTTTCCTCTGCTTCTTTCCCCACAGATCTACCAGGGCCCAGAGAGTAACACAGAGGTTTGTACGTTTCATCCTGGCGTTCCTGTCTTCCACGAGGGGTAAGAAACAACTCTTTACCAGAGAGCAAACTGACCCTGCCACGGGCTGAAAGTGGCAAGGCTGTGTGCCCCAGCAGTGTGGCCACTGCAGTTGTGGATGACACCCCGCAAGGGGACAGGTGGGCAGGGGCAGCTCTTGGTTATGAGCCTCTCTCCCTCCCCACCCTGCTGTGCTCTCCTCTTCTGCTCCTGACCCCACTCAGGTCACCCTGCTCTCCTCAGGATGAAGTATTGGAGCTGCTGTGGAATCAAAACCACAGACTTCAGTGCCTTCATGGAGCAGCCGGGCTGCAGCCGTGGGTGTCACTGCTGGACAGAAAAGAAGGTAAAGGGGCTCTCAGCAGAGGCAACTCGTGAGCAGTTGGCATTATTGGCATTTGAGAGTGCTCCTTTCCTTGCTCTGCATTCACACAGGTTTCTGCATTTAATTGTCTTAATATTCATAACTGCTGACAGATGACTGCACAGGGTTTGAATGCTGAATCTTCAGCCATCTGCCCTTTAAGATGCCGCTGCACAAGATGTGTCAGCTCTCACACCCAATGGGCAGATGTGCAATAGCAAGCTGAATGAGGCAGGACCTGGCCCTGGACACAGCAATGCCACCATTGTAGGCTGCCCCATAGAAACAGGTGGCTGAGCACAGGAAAATCCTACCAAAAAAAACCCTAAAGGCTTTGACAGATGATTGCAGGTAACTAAATTTGGCTTTCATGAAGCCTTCCCTCTGCAGCTGCTTCTCAGGAGGGATCTCATCCCCATACCAACATGGTGTCGTGGCAGGGCAGTGGGGACAAGATCCCAATTGTCAATACTCTGTCTGAGTCTCCCCAGGAAAGTTCTTGACTGGAAACAGGCTTGAGCTGGGAAAGTTGCACCAAAGCAGCCCAGGGTAACCCTGAAAGTGCACTGTGTTCCTCTGAGTCAGCACTGCTCCCAGTAACCCTCTCCGAGCCCAATTTATTCTTTGTTCTGGAGCAGAAAACATATCCTGAATGTAAAGGAGGCTTCAGTGAAGGAACTGAGATGTTATGATGCAGAGGTTTTGTGCTAATTGTCACCTAAGTCTGGGGTCAGGACTCCTGAAGCATTTCTTTGGCTGGCAGGGGGTCTGTCTCCTTGTGATGGTCAGAAATGAGCCTGGTGGGGACACATGTCAGTGCCTGTGGTGCTGACAAGGTGGACAGAGGTGAAACATGGCCAGTTGGGGCTCATCTGACTCCCAAATGTACCGTGGTGGCCTGACCCACCTCCAGTAACAGCCCCTGCATTGCCCTCCAGGCTGAGTTTCCTGACTGTGCACAGCACCTAGGAGCTTGGGGATAGCAGAGTGAGTCTGGAACTAGAAGGAGATGTCTCTGATCTCAGAGTGTCCTGAAGCAGCCCCAAGCCCAGCAAGGATGTCCCATGTTGGGACGGACAGCGTGGCAGGGGCTGCCCACCTCTGCATGAACCATCTCCCCTCAAAAACCTGCACAAAAAGCAGGGTTTGTTCTTGCTTGGCTGGTGCCAGCCTGAACTAACCAGCACAAAGAAGATGTGCTGTGATGTTTCTTATCTTCTTTTCTTCCTGTTAGAGCCAGGATTAATGCACAGGAGATGCAGTTTTTGTGTTCAGACTCAGATGTTTATTAATTCTCATCTATAGCACAGTCTCACAAGTTGTGAGCCCTAGCTAACAAGGTGGAAAATGGATTCCTCTCTAACTCTTCCCATGGTCTTTTAAGTGCTAATTACCCAATAACGAGATGACACCTATGTTATTTATACTTTTACCCCAATAATGACCACCCAAGGTCCACAATGCAGACCTTTTCATCCAATTAGGAAAAAACCACCCAAAACCATGAAGAAGATGAAGAAGAAGGACTTAGCCAATTCCTTAGATCCTCCATCTTGCCCCATATATATTACTATATACTAAAATCTAAGTTTTGCACCCTGTGATGTCACACAATTCTATTCAAACTACACACCCATAATCCCAGTGCTATCACTCAATTTTGGAAGCCTTTTCCAAGGCCTCAGGTCAAATGTAGTGCTTGCTTGAGGGTCAGTGCCTTTTAACACAGAAAGACTAAGATTCTCAGCTTCGAGAATTCCAACAACGTGCAAGGGAGCATCCTCTGGCTCAGACACCCACCCTCTCTGTCTGGGTGTTGCCTGAGCCCCAGCTGTGCCATGATGGGCTCCTCTCCTCGGCAGGACAAGAAGGCGGTGCTGTGCCGGCAGGACTGGCACCAAACCAGCAGCCAGGTGGTGGTGACAGTCTATGCCAAGAACCCCCTGCCTGCCCTCAGCAGCGTGAAGGCCAATCGCACCGTGGTGAGTGCTCTCTCATGGCCCACCTGGGTTTGCAGGAGCCAGCTGGGTGCCTGGTGCTCTTTGGTGGCCTGTTTGACCAACCCAAGCAGGGCTGGCACTGCCAACCTGCCATCCCCAAGCTGAGAGCCTGGTGGCTTCCCTGCTGCATCTGCCCAGCAGCTCTGGCTTTCAGCTTCAATGGGTGGATTTGCTGGCCTTGAATCCCTCGACCTGTGACAGAGGTGAACCTGTCATGCTCTGAAAGGGGTGAAATGTTGCCAGGTACTGAGGGGATCACTGGACCATTATACTGGAGCCAGGATATGGGATGCAATATAATGCTGAAAGGCAGCAGCACTGTCTGGTGGAAGAGCCCTGGCAGTGCTGTGCTACCCTCTCAGATAATTTTCTGTTGATCTTTCAGCTTGAGGCTCATGTCATCTTTGAAGGGAATAAGATTTTCCAGGCAGAACTGGAGCTCTGGGGGGTAAGACCCTGTTTGCTTTGATTTCCCTGTTCCAGCAGTCTGCATGGGGCTGGGCTGCAGTTCTGTGAGGCAGCCTGAGCTTTTCATCCTGGGCTGAGTTGCCCAGATCCAGGCATTTATGGCCATCTCTGCTGAGAAACGCCTTAGGGGTTGTGAGGAGGCTGCACTGATTGATCCAGGCCTAAGGTCAGAGCTGGAGGTCACTGCCAGCCCTATAGATGTTCTGGGTTTGGTCCCAGGCTGCCCCAAATGTTCTTTGGCCCAGCAGGTCCCTGTCTCCCCCACAGCCCTGCTGTGAGCTGCAGGCAGGCTGCGGTCTGAGCCACGAGACTGATTTTTCAGCTGCTTGCTGGCTGGGGAGCAGCAGTGAGGCTCAGGAATTTGCATGTGCATTTCTTGTCTTTATTTCTGGTGCATGCTGCCTGTGCCTGCAGGCAGCAGAGAGCTGACAGGTGTGGGTATGGCTGTGTCTCAGCACAGCTCGCTGCTGGGGAGAGGCTGTGCCACAGCTGCGCCTGTGGCTGAGGCAGGCTGAGCTCTCCTGAGCTCTGCACAGGCACTGTGGTGCTGCTGAGACACAACAGTGTGAAGCTCAGCTCAGCTGCAGCTCAGGCTTCTCCTGGCACAGGAGATTTCTCCTCTGGCAGGGCTTTGGCAGTAAGGGGAAGGCTGAGCCTGTGCTGCCTGCCCTCCCCTGCCCGGCTCACTGCCTTTCCCTCTCCCCAGACCATTGACGTGGGGAAGAGCTTTGTGAGCATGGTCCCAGCCAAGGTGGAGATCACGCTCTGCAAAGCCAGCCCTGGCTCCTGGGCCAGGCTGGAGCTCCCCCAAAGCAAGGTGCAGTCCTGTGGTGAGCAAGAGAAGGAGGCTGCAAACACAGAGGAGCCTGGGGCTGTGCAGGATGAGGACTCTGATGACAGCTTGAGCTGGTCCGAGGAGGAAGATGAAGAGCTGGAGATGGGAACACCGGATCTGATAACACCGAGTAACTGACGGTCCAGTGCTTCAGCAGCTGAGCACGGCTCGTTCCTGAGCTGCTGGGCACCTTGGCACCAGCTCCAGAAGGGCAGACCTCGTCCAGAACCGTGTGCAGGCTGCAGCGTGGCCCCTCCCCGGGTCAGAAGAGACAATTAATAAACACCCAGAGCAAAGGTTGTCCTCTGAAATCCGTGACGGGTGCTTCAGAAACATCGGCGGGCCAAACCCTGCCTTCTGTCACTTCCTCTTCTGTTCCTGGCTGGGGCAAGACAACAGGAGGTGTCCCCGTGCCTGCACCTTCGGTGTCCCTGGGTTCTGGGTGTTCAGAGCCCAGCACCTTCCCTGACCCTGGCATTTCTGGGGGTGGACACAGCCTTCCCTGCCGCTTCTGAAGGTGCTGAGCCGCGGGCTGGGCTGGGTGTTAGTTCTTGCCCTCTCCCTCGCCCGGCGCTGGGGAAGCCGGGCCCGGCGGCTCTTTGTCGGGAGATGGTGAGCGCGGACACGGGGATGTCACCGCCGCCGGCAGTTCCAGCGGAGCCGTGGCGTTCGCTGCAAAGCCCCTTAGAGGCGTGAGACCGCCCGGGGGCCCAGCGGGCGATGCCGAGCGCGGCCCGGGCCAGGCGGAGGCTGCGGAGGCGGGGGAGCTCCGCGGGAGCTGCGCTCTGTTCCGCGGCACAGCGCCGGGAACGGGGGCGGAGGGCAGCGCCACGGGCCGGAGCATTCACCCATGTGAGAAACCCAACAATCTTCTGCCACAGAGCCACTTAATTGGACGGTCTTATGTAGAGAAAGCAAAAGCTCAGTTTTGCCATTCTTTCCTTTTGCTCGCATTATCTTTATTAAGGATATATTGTCCTTGTTAAGGATACATGTTACATATTTGTGGCTGCGCACACAGACGCGCGTGCGTATTTCTGCTCACGGGTATTGAAGTGAATCGACTGAGAAATCAGCTAAAACCAGACCAACCCCCCTGGCTCAAGATGCATTCGGACAACGCAGAATTACAAAATAACGCATTTAGCACCAGCAGGATCGTGGGTGGGGGAGAACGGCGGGGCTGTATCGGGGCATTCCAGCGCGGCCACAGCCCCGTGCCGGGCC
>VYXD01007322.1:708626-803007 GCA_013397195.1 Hylia prasina
GCCGGCCCCTTCGTGTCCGCAGGGTTTTGGGAAGTGAGATGCTCTCCCCGGTTTCTGCTCCGAGGTGAATGTGCTGATCGGGGGCCCAGGGATGCTGGGGAGGGGTTTGGAACGAGCCTTTCTCTGCGGCGGGGATGTGCGGGGAGCGGTGTGCCAGGGCCGGGCCCGGCTGCTCCAGCCGATGCTAATCCCTATCAGCAGCACCGCCGCGAATTGAAGGCGACCTCTGCTCGCAGCGAGTGTCATAAAAAGTTGGCACGGGATGAAGTAGCCTTTGGAAAGGTCTCTTGCTTCGCTGCTGAGAGTGAGGGATACGTAAGGACAGGAAGGTTGGATTTGTTCTCCCGAAACTGGCAAAGTGCTGTCTCAGGAGGAGCAGTGCAAGGCGGTGACCTAAAACACTGAGGGGTGCCAGGTATTGTCTCATTTAGCAGCTGCCACGGAGCTCCCCTTCATCAGCTCAGTGGATCTCTTCTGCAGTGCTGTGAACTTTTAGTTCTATAACAACCTGCAGTGGGTTCCTGCTTAACCTCAAACCCCAAGAAGCAATGCTGCTTTTCATTTGTTCTCAACTTCTCTCTTTCTGTTTTTTTCCTCTATGTTGTTTTCTGGTTTTGTTGGTTTTCTTTTCTTTTTTTTTTTTTTTTTTTTTCTTTTTTTTTTTTTTTTTTTTTTTTTTTCAGGAACCAGTGAGTAATCAGTATCTGTTTATTCTTTATAAACACTTGTGATTCCCACCATGATTACTCTGAGTTATAAAAAAGCTTTAAATGCTTTAATTTAAACATTCTTTACATGTACCTTATCCTTGCAATGTGTGTCCTGGGCTGGGGTGTAGTACTTCTTGTGGCAGCATCATTAGCTCTTTGCCTCAAGCTCATTTTTTGATTTTTAAAAAGCTCACGTTCTCTTCCTTGTAAGATGTAAAATGCATCACTTGAAGGCATACTTTGGAGCAGTTTGCCACTGTTCACCAGCACAGTGGTTTCTCTACATGCAATTTAAGATTATGAAAATATTTTAGATTAGCCTTTCCATTTTAAAAAGCTTTTAAATATTATTCATAGAAGGAACCTTACAGAGATCTTGGAAAAGCAGTAAAATATGTGGTTTGCAATTAGCAGGAGGAAACTGAACGTGTGGTTTGATTTTCTTATGTGGTGAGGCTGTGATTCTTTTGGGGTCCAAAGTATTTTCACACAGTCTGGTGTCATGTAAGGATTTGCACCTTTACAGGGAATATTCTTTTACTTTACATGCCTGTATGTGTAAACCTGACAAACTGCTGAGAGACTCCTTGACTCTGGTAACTTTTGCTCACATTTTAGAATTGCAATACTTGATGCAAATGAGACCTGGCAATTGTTGCACTATTGTAGTGCACAAGCCATGATAAAATACACAGAGTGCATGCATTAACTCCTGTCTTAGTCATACCAAAACTCTTCGAAAAAAAACTGGTATTGATTGAGCAAGTGCATTTTTGTTTGTTTTTGTTTGGGGGTTTGTTTGTTTTTTGTTTTGGTTTCTGTGTTTTGAGTTTTTCTGTTTTCATTTGGGGTTTTTTGTTTGATTTTGTTTTGGTTTTGTTTGTTTTTTTCTTTGTTTATTCTTGTTTGTGTTTTTATGTTTTCTTTCTCCCTCCCCTCTCCCTCCCACCAGTGAAATTTGGGCGTGGAGGAGGGGGAATCAGAGAAGTGCAATCCAATGAAAAGTGTGGATGGGGCTTTTTTGTGTCACAGAAAGAAGCTTAAATTTTCCTGATGTGACATTGCCCTTCCTGTACAACAATGGCTGTGTTACAACTGAGAGTGCCAGCAAATGCCAGGTGACAAAAGATGATAGGAAGACATACTAACAGTTGTTATTTTTCTTTTTACCTCAAATAGGAATCAAGAATGCTTAAACTGGATTTAGCACTCATCCTGCAACGTGTTTAAAACGCCTCGCCACAAAACCTTATGCCTGAGGTACTGTTTCTTTTAGCCAACAGTAGTGACTAAGGCCTTGTCAGACAGAATCTATGGGAGGTGGGAAGGACGTGGTTATTAACTTTTTCTGAGCTGACTGTGACCCCCAGGACCTGTGCAAGTTGCTTTTATCACCCAGCAGGTGAGGGCAGAGCACCCTGCAGCCCCAGCTCCTGTTCTTACACCTTTGCTGTGCTCACCATCAAAGGGTCACTTGTGAAGGGTGCCTGGCTTGATTAATCCATGCCTCTGCACGTTGTTGCAGGAGGGAAATCCAAGTTTCATACTCTGCAGCTTTTGATTATGGCAGGATATGTCATGTTCATACACTGGAGGTCTGGATATCTACTGCAGTTTTGGGTTTTAGTTCCTGTGGGCTGTGCAGCTGCACCGTGTCACAGTGTTATTCCATCAGCTGTGCATCTCTTTCAGGAGCTAATCTCTTTGGAAATATTAATTATCCATTCAATATCTTGGATTCATAGAATTTAAAGTGTTTGATGTTTGGTCACTAATGTTTGGTTGGAATATGAGTGCCTGTAGTAAGAGGTTTGTGTAGCTGAGTTGACCAAATACCTGATGTAGAAGACTTAATTTTCACTGTAGTTTCCTAAGAAATATTGCTTATGTGTGTTTCATACCTGAAAAAAAAAAAATCTTTAAATCAGTAAACCAATTTCAGCCTAATTTGACAGAGGTAGAGGTTTTAAAAATATTATTTGAGAGGTTTTGAGGGGGTTTCTTTTATTTCCTAGAAACAACTTTTTGCATCAAAAGGCATGAAGGGCTTTCTAGCATTGGCACTGAAGGAACAACTAGCGAGAATTGCACTCCTTGGGAGGTGAATTTATAGGCATAGAACACAGGAGAGAGCAAACTTCCTCAGTTCTGTTGTTCATGTGAAGTCTGGGTGGTGGACTGCACAGTTCCTGCTGTGCTGCTCAAATCTGCCTTCCCTTGTGGATTTTCTTTCCCCTCTCTGCAGCCACTCAGACTGTTGCAGTTTTGTTTCTCTTGCAGGTAAATGGCAGGATAGAAAGTGGTGTGAAAAATTTGAGAGGCACTGAGAAGTCCAAGTAGGTCATTCACTGCTGAAGGATATGAGGGATGAGGTCTCCTATTTAACTTTTTCTGCTCTTTCTTGGCACGCATTCTGAAAGCCTGGCACTTCTCCATCCCTTTGGCACTTGCCTAAAACAATGGCAAGTAAGCTGAGCTGTTGTGGGATAGCAGCAGAGTCTTGATTAAATTGCTGAGAGCCCCTTTCTCTTCCCTGCTAGGCCTGGTGGGTAAGCTGCACATGTGAATTAACTCCTTTGCATGGGTGAGGATGGTGTGATATATTTAGAACTGCCCTATCCACCCTGTTCTTTGTTGAAAGTTCCTGCCTGACTTCATGTTTCAGGCAGACAGAGTGAATTGTCTCTGATCTAGTTTTTGTTAATGAAAGATGAGCAATTAAATTGTTTAGATTTCTTAACTTCTGCCTGTAAAGCAGGATCTGGTTCTCCAAAGCAGGGAAGGCTCAATGAAATGTGATGGCTGAGCAGAATGACACAGCTCAGTACAGCTGATTTCAGCTGAACTCCTCGAGAGTTTTCTGCTCAGTTTTGGTCAAAGTGGTGCCCTATCTAAACTGTAAAGAGAAGGGAGGAAGAGCTGATAAACTCAGTGAGAGTGAGCTTATCAAAGAACAATATCAAAGTTAAAATCCACTAACAAAGAGGCATCTGATAACAGAGCAAAGGAGGAGGCACGTCCTGCTAAGAAGTAGTTCTGCAAAGAGGTTTTAAAAGTGAAGGAAGTATAAAAAGCATAAATCTAGAAAACTACAAAAGGATCCCGGTTCCTGTTTTCTCTCTGTTTTCTGTCACTGTCTTCGCCCTTCTCTCAGCAGACAGGGAACTTCCTTTCAGGAGTATTGTAGGGAAGATGTAGAAGTTGTTTCTCTACCACAAAAAATTTTTGATGCAATGCGAAGTTACTCTGTGTGAGTGTTCCAAGTAGTGAATTTCCCCAGCAAATGTTCATCTGGAGAGCGAACTGTCTGTGTTAATGATACCAGAAAATGCTTAATTAGGTCAGAACAGGAGCAGCTCTTCAGATGATGTCTTGACATGTTGATTGAAATCTTGCACATTCCAGAGGAAGTGCCAGGTGTGCAGGCAGTGAAGTCAGACTTAGCAGCATCTTCTGAGAATGAAACTAACCCAAACAGGGAATGCCAGTTTTCAAATTCAAAGTCATTGATGGACAAGATAGAAATAACTCTTATCTAAGTATTTTTGTGCAACACTTCTGCCTGGGGTGATTTTTTGTTGTTGTTGTTGCTTTTTTAAAAAAATATTATTTAATTTGAAAATTATTCCCATTCTGCTGTAACTGCTAGAAACTTAACAGTAATAAAAGTCCTTTCTCTGCAAGGACTAAGGAACCTGGATTACCTCTCACTACTTTGGATTTTTGTTCACTTGTTTCTCTTGCTGTGTAACCTTTCACCTTGGCTTTGAAGCCTGTGCCCAGCGCTCTGTTTCTCAATTGGTTTTTTTAATGCATTGACATGTTAATTTGTATTTTTCTCTCTTTCACTTTTTGTTACTTGTCATATGTGGAGATTTTCTTTCTAAACTTTCCCCAAAAATTCTTTTGAGGGTCACCAAAAAAATCCCGAACAAGCCCTAAACCAATTTTGTAATATTTGTTGTTAATTTTGTTTTTGGAGTATGGGGTTTTTTTTCCAATGTGTATTTATATTTAGATAGCATGCAGTGCCAGCTTCAAGGGTGCTTAAGAAATAGGAGTTTTCCATGCAAATTTGAACCCCAGCTTTTTACTATCTTATGAGGGTTTTATTGTAGGCAAATTGTTTACTAAAAAACTAATTAGAGATTTCATAAATTATGAGTTATTGAGAACATGGATTTAATAGAAAAGACCTGATGGAGGTAATATTGGTTTGTTTGGTTGTAACTTGAATTTTAAAAAAATTGTCTTCCATATATATAAATATTTAACCAAACTACCCTTGCTTACAGTTTTCTTGAGCCAAGTAGCTTCTTTCTACTCTTTATTTTTTGATTAATTTATCTAAATTTTGTGTTTCAATACAAAGTATGTGTATCCTGGTGTGTGTGTTTGTTTTTCTGTATTGCATATGCCACACACGATTCCTTTCAGATCAGGCAACCTCCTTTAAAGGGGCCCTTCAGAGAATCATACTTAAAAGCCCGCAAGCTCTTTAGCTGTGTTTGTGTAGTTAACACTTTGCCCAAGGCCTTGGCAGGTTTGCATGGAGTTTTCCTGTTGCCAATGTTGCTCTCCTAAAATCCTAGTTTTAGTGAAGTAGTTCAAGGAATTAGTGCTGTGAAAAGAGCATTCATGTTTCAGGCTTTTTTGTTACTGTATTACTGATTTTCAAATTGAAATCTCTAATTCTTAAATAAAACACCAACAAAGTAATCTTTGAGTAACACAGTTTCATTAGATATTTTGAATCAGATTGTGCTAGCTGCTGATGGTCTGGGATACCCGTGGCTTTGGAGTTTGTCCATTTGGGAAGCTGTGTTGCCTGACAGTGCTGGTGTGATGAGCCATGTGCAGGCTGGGGTGTAGTTTGGGGATACCCTGTCACTCTGTGCAGAGCTCTGGACAGAAGTGCATAGAGATTTAAGAGATGTGAGTCCTTGGGGGAGCTTGTTTGGGTTTTAAAGAGAGATCTGTTTACAAGGGTTTGCAGTTTATTTTAGAAAGGAGGGGTTGGGCATATAAAAGGCTTTGTGTATCTCGTTCTTCATGAGACTTTTGTTGCTGACTTAGCTCTGCCATCCCTGTGATGTCACTTGTTACTGACTGGTCAAAATGAATTGTCTGCTGCACAGATAGTTCATTTGGGAAAAATCCTGTGCTTTGGAAGCTGTGGTGTTGGTCACCACTAAGGCACAGCACGTTCTGGTACTGCAGGGGCTTGATGTAAGTGCAGGAATGGGCTTTAAAACCTGCCCTGTGTGCTGCAGTCCAGCCAGGCTTTGGCAGCAGTAGCAGCATCAAGTGATTCCTTCCCACCATGTGTGGGGTTTCTGTAGTGTCTGTGTACATACATTGATATTTCCTTAAGCACTGTGTGTTGTAGTGACCAGCAGGGTCACTCCAGTTGCCTGCTGCAGCTTTGTGCCAAAGCTTCAGGTAGCCTATTTACACTTAGTTCAGAAGAACTGAGTGCTCCCAGCAAGATTGTGGATACAGATAAAGACCTCCTCTAAAAGGACAAAGCTGAGGCTTTAATGGGAATGAATTATTGATTTGTTTGGATGGTCTTGAAGTTCTATATTCCCTTTGCTACTTTGATGGTGTTAGAGCTGAGATCTTTCTGGAATATGCAATCAAAATAGTTTAGGTTGTAAGGAGCCTTTGAAAGTCATCTGGTTCAACCACCCTGCAGTGAGTGGGGACATCTTAAACAAGATAAGGTTGCTCAGGGTCCCATCCAGCCTGGCCTTCAATGTTTCCAGGGATGGGGCAGCCACAGTTTCTCTGGGCAACCTGTGCCAATGTTTCACCACCCTCTCTGTAAATAATTTCTCCCTTATATCTAATCTAAATCAATCTTTTCCTAGTTTAAAGCCATTACCCCATGTTCTACCATAACAGGCCCTGCTAAAAAGTTCTTCCCACTATTCTCTTCTGTTTGAAGCAGGGTATTTTCTGCTGGTTGCAAGTTGAGGATTTACTGATAGTACCTTAAAGGCATTTGGGTGAGAAGGCAGGTGCAAGTTGCTTCTTGTTCAGGCTGGCAGTGGAAGCTCCAGCACACAAGAAATGTACAACAAATGACTGCTTCTACTTAGTTCCATGCTATTTTCAAGCTTCTTGCTGTTCATGTGATGAAGGTGTAAGATTAATTGTTTTAGACTGTATCAGTTTGATTGTCAAACCTACTCTTCACATATCAGGAAAGGGATATAGAAAATCTCTAAGTGTCAAGTATGTCCCCAGTAACAATTCACCAGGAAAACTGTTTGACTGCGGATCTTTTAGGGCATGTATCTTCCTCATGGTCATTATTTAGAGGACTCCAAGGAACTCAAGCCTATTAAGTCCTGCTTGTTCTGTCAGTGATTAGAGAGAGTAATCTGTTCTTGGCTTCTTTAGAAAAATTCTTTATGGATTCTAATCTGGGTTACTATGGCTAGTTAGATTTCAAAGAACAGCTTTTCTTGAACATGCTACTTTCTGAACCTTTTATCTGGTGTCCTGTAAATAATGTAGTTTATTCAGGACTGATTGATCTGAAGGTAATGAATTATTAATGTTAACAGTAGCAGTGCAGCCCAGAAAGTAGTATCTTAATTTTATTTATGACTTTTGGACCTTTCTTTGTGGTAAACTGTTTAGGTAGCTGACTGCGTAGGCAAGTGTGAGTCTGTGTACAGAGGTGAATGTGTGAACCTACAAACGACAGAGTATCTTGTTACTGGGTCACAATCCCTTTCCACTTGCAGGTGCCTCTAAGGACTTGTCCTTTTGCCTGTGGGAAACAGTCTGGCAGTAAGGCAAGACTGTGGGAATTCGGCTAATTTGTGCTTACATGGTTGGAATGCAGCCAATTGTCACTTAGCTCTCCACTCATTCCATCTCCATTTCACTATTGTCTTTCTAGCCCGGAGCTCTTCAGACACTGAATGTGATAAGAAATCCTCAGCTATATTAAAAACACTTGCTAAAGCTTATCTTTACAGTGACCACCACTGAGAGTGCTTTGCCTAACTCCTCTCCCCTTGCTTTGTGCAGGCCTTTCTCTCCGGGTGAAGAATGCAGACTATAAAGTGCGTGGTGGTTGGAGATGGCGCGGTGGGAAAAACTTGTCTCCTCATCAGCTACACCACCAACGCCTTCCCAGAAGAGTACATCCCCACTGTGTTTGACAACTACAGTGCCCAGATGACCGTGGATGGCCGGACAGTCAGCCTGAACCTCTGGGACACTGCGGGCCAGGAGGAGTACGACCGCCTGCGCACGCTCTCCTACCCCCAAACCAACGTCTTCATCATCTGCTTCTCCATTGGCAGCCCCTCCTCCTACGCCAACGTGAGGCACAAGTGGCACCCTGAGGTTTCTCACCACTGTCCAAATGTCCCCATCCTTTTAGTGGGCACGAAGAGAGACTTGAGAAGTGACCTGGAAACGGTTAAAAAGTTGAAAGAGCAGAGCTTGGCTCCCACTACCCCGCAGCAGGGGACTTCACTGGCTAAACAAATTGGAGCAGTCAAATATTTGGAGTGCTCGGCATTGAATCAGGAGGGTGTTCGGGAGGTGTTTGCTGAGGCTGTCCGTGCTGTTCTGTATCCTGTGACAAAGAAGAACACGAGAAAATGTGTCTTATTGTAGTTGCCTTGGTTGATGGATGTTGGAAGTTGACTAGAATCTTGGAGGGCTTTTTAACGAGTTAAATTGAAGATTTGCATCTTGCACTAACAGCTCTAAGCAGAAATGGTTTATACGATGAATATTCTCGCAGTCTTACTGCTTCAGGGAAACTGAAACAGAACAGGTTTTTTTGTTTTCCAACTGAGAGGTCAAATACCTACTTTATTTCTAAAGTTCCAGTCTCCAGCTTCTCCAGGGATCACTTGATTATTTTAGTGGAGGAAAAATAAAAGAGGAGACCTCTTTGAAGCCACTTCTTTACTAGATAGCCATCAGTTACTAGATTTGCTGAAAAAGCACAAATTCTGATAACTTTGCTTTAAGTGTAGCTGCTGCTTTTCCCATCCTTTATTTACTGATTGAATTTGTTTTACAAACAGAAGTCTGGCTGTCCAGTTGTTTTGTCAATTTAAAGCTTGAAAACAATTTGTTTACTTGCAAAAATGCCTGAACTATTACTGAGATTCACCTTATAGTGAACTGTGATTGACTGTATGAAGAGTTAGCATTAGGCATGGTTAATGCAATGAGCAAGACCAAGGGAATACCTGCAATGATTTATTAATAGAAGCAGGAGCTGATTTCTCCTTATGTAAGGAACTTAGAATAATGATGACTCACTCAAATGAGTGATTTTCATAGTTTTGAGGTGGAGAAGTGGAAGAGTAGTTTAGATTCAAGTCTTCCGTAATCTTCTAAACTGAGATTTTATTTCACTGTCCAAAGAGACTTTGCACCCTGAGAATAAAGTTTTCACAGTTCCTTTCTCAGGCTGACTGAGGTATTTGGGATGACACTTCTCAAAATTAGATTTTCAGTGTAATCCCTCTAATGAATCCCAGAGACTTGACAGCAGCTCTTGAGGAATTAATTGCTTCAATTCCTAACATTCTTGGGGCCACCATCTGAGATTTTTACAAATTCCTTCGTTGTTTTTCTGTGAGAAGACTGACAGAAAATTTGGAGGTTCTGTTTACAGGAACCCGTGCTTCTTCCTGTTTTCAGTTCTGTCTGTAACTGTTAGCCAGTCACTGGATAGGATTACCTGGTGTTTTTTTCCTCTCCTGGATGCTCAGTTATCACAAACTCCTTTCAACTGAAGTTCTATTTACATACTTTTTAACCTTCTTTAGCAGCTCTAGTAAGTGGCAGCTGGCTTTTATTTTCAGGATGTGCACTGTTCTTTATGTGTGGTTCCGGGACCAGCTGAGGAGTGAGCCCTTCCTTAGACTCAACCTTCCAGCTCCGTGGTATGAAAGCAGCATGCTTCAAAGATACTTTGTGTGAAACCACTGGTGCTGGACTGGGCTTTGTTGTCTGAAGTTGACAGTGCTGTCTTTGTCTGGCTGCAGCCTCAATTGGTCATTCAGAACTTGCTTTTTCTTGTGATTCACACACATGCAAAACTGCACTGGTGTATACCCTGGTCAGAAAAAAAAAAAAGTGCCTCATTTTAGCAAGATAACAGAAAATACATCAACAAGATTGTTAGGGATCTTGTATTAATTTGACCTTGCTTTATCTGATGCTGGCAAAAATACCAGATGGATAGAAACGTTTGCATTTGTGCCCTAATTCTGCTATTTGGATAAAAATGTTGGTATTTGTGCCCCAATTCCACTATTTGAAGAGGATGTGCCTTTCTTCAGCTGGTGTAACTGATGCTGACACTAACTGCATTTTTTTTTTTTTTTTAAATCTGAGGCATGCTCATTTTGGTGCTGCTTTAGCCAATTGCAACCCACAGGTTATAAATTGCAATTAATCCAAATACTGGTGCCTGTGGTTAGTGAACCAACAGAGAGTTCCAAAGGCTGAGCACAGGCAGTACCAAAACACCCCTTCTGCAGCCTGTTTGCAGAAGCCTACAGACTCTGCACATTTTTCTTCACCAAGTGCCATTGCCTGGAGTGTCTTCATGTCTCTTGCACTTGCAGGGGAAGTGCTGTTCCAGATGTGGTTCCTGCCCTGAAGGCTGTGAGGGTGCAGAGAATTCACTGAGATAACCTCTACTTACCACGTTCTGCCTTTGCTTTAGCTGTCGGCCTTTAGTGTGGGCTGGACTTGCAGGCAGCAATTAACTCTGTGCCTTGTAATTCAAGATTGTTTTCTGTAGGTAAATTTCAGTAACTGAGTAAATAGACTTTATCATGTTTAAAATGTATTTATTTAAGCCAGTGCACATGGTTTGTTTTAATGCTGGTCAGACCTAAATCAACTGCCTAGTGACCCCGGTGCAAGCCCATAATCTTTGCTTTATTCAGAAATGTCCTTTTAAAAGTCTGTGATAATGTGATAAGTTTGAACTAGTCTTAAGAGGTGCCTGAAATTAAAAGTCTACTTTTTTTTTTTTTTTTTTTTTTTTTGCTTCATATTTTTTTTTTTTTTTTGGCTACATATATTTGCAGTTTTGTACTGAAGCTACTACTGTTTTAAAAAGTTTTTACTTTTTTAGATACTGAAATCTTTTAATCCTGCGTCTTTTTGTGGTTACTCCTAACTGAATTACAAGCATTTTGTGGAGAAGAAATCTTGTGAGCAAGTATTATTGCACAACCCCTCCATTTCTGTAGGCTCAAGCAGCCATCCTGGAGTGAACTGGAAGAGAGTACAGCGAGATAAAATTCAACTGCTTAATCAATTTATTTGATTTGGTTACACTGTTGATTACATTATGCCAGAACACCTTATCCCCACTTAGATTACTTAGTAAATAGATTGCACAACAGTGCTGAGGAGAGTAACATGATAGTGATGAAAATGAGCAGAGGGAACTTTGAACCATCAGAGACTTTTTACTCACTTTGGAGAACCTGATTGTTTAAATGCTTTGTATTTCTGTCACTCTCTGACAGGAGTAAAAGTCCTGGCTAGTAGCTGGTTTCCTCCAGCCTCTGTTTTTCATGAGGACAAGCTTCAGGACAAATCCAGTGAGCTTTTCTATTCAGTGGGCATTCTCCTTTCATCATCCGCCTTCCTTTTTCCCCCTCCCCAGAATTCTTGGTGCCTTTTATTGTGAGTAGTCCAGTGCTTCAGTTTACAATCAGTTCTGTTTCTTCCATGCTTTATTTTTCTTCTGTGGGCAGTTGACAAATACAGACTTCACATAATCCCATGGCTGGATTTTGTCTTGTTTTGGGAGGTCAGAAAACTCAGTGTGGGTTTCCTGAACAGTTCAAGGTCCTTCAGTTTGTTACTGAGTAGAGATGCAATGTGTATGTCTTAATTCACAGAAGAGTCTCACTGTGAAGACCCAGATTTTAACCTTTGCTTTGTGAATGATTTCTGAACTGCTTGGGGTTTTTTTTTAAAACACAGCTGAAGCTGAAGCTGAGCAGTTCAGGAATTGTGTGTCCAAAGGCTCTCCATGAGGTGTGCTTAGATGTGGAAGTGCTTTCTTCAGTTTACAGCTGGAGCTATTTCTATGAAATTTAAACTAGAAGAACCTCCCCGTGCTTCGTCTCCGGGTGCTAAACCTCACTCTGTAGAAACCTTGGTGCTGCTTGGGCTGACCCCAAGAAGTGGATGGATCTCAGGGGGGTCCCAACCCCCAGACTGGGGAGCAAGGACCACCCATCAGCAGTGGTAGCCCAAGACTCTGAAGTGTGGTACTGATACATACACTGGCAACTTGATTTTATGCTATAAAATAATTTGTATTACATCTAACAGTTTTAAAGGATTTTTTTCCTCTTTTTTTTTAATAAATTATGCATAATTACATGGTAATAAACCTTTCCTCACCTCTCTGGCTGTCGCATTAACTCGCCCTGCTGTTTGTACCGCACCTGTGCTGAAGGCAGCTCTTTCCTGTGGAAAGCCAGACCCCGGTCCTCGAGGCAATAAAGGAATTTTTGGGAAGGGCGGAGCGTCTGCGCTTCCTTGCTGCGCCGCGGGGCGGGGCCGCGCGGGGGCGCTGTGGGCGGCGCGGCTCCCGGGGCCGCTCCCGCCGCCGTTTCCGCTCGGTGTCGGTCTCGGTGTCCGTGCAGCGATGTCGGACTCGGACAGCGAGGAGGAGGCGGATGGCGGCCGCGCCGAGCCCTTCTCCCTGGCCGGCTTCCTCTTCGGCAACATCAATGAGGCGGGGCAGCTGGAAGGGGACAGCGTCCTCGACAAGGTAGGGCCGTGTCGCTCCGGGAAGGCACGGCGGGCTGAGGAACGGGCGTGAACCGGGGTGCTTGGGGCAACCTGGGCTGTAGCGGGGTGAAGCCAGGGTGACCTGGTTGGTACCGGGATATCCTGAGTTCTGCTGGGGTGAACCGGGATGCATTGAGGTGCTCCGGATGTCCCGGGCCGTATCGGGGTGCCACAGGATGTCCCGGGGTGTCCTGGGCTGTCCCGGGCTGTGCTGGGGTGTCCTGTGGTCACCCGCGACGTCCCAGGATGTCCCGGGCTGTGCTGGGGTGTCCTGTGGTCACTCAGGATGTCCCAGGGTGTCCCGGGGTGTCCTGTGGTCACTCGGGATGTCCCAGGATGTCTCGGGGGATGCTCGGGACGTCCCCTGGGGCAGGACCCAGCAGGTGCCCGAGGGGCTCGGCCGGGCCCGAGGGCGCTCGGAGCCTCCCAGCTCTGGTCTCCCCAGGAATCCAAGAAGCACCTGGCCGGGCTGGGCGTGCTGGGGCTGGGCAACCTCATCACCGAGATCACCGCCAGCGAGGAGGAGAGTGCCGAGAGCGAGGGAGCGCACCTGGACGAGGAAGGTTTGGCGCTGGGATCGCTGTGCTTGGGTAGCGGAGGGGCTGCGGGGTCACAGCTCTTGCCGGAGAGAAGAAAATGCACTCGGGTCTGCAGGGAATATCGTGGTGTTCCCTGGTCAGAGGGTCTCTGTCGAAAGCTTTCTCTTCTCCACCTTGCCAAAGAGAATCTGACAGTAGCTCCTGCTCAATTTTGCACTTGTTCCCATTAATTTTTATAAGTATTTTTTCTTTTGTCTCTCCTTCTTCATAAATATGTTTAGTCTCTGTATTAGAGAAGTCTGCTTAGCACACAGTATTATAATATGTCTTTCTGAACTTGTCCACAGTTTCAGGGAGAAAGTGATAGGTATCCCTTGTGCTAAAATTTGTTGCTTACCAGTCTTTTAGGGGAAATTCAGAAAGCTTTTGATTGGAGTGAGGGAAAAAGTGCCCTGGTGGGAGATGTTAATCAGATAGTTCTGTTCTTTCAAATAAAGCATAACAAAGGATTCATAAGTACTTACTGAAGTCTGATGTAATGTAAATTAGGATAAAGTTTTCTTTTCTTCCTAGGCTGGGTTAAGAGCACAGAGGATGCTGTTGATTACTCAGACATCACTGAAGTGGCAGAAGATGAGAGCCGTCGGTACAAGCAGGCGATGGGCAGCCTGCAGCCAGCTCGAAGGCCAGGTAAAGGGGGTCAGCCCTGCAGCTCTGCCTGTGGGAGGTATTCTTGGGCATTGTGCTTTTTCACTCCTTGCTTCAAGAGCCCAGTATCAGCTTTTTTGAAACTCTCTTCACTGGATGAAGCCACTGTTTGCTGTCTTCCTCTTTTAAGGAATCAGTTCCTCATTGGAGTCACTTCAGTCTGAGCATCTCTCTCCTTTTTTACTCTGGAATTTTTTTTTTTTAAAAGACTTTCTGCAGAAGATACCTTGGTTCTTTTGTTGGTCCCAGGTGTCTCTGTCTGGCCTAGAATATGCTTTTTTTAATGTGGTTAGTGAGATATAAAGGTGATTTGGACTTTTTAACCTGTATTGTCTTCATTTGTTCTATGAAGTGTGAATAAAAGGATGTGAGAGCAGAGTATATAAACACATAGGCAAATTGTGAATAAAGAAGAAGGAGGTCATAGCAGACTATGTACACAGAAATAGATTTTAACTCCTTCAGTCATCTTTCTGTCAGTTTCTCTTTGTCCTTCCTTCCTGCTATTTTTTAAGTGTACGTCTTCCAAATGAGTTTGTGCAGGAAGCTGAACTGGTAAGAGTTTTCATCTAGTTACAAGATGAGAATGGTGTCTGTGCCATGAGGTTTGAGACAGAATAAATGGAAAGGGTACCTGGTTTTGCTTTATTATCTGCTTAACACGTGGTCCTGTCTCCTGCCTGGTTAGATGAAGATGAGGATGATTACGATGCTGACTGTGAAGACATTGATTCCAAGCTGATGCCACCACCACCACCACCTCCAGTACCTGGAAAAAAAGAAGACGAAAAGGATGCAGCTGCCACTGGTGAGTGAGGCCTTTCTTCTTCTCTCTGGCAATGTGAATGTCTGAAGGAAGCAAACGCCGCTGCGTAGCAGTTCTGCAGCACCACACGTCACCAAAACTCGGTCTGCAGGCTGCATCTGAGGGTGAGTGTTTGCAGGATTGCCTGAAATCTAGGGTGAAGTATTGTATTTCCAGTGACTGTTGAAACACCTGTATTGACAATGAAACTGCTTTTTTATCTCATCCTCTCAGTTGTGGCTGGGGAATTCACCTGGAACGCTTAGGATAAAATGAAAGGTTAAACCAGAGTGGTATTTAGAACGCCTGCAAAGACTTAATTTTTGCATAACTTGGTATAAACAGTAAATGTGGCACTATGGGGTTATGCTAGGGGAGAGGGAGGAGACCTGTGTGTTTATGAGGTGCTTGTTCTATTGTAGTATCTGAAGATGGAGACGGTATCATTTTGCCCTCCATCATTGCTCCTTCCTCTGCTGCCTCCGACAAGGTGGATTTCAGCAGCAGCTCTGATTCAGAGTCAGAGATGGGACCTCAAGAAGCCAGGCAGGCAGGATCCAAGGAAGGCAAACTCACACTTCCTCTTGCAGGAATCATGCAGCGAGATGCTACCAAACAGTTGCCAAGTGTTACAGAGCTCTTCCCAGAATTTCGACCAGGCAAGGTATTGTAAGAGATATGTGGAAGAGATGTGTGTCATGTAAGCCCTCTAAATACTCATTGTACAATATTTAAGAGTATGTACTCAGTAATTACATAGATGTTCTTGCTCACTCAATACTTCCCTTAGTTTCTGTGTGCTACTGAAATTATTTTATCTAATAATTTATTTTATCTAATAATTTTCCTGCCATTTGCAGGAATCTCTTAAAAAGCGTTCTGTAAATAGCAAAGGCCTGTTGGTTTGATACTTTTGCCATATGATTAAAACCCAGTGCTCATCTGTCTGCTTTCTGGCTTTTCTGGTAAATATTTGCTCCTCCTTTTATGCTGTCCTGAACTTGGTCTACTTTTCCTGTAACAATTTGTGATCTGTATCTTTACTTAATTCTCTCTTGAAACTGCTCTGAGCATAAATTAGAAATCACCTCAAAGCAAGTCAGTTCAAAGAATGGTTGGGTTTTACACAAAGCTTATTCATTACAATTCTTTCCTGAATGCTCCCAAATAGGAAATGCAGGTCATGCATTTCAGTAATTATTTTGGAAGTTATAAAGCTGTCAAGAAGATAGGAAAGGTAGAAGGAGAAGGACAATGAAGATGGGCTTATAGTTGCCAAACAGATAGTTGTGGACAAGGATAACTTGTTCTATGTGTGCCTCTGAGAGGTTGTGTAAGGAGCTGGATAATTTGCATAATTAAATGTCATGTTTAAATGATTTAGCTGACCACTGTCTATTGGTAATCTAGGTGAGGCTCTAGCAGAGAAATTTCCCTTCTCAATGTTTTCTAGGCTTTTACAAACTTGGTGTTTCCTCTGTATCAGTTGGTGTGTTCATTTCTCTAATGCTCAACATGTAATGTCAAACTGGCTCAGTGTTGGGTGTGCCCAGTGGGTGCAGAAATCAGTGCAAGCAATTAATGCTGAGCACTTTCCATGATTAATTCATGAGCAATAAGCTGGTAAAACCTAAAGCCCTGTAGATTTTGCTGTGAGGAGGGGTTGGTGTGCATGTTAATACATGGTATTTTTGGATGAAACCTCCAAAAATAGCATGTAGAGAAGCAGACTTTTGTGTCCATTTAGCCAGCAGCTTAACTATGTCTGAGACCTTTGCTCTTCATGACAGGTCATTGAAACTGGGTAGAGGCTTCATAAATAATCTGTGGGAGTTTTGGGAAGAAGGTTTACATGGATTTAGGCAGAGGTGGACAGAGTGGTTGTATAAACATTTCTTTTGGGGATTAGTATGGCAGATTAACAGGGAACATTAATAGGGTGTATCTGCAAATCTTTAGTTCTAATTCCTGTTTCCTAAATATGTCAGTTAATTTAGAAATAAGGTTTTACCTCTTTAAAAGAGTTATTAGAAGAAAATAAGTGCTTAAAAACCAGCAATCATACCCATAGAAGGAACAGGAGAGAAAATGTGTCATTACCATTAGTGCAGGTTTTGGAGGTATGCAGTGTAGGGGAACAACATTATAATGGAAATAAAAATAAGTGTATTGTTTCTGGACCATATTATCTATCTGTTTGCTTAAGAAATCTCTATATAACTCTCTTTTAGCTTGTCTCTTTTGCTGATAATTTTGTCAACTCTTCTTCAACCTCCATCTGTCTTTCTGAAGATTGTGGATCGTTCAGAATGAAAATCAATTATTTCCAGGTGGTGTCTAACCACATGTCCAATATGTAAAGGCAGTCCTTCTTCCCTCTGACTTTCTTTGTGTCTGAAATTAAGAATATATCCTTTTGAAAAGGAGGGATCCATCAAACAGAAGGATCAGAAACTTTTTTTTTTCAAGTATAACCAAGAGATTGTTGATTGTATTGGGAACTGGGATTGTACCACAGGCCAAGCTTCTGAAATTCAGAGTGCTCTCTTGCATTACTGTTCTTCAGGTGAGGGCAAGCATCCCACAGTGTCTTTTTTGATCTGATCCTCTTGCCTTTTCCTGCTCCAGGTGCTGCGTTTCCTGCGACTCTTTGGCCCTGGGAAGAACGTTCCGTCGGTGTGGCGAAGCGCCCGGAGGAAACGCAAGAAGAAGCATCGGGAGTTGGCACAGGAAGTGCAGATACAGGAGGGTGAAGTTGTGGTTGAGAGTGGAGTGGAAGGAAAATCTCCTTGGGAGTATGAGTTTGCTGCTCCTCCCCCTCCTGAGCAGTGCCTTTCAGATGATGAGGTGGGATATCTGAGACTTAGAGAGGGTCACCAGCTAGTGCTGGGGGTAGTAGTGGACTGGACAGCAGCTTTTTGAGGAAGGAGCTTTTTCCTCAAAAGAAAAGTGGAGAACAGAGTTGGCTTGTATTCCAACTAGGCAGCAGCTCTTCTCTCCAAATACTAGTCAGTGATTTCAGGTAATTGCTTCTTACTGAGAAGGCTGCATCCGTGGTACAGGATCAATAGGAGAGCTTTCCCTCCTTGTAACAAGAAGAAATCTCTGTGTTCTTGGAAGTCTAATTGCAGAACATTCTTGAGGCAGCTAGTAAGTATGGAAAAGAACTTCTTAGAAACGCTTTTCTTCTATGAGAATAAGCTGGGAAACTCAGAAGGAAGAGACGTCTTACTGACACTTAGATAAACCACCAGTGTAACCATTCCCTCCTTTGCTGTGCTTCAGATTACCATGATGGCACCTGTGGAGTCAAAATTTTCCCAGTCGACCGGTGACACAGACAAGGTGACAGACACAAAGCCCAAGGTGGCCGAGTGGCGCTACGGCCCCGCCCAGCTCTGGTACGACATGCTGGGCATCCCCGAGGATGGCAGTGGGTTCGATTATGGCTTCAAGCTGAAGGAGAAGAATGACCAGGAGCCTAAAGAACACACAGATGAGGGGGTGAGAGGGGAACCGTGGGGCAGAGTGTGGAGATGGATGTGGGGATTGCTGCACAATGGCAGTCTGGTGGTGGGCTGGTGGATTGTTGTGCACCGTGCAAAATGAGACTTTTTATTTTCCTCCGTTAGTTTGAAAGGATGTCTTTCAAGTCAGATCTTCCAACAGTTATTCCTCTCTTCCAGGATGCAGAGTCGACGAAGGAGAAGGATGATCTGCTAGCTGATGAGCACTTCCTCATGGTGACACAGCTCCAGTGGGAGGATGATGTCATCTGGAATGGGGAGGATGTCAAGCACAAAGGGACCAAGACGCAGCGTGCAAGCTTGGCGGGCTGGCTGCCATCCAGCATGACCAGAAATGCCACAGCATACAATGCCCAACAAGGTGATCAGGGGTTGGACACCAGCTTTGCTTGCTGTAGTTGAGCTGACTCATTACATGCCCAACTGCAGCACTTAGTGAAATTGTGCATGTACAGTTGCATGTCTCAAATGTAGAACATAATTCCCCCTGTCAGGGAATGCTTTTTGGCAAAATCACAGCTCCACTGAGAATTCTGAGACTTGGTTTCTTTCCAAAAACAGAGTAGGTCACTTCTGTTAAAAAAACCCCAATCCCAGCTCTGTCTTTCTTCTTTTCACGTGGAATACCAGATGCTGGATCCATCTACATTAATATTGAGCAAAGCTACCCTTAGGATTTCCACTTTTTATAGGCTAGTGGAATTTAGTTTACTTTTGTTTTTAATTGGAAGAATTTTGTAGAAGTCTTCAGTTTATCCTCAACTCAAAATGGTATTCTGTTTTTTCTAGATAGCAAGTAACTATTCCTACAAGCCTCAGACTTGTTTTAGACATGCATGCATTTCAAATTGAATTTGTTCATCTAGTATGAATGTTTGTCTTCTGTTTGTTATATCTTTTCCTGCTTTTACAAGGAAAGACTAATGGGAATGTCAGATCTTTGTTGGGTATCAGTGTTAATCCTGTAGTGTTCAGCTGTGAGTACAAGACACTGGCATTGGGTGGGTGAATTGGAGATTCTGTGAAGAGGCTGCAGACTCCAGCAGTCAGCTCTGAGTGAAGTGTGTTTTTTAAGCTTTCCCAGTTCTAATGACACCTGTCACTCTTTGGGATATGAGCAGTGGGTTCACTGAAATTCACTCTCCATGCAACCCCCCAGTCCTGGTTTAAGGCACTGCAGTGCCCCCTGACCCTCCCACTCAAGCTGACCTTGCTTTTGTTTTCCTTTTCTCTAGGTTTGAACCGCAGTGGCTCTTTGCTCAATTCACCAATTCCTCTAGCACAGAAACCCAATGTAGCAGGAGTCCTGGGCATAGCCAAGTGCAAGGAAAAGGCCCCTGAACAGCAAGGTACTGGCCCATGAATAGGTGCATGTGACACACATTTCTATGGTAGAAGGGGTACTTGTTTGCTCTAAAATGTTTTGGAGGCTGTGTTTCAGGAGAGCAAAATCTCTGAGCATTGCTGAAGCTCAATCTTGGGGCTCTGCTTCCTCTTTGCTTTCAAGATCAGTTTTCTTGTCTTTTAGAGGTCCTGCCTCAGGAAGCCTGAAAGATGGGGAAGATAAAGGGAGTAAGATGTGGGAGTGAGATCTGAAATAGTTTTCTGCCAAGGCTGTGTATAAAATTCTCAAGGTCTCTACTTCATGATTGTTGCAGTTTCCCTGGATGAAGACAAGCCCTGGTACTCCATTTTCCCAATTGACAATGAAGAGTTAGTGTATGGCCGTTGGGAAGACAATATCATCTGGGATGATCAAGCAATGGAAACCTACTTGGATCCCCCTGTCTTAACACTTGATCCAAACGATGAAAACATAATTCTAGGTACGTTTATGAGATCCAGAACTTAACTCGAGTGGGAAAAGACAAGGGGAAATGAAAGCAAGGGTTTATAATCACACTGTAATGGAAATTAATGGACTGGGGCAATACTTATGGCCTTCCTTTTGTTTTTGGTTTTTGAAGTTAATTTGCAAGTCAGAGGCCTAAGCAGGCGGTGCCAGTGCTAATAACCTTTATTGGTGTGGTGTACACATTCACCTTCCAAGTGACAGGAAAGCAAAAATTTATGCCTTGAAAGTTAAATTTAACATGGGTAATCTGACTCTTGATGTGTTTTAGGAGTGACTGTCTTAATTTGACTTGCATGCATGTTGGTTTGAAGAGGGAAGGTAGGGATGTAAACTTGTGCTTTTAGAAATTCCTGATGAAAAGGAAGAGATGACTTTGAACTCTCCATCCAAGGAGAACAAGAAAGAATCTTCTCTAAAGAAGAGTCGGATTCTGTTGGGAAAAACAGGTGTCATCAAGGAAGAACCACAGCAGGTCAGCATAAGCTTTAGCATCATCTCCAGGGTTAGGAATGATGAGGAAGGAGTGAGGATTTTTGGGGTTTTTTGACACCTCTCTCTCTGTGTTTAAAATTGAATTAGAACATGTCTCAGCCGGAGGTGAAAGATCCCTGGAACCTCTCCAATGATGAGTTTTACTACCCCAAACAGCAGGGACTTCGAGGGACCTTTGGAGGCAACATCATCCAGGTAGTCACAATAGTCTTCACTGAGTGAAAGAGATGAAGTGTCTTGGTAGGAGGTTTTGTAGCTGAGGATAGGACTTACGCTTTCTAGAAAAACAGAATTTGGGTTACAACAGGTCAGTTAAGTGTTCATGAGCGGTATTTTTAATGTTCAATTAAAATTAGGAGTTGGAACTAATTTTTATTGATTGCCCTGTCAAACTGAGGTTTAGTTGGTTGATCTTGCTGTGTCCTACTCACCATGCTTTTGTTTGGTGTCTTATTAAGTAGTATTTGTAAACCAATAGTGGGAGGGGAAAAGGGGGTGCAGTTTGTACTTCTGCTGCTACTGTGTGTCTTAGTCTGAATATTATATAATTAATTTAGTTAGTGATGAATTTGAATTACTGCTCACTAGCCCTAGGTGAGGAGGTGATGATTTTTTTCTTCTTTGTGGAATTCAGTGACTTCTAAAACCTCATCTGACTACAGCATCTTCTGTTACGAGAAAACTGTTTGTCATTCCGAATGAATTTCTCTCCCACTGATAGGGATAGTGGCTTTACATGTAATTCTTAGTTAGTAAAAAGATCCCATCATTGGGAATCATTTGAAATAGTAAAATTGAAGTCATCTCTGTACACAAAGGAAAGATCTTTATATGGAAGTAAGCACTTTTCTGTCAAAAAGGCAAGTGAATTTCAATGCACTTGTCTTACTGCTAGGAGACTTAAAAGTATCCCTGGGCTCTCTTATTTAAGGTTGAACAGGATAGGAGGATGGTCTTGCTTTTGAGGTAGTGCATGCCCTTCTTGACACAGATTTTGTTCTGTATCAGCACTCCATCCCAGCAGTGGAACTCCGGCAGCCGTTCTTCCCCACCCACATGGGTCCCATGAAGCTCCGACAATTCCATCGGCCGCCCCTGAAGAAATATTCCTTTGGTGCCCTGTCCCAGCCTGGGCCCCACGCCGTGCAGCCTCTGCTGAAGCACATCAAGAAGAAAGCCAAGGTACAGTTATTCCTGTCTGCCTCTGAGTATTTGAGGAGCTGTTCTCCTGAGGCTGTCCCTTGTCCCTGGCGCAGATGAGGGAGCAGGAGCGCCAGGCCTCCGGCGGGGGGGAGATGTTCTTCATGCGCACGCCACAGGACCTCACTGGCAAGGATGGAGATCTCATCCTCGCTGAGTACAGTGAGGAGAACGCCCCTCTGATGATGCAGGTTGGCATGGCAACAAAGATTAAAAATTACTACAAAAGGGTGAGTATGCAGACTCTGCTGTTGGACAGTGATTTCCCTCTGCCTCTCACTGAGAGCTAACAGCACCTCCATTGCACCTTCCAGAAACCTGGCAAAGATCCAGGAGCTCCAGACTGCAAATATGGAGAGACTGTTTATTGTCACACTTCTCCTTTCCTGGGTTCTCTGCATCCAGGCCAGTTACTGCAGGTGAGAAACAAGGGTTTTACATTTAAAAGACAGATAAGTTGGATGTGGTATAATAGGCAGAGTACCTTTTACAAGCCCTGTTTATTCAATCACAAATAATGCTCAGCTTCCAAAAAAAACCTCAGCTGTTTTTTCAGTTCCAGTTTATGTCTCTTTGCTTACTAGTAATAGTAATTACTATTAGTAATTAAATAGTGATAGTAATTTAGTTCTTAGTTTGTTTTTTTTTATCCCTGTTGTATGCTTTTTAAAATTGTTGTAGGAATGACAAGAGTTGCAAGAAGTGAATCTTTGCTGTTTTGCTTAGTAATGGCATTAGAAATAGTGTTAGAGAGGACTGAGGGGAAAACCAAAGCTGCTTAAATGCTGGGGAGCTCAATAAATAGATGTCAGAGGGAAAAGAAAACATGGATTTCTCACAGTCCAGGATTTTATATGTACCTTCTGAGAATTGTACTTCCAGGTTTTAGATGCCAGTTACTAGTCAGGTGTACAGACTTCTGCTTGTATGAGCCTCTCTCCATTGCTAAAATATATACATTTGAGATGGGGAGAGGAATTAAGAATGTTACAAGAACCACTTGGCTAAGAATCCATAAATGTAAATATAAATGTATTGCAGTTAATGCTAGCTGCTCTTGCTGCAGCAATAATTTTTCCATTCTGTACCACAGGAAAAAGGTAAGGTGAAGGTTCACATTAGAGATTCATCACAGAATTAACAATGCCAGTTGTGTGTTGGGCTGGTTTCTGTGGTGGTTGTACTCTTTTGCAGATGTGTTCTTTCTGTCTTTTTTGGAAAGTACCTCCTTAAAGGTCCTGAAGTACCTCCAAATGTCTGAAGAGGCCTTCAATCTTTGCATTTGTTCTAGCATTTCTCAAGCTTTTGTTCTTCATCCTTAGCTATTCCCTGCACATCTACATATGCTGTGATATAAATGATGGTATACCATTGCAATGAACCTTGCGTTGTTTTTCTTAAGATCTTTTTTGTAGATTGCATCACAGAAGATTTCATCAAAACTTGACTTTCCAATTTTGATTTGTTTCTCCTAACAGGCATTTGAGAACAATCTTTTCCGGGCCCCCATCTATTTGCATAAGATGCCTGAAACAGATTTCCTGATCATCCGGACACGACAAGGCTACTACATTCGAGAATTAGTGGATATTTTTGTAGTTGGGCAGGAGTGCCCACTCTATGAAGTACCTGGTCCCAACTCCAAGCGAGCTAACACACATATCAGAGACTTCCTGCAGGTATGTGATAAGAGGTTATTTGGGGATCTGGCAGGTTTTTGGAGCAAGTCTTGATTTGGGAATCTCACTGTCCTGCTGTGACTCCCTTTTTTTGTTTCTTTTCTTGTGAGGTGAGAGCACTGCAAGAGTTGGATTTTAACCAGACAGGCCATTTTGATTTTCATTTAACCAAAGACTTGTATGTCTCTTCTGTTTTAATGGCATCCTCTCTGATTAGTAAATGATAAAGGCTTTTTACTACCAGAATAAAAAGTTACACGATCATATGTAAGTGTATGAAACTGAAGAAGTTAGAGTGAGTTTTGAAGTGGTTGTGCTGTGTAAAATGACACTTTGATGGGTTTTACTAAGAGACAGTTAAGGAATCTTATCACTGTGCTATCAAGCAGCACAGAATTAGAGTTGCTTCATAGGTCTTGTGGTGGTTGAGCTTTAGGACTATCTATGAGCATTCAATAATTATCCCCCAGTTCAGATTTTGGAGAAAATTTCGAGTAATTTACTGTCAATTAAATTCAAAATTATAACTCGAGCTACTAGCAGAGCAGGAAAATTTCTGTACTGAAGCAAGAATGTTTCTAATGTGACAATACAAGTTTTCAAGACAAATAATTTTTCCGCACCTTCAGCTGGACCTGAGGCAGACACGTGGCTTGGAAAACTTCGCTGAGTAAATTTGAGAAGCAGTGGTTTTCAAGGAGGAAGACCAAAGCAGTCACCAGAAACATCATCAGTGCTGTCTTTGCAAGTTTGTTCATGGTTCCTTTGGACAAATGGGTCTTGTTTTGTAGGTTTTTATCTATCGCCTCTTCTGGAAGAGCCGGGACCGTCCGCGCAGGATCCGCATGGAGGACATCAAGAAGGCCTTTCCCTCCCACTCCGAGAGCAGCATCCGCAAGCGCCTGAAGCTCTGTGCTGACTTCAAACGCACAGGTACTGGAGTTCTGTGTGGTGGTCAGCCATCCTTGGCTGCTTCTTGAGCTCCAAACAGAGCAGAAGGAGGCAACATCTCCTGATAAACCGTTCTGGAAAACGTCTGCTTGTAGAACTGAAATGTAATCTGACAGGGAGGTTTCTTTTGTTCCAGTTTTTAAGAATGTGCACTTTCTTTTGGCACAAGTGTGCTTGATGGTGAGAAGTGACTACAGTTTAGACATTTTTAATAACCCATTGGGCAGTGATTTACTCATTAAAGACACCAACACAAACACATTCCCTCTGTGTGTGGCTGTGTTGTGTTTTGCAAGCAAATACATGCAAATGAAAGCTGGGACTGTGATGGCATCCAGGGAAACTACTCAGTGTTTGGCCTGTGCATTTTTCAGGGATGGACTCAAACTGGTGGGTTTTAAAGCCGGATTTCAGGTTGCCAACAGAGGAGGAGATCAGAGCCATGGTGTCCCCAGAGCAGTGCTGTGCCTACTACAGCATGATTGCAGCTGAGCAGCGGCTCAAGGTAAATCCTGGCTCCAAGGCAAATTACTGACTCCCCCTGAGGGGTGAGCCTAGGTAACACCTTCTGCCTAAAGCTAATTCTGCTACAAAGGAGGCAAGTTAGGTCCCTAATTGTTGTGTCACTTGCTAAGGTTGCTGCTGCATGAAAGGGAATTAAGTTTTAACGAGAGAAACACTGTATTTTTACCACCTATTATCTATTATACTGAATTAGCTGTGCTCAAAAGTACTAAAGGGAAGGTACAAGAAAGGGCTTATGTTTATACCTGGAGCTCTACAGCAGAAAGTAACCAGCAGGTGGCTGTAAGAGACACTGATTATTTTTTTGAAGTTGAGTGTGCTGTTTAGGTATGGAGTTCATCAAAATATTGGGCAGTGTGACATCTGTGCTACTGTTGGTCACTGTGAATCTTGCAGACAACTGTTTGTGGAAGTTTGTTTGTTCAGCATGGCAAATCTCCACAGAGACACTTTTAATTCTGTCCCCAGTAACCTTTTTAAGACTTCAGCTTCTCATTTTTTCCCCTAATATTTCTCTGCAGGATGCAGGTTATGGGGAGAAATCCTTCTTTGCTCCAGAAGAGGAGAATGAAGAGGATTTCCAAATGAAGATTGATGATGAGGTATCATCAGAGTGATGCATGAGTGTGTACACCAGTATACAAATTTGAATGGCAGGAGAAAAATGAGGGCTTTATATTTAAAGGACATATTTAAAGTAGGATTCGGTGGTTCAAATATTCACACAACTTTTCTGGGAACTTGTGCTGGCAGCTCATACCTGTCTTTGGGGATTGTTCTTGCAGATCCTTTCAGGACTAGGCTTTTTTTACCTTAAATGCCTTTTTGTGAGTGCCTTAGCACTTTGGTTATTCACTGAAGTGCTATCAGGGCGGCTGAAGGATCAAGAAGAGGAATTCACCCTCATTGTGTCAGTTGAAAAGTTCTCAGCATGACGGAAGAATTCCAAAATAAAAGCTTGGACTGTAAGAGGGTTATGATGGTTTATTTTCTCTCTGGCAGGTGCGCACGGCTCCCTGGAACACCACACGAGCCTTCATTGCTGCTATGAAGGGCAAGTGCCTCCTAGAAGTGACTGGTGTCGCAGATCCCACTGGTTGTGGGGAAGGATTTTCTTATGTCAAGATTCCAAACAAACCAACCCAGCAGAAGGTATAGTTCCCAAGGAGCAATAGCTGGGAAGTCATGTGGGAAAAGTGGACTAAATAAGGGATGTAAGGAAGAGAAAATAGCAGATGAGCCTAGGAAAGACTTTTATGACAATAATAGGTTGAATCTTCCTCTGAACAGGATGATAAAGAACCTCAGCCAGTGAAGAAGACAGTGACTGGCACAGACGCAGATCTGCGCCGCCTTTCCCTCAAAAATGCCAAACAGCTTCTGCGGAAATTTGGAGTGCCTGAGGAGGAGGTGAGTGAGCCCAGAGCAGGCTGCACACGTCACTAATGGCTTTAGCAGCTGATGGTGGAAGGGACATATAAATTCCGACTTTGACCTGGTGTGGAGAGGAATTGAGATCCACAGCCAGGTACCTCAGCTGTGTGTCTCTAAAACCACTCCTTGTCTTCCTCTTTCCAGATAAAGAAGCTGTCCCGGTGGGAGGTGATTGATGTGGTCCGTACGATGTCCACAGAGCAGGCACGCTCAGGGGAAGGGCCCATGAGCAAATTTGCCCGTGGCTCTCGCTTCTCTGTGGCAGAACATCAGGAGAGATACAAAGAAGAGTGTCAGCGCATCTTCGACTTACAAAATAAGTATGTTCTTATCTGATGTTCACAGCCTCGAACCCCACCCTGTCCCCACCTCAAAAGTCCAGCGTGACTGGGGTTGCTGATATGTGGTGGTGTAGATGTTGATTCAACTTGTTGGGCCCATGAAATAGAGCACTAAGAAAGAGGCCTTTGGCTGGTAATAGAAACCGTCAGGTTTATAGTGTCTTGCTGTCACAGACCTTTTAGAAAGGTAGAATGTGTTGCAGAGTCACAACATGAGATGTTCTGCAGTTCCACACATCAGCTTATTTCATCACCTTATTTCCTTTAGTTTTTTTTTTTTTAAATTGTTATGAGCAGTTTGCCATTTCTATTTGGCAGCAGGTACCAGTTCTATGCCCTGTTCTTCAGAACTGCCAGAAGAATTCATGCATTATTCCTTGTTCTGGCCTGAGACCTGAAAGTGGTGAGGGTATAAAGTACTGTTGATGAAGAAGAGTTCAACTTTTTGAAGATGATGGTCTTGGAACAGTTGATCATTTAGACATGGGGGTTAAAAGGAAGGCTGAGAAGGGAATATATTATGCCTGTTGTAGTAGTGATTTGTATCATTAATTCTCAAACCTTTTCATCATTTTTACCTTTGTATTTCTGAGAAGGTTACAGGCTGATTTTTATTTTTAACTTGGGAGGGCAACATTCACTGACTTTCAGGATGCCTCCTATTTCAGGGTTCTGGAATCCACTGAGATCCTGTCAACAGACACAGACAGCAGTTCAGCTGAAGACAGCGACTTTGAAGAGATGGGAAAGAATATTGAGAATATGTTACAGAACAAGAAAACTAGTTCTCAGCTCTCTCGGGAAAGAGAAGAGCAGGAACGGAAGGAATTGCAAAGGATGCTCCTGGGAGACGACAGTGGCAATGACAAAGACAGGGGCAAAAAGGACAGGAGAGACAAAAAAGGGATGTGTAAGTAACTGCAACCATCAGAATTACGCCTGGGAAGGGATGCAGGACTTTATGTCAGTCTGCAAAGTGTGCTGGTCTGGCCTCTCAAGAGAGTATAGGTTCCTTACAGTGAGAATGTATAAACATGCTTGTCTGGGGCTTTTTTCTCTCTGGGGTTCTTCCTTCTCTTGAGCACTTAGTGGCTGAAAGTACATATAAAGTGTATTCTTTGTCTCATATCTTTTGCTTATTTTGATCTATAAACTTACCCTAGTATTTCTTTAGATAGTCACTGCTGCTTCCTGCTTAAGTTTCAGTTTTTTTCTATTTTGAGTGGGGGTGGGTCAGGGGGAGCTGTTTTTTCAGTATTTTTCTCAAGATGTTTTCACACATAGTTCCTGCAACCATTTTATGGTTGTGTGGTTGGATCTTCTGCATACACACAGCTCTCTGAAGCAGGCACAGTCTGCAGGCTGGTAGCAGTGTCTGTTACACTGTGTGCTGTGGCAGCGTGTTTGGAGGTAAATTGGGCAGCTGCCAGGTTTGGATCTCCTGGAGATGTGCTTGTTTTAAGTGCATTCCAATAGAGAACTTGACATGTCCCTGACTGGCTGGTAAAATGTTTGACCTGTGAATGAACTTTATGAGGGTGCCCATAAGCACTATTACTTGCTGAATCTGTGCAAAGCTGAGCTATGCATCTGAGTCAATGTTTTTGTTGCCACCTCTTCTCAAATTGGGAATAAATCACTAATATATGGTTACTGGAATAATTTATAAGGGATATGTGGAAGATTTTTGATGATTATACCTCATGAAAAGATATCCAGTGTTACTTTGTACAAAACCTCCCAACCTCAATTATGAACGGTGCTGGTAAGATTCTGTGGTCACTTGACACACTGGTTGGAACACTCCTTGAAAAACTGGGTAATTCTTGACCCTCAGTTTCTGCCAGATAACCATACCTATGATGAAAAGCACTGTAACTAATCCATCTGCAGGGCCAGAACACAATTGCCTTGCAGGTTGTACCTATGGGTCCTTATTGACTGTAGCTCTTCCTTCTGGCTTTATAATCTATGTGGATAATTAGGTATCTTTGTTTCAGCCAGATTTCATGTCACGATAAGAGAACATGAACAAGTAAGGGAAAGATTTCTGTTAGGTTTCCCCGAATGTGTGTGTCGGAAGTTTTTAAGCCAAAACTCTCCGCTGTATTTAAACGGTGATATTTCTACAGCGTGGAAAAAAAAATGAGAAGCAAATAAAGCATTTTCTTGTGGCAACAGCTTCAGCAGCCTCAGCAAACTCTCACAAGGATGATGACACTGCCTCTGTGACCAGCCTGAATTCCTCTGCCACCGGCCGCCGCCTCAAGATCTACCGCACGTTCAGGGACGAGGATGGGAAGGAATACGTGAGGTGTGAGACGGTGCGGAAACCCGCGGTCATCGACGCCTACTGCCGCATACGGACCACCAAGGATGAAGAGTTCATGTAAGGCCCTCGTGATCTCCTTTTTCTCCCTTCTATCTTTCCCTGTAGGCTTGTTTCATTCCATTCACAGCATGAAGAAATGTGGAATTGAGTGTAGAAGCCCGGCACAGTAACTCTGGGGAGAAAGAGAGATTTAATGTCTGTCCATTTGGAAGGTGTCACAAACTTGGTGCTGTGATGGAGCTGCCAGAAGAGTACCTGGAAAATCATGAATTAGGCTGAAAAAGGCTGTATTTTTTTTTTGTGCCCACCCAGACGGAAGTTTGCTCTATTTGATGAGCAGCACCGTGAGGAGATGCGGAAGGAGCGGCGCAGGATCCAGGAACAATTACGGCGGCTAAAACGCAACCAGGAAAAAGAGAAACTCAAGGGCCCCCCAGAAAAGAAGCCCAAGAAACTGAAAGAGCGTCCAGACTTGAAAGTAAGCATATCCATACAGGTTTTGGCTACTGGAGAAGTTTTCTGTTCTAGCAATGTGCTAAAGATCTCACTGGGGGATTTTAATGATGCTTCGCCTCCAAACTAGGAGGCTATACATAAATTCTGATCTGTCACCTTCTATTTTTGCAGCTAAAATGTGGAGCATGTGGTGCAATTGGGCACATGAGGACTAATAAGTTCTGCCCTCTTTACTACCAAACAAATGCCCCACCTTCTAATCCTGTTGCAATGACAGAGGAGCAGGAGGAAGAGCTGGAAAAAACAGTCATTCACAATGACAATGAAGAACTCATCAAAGTAGAAGGAACGAAAATTGTCCTGGGAAAACAATTGATTGAGAGGTAAGGGAAAAAGCAGAGAAATGGGTGGGGATAATAAGAATAAACAATGTAGAGCCTAATGCAGAATACTCATATGTATATTAGTCACAGGAGTAAAGTGACAGGGCTTTACATAAACTTATTACAGTGTTTTGATTGAGCATTTGATATTATGGCAGATGGAACCAAAGCCAGTACTGGGGGGACAAATGGTCTTGATTCACATGAGGGCTGGAGAAAGCATTGTGCTTTTCTGTTTGTACCTAGTGCTGATGAGGTTCGCAGGAAATCCCTGGTCCTGAAGTTTCCTAAGCAGCAGCTTCCTCCGAAGAAGAAGCGTCGTGTAGGGACAACGGTGCACTGTGATTATCTCAATGTGAGTGAAGTGTTCCTGAGCTGATTGCAGCACTTCCATTCCTCTTTGTACCAACTGGCCAGGCCCTTAACTGCTCCTGTGGAACCTCCTCATGCCTCCTCATGCCTGCCCAGAAAATTAATAAGCTAAATTGTCTAGGATTTCTGTGAGTAAATGTTTTACATCTTGGAACTGCCTTCATTTTTCTGCCTCTCATTTCTTCAGCGTCCCCATAAATCCATCCACCGGCGGAGAACAGATCCCATGGTGACACTCTCATCCATCTTGGAGGGCATCATCAATGACATCAGGGATCTTCCCAATGTAAGTTTAAGCTATGACACCCAAATCCTGCATCTCAAGCAATATGGTTGAAGCATGTGTTGTAGACACCAGAATTTGGCTAGTTTTGTATGGATACATGTTCAAAGCTCATATACGATTTTTAAAATTTTTTTTTCAACAAAACCAGCACAACATGCATGAAATGTAGCAGTGTGTAATGCCTTTATATATGTGGCACTGGAGAAGATCTGTACTTCACTCTTTCCTGACCAGACTTTGCCAGAAACTTGCAAAATCAACAGATTAAATGGAAGATTTGAGTTGAAATGAGAATTAGAAAGTTCAGTTTCTTGACTTTTGTGCTGCAATCGAAAATACCATCTGAGAATTCTCTCTGAGATTTTCCTCCTTATAATGGTATTAGAGAATACAGTGTAGAAGAAAGTGTTTGCCATTGTGGGTTTGAGCTTATTCTGTTTTCCCTGGTGCAGTTAAGGGACTGTTTGTGTAAAGGTTTTATACCTTAGTGCCTGTTTAACTGTGGAGGTTAAACTGAGATTAGCTGTGCTAGTACTGTGCCAGTAAGCATTTGTTTCTTTTCCTCCTCAGACATACCCCTTCCACACGCCTGTAAATCCAAAAGTTGTCAAAGATTATTACAAGATCATTACTCGGCCCATGGATTTACAGACCCTGCGTGAAAATGTCCGTAAGAGGCAGTACCCATCCCGGGAGGAGTTCAGGGAACACCTGGAGCTCATTGTGAAGAACAGCGCCACATACAATGGTAAAAAACACAGGGAAATCCTGTTTCTGCTAATACACTGTGCATGGATGAGCTGTGGAACTTTCAGAGTCAACAAAAGCAACGTAAAAGCAGCACAAATTCACTGCCAGATGGCAGTAGTGAACGTATATTTTTCCAGATATACCTGAAAGATTGTATTAATGTTAATGAACTAATTAATAAATAAGAAGGAAGTGAATTCCAGCATGTAGGAACAATTAAATGATGGCTGTGATTTGGTAACTGAAGTTCAGTTATGAGTCTGTGTCTTGGAGTGACTCAGTGACTGAAGACTTCTGCATGTTTCAAGTCCTGCCCTCCTCCTTCATAGCTAAGCAAAACATTGTTTTCAGTAGATTACATAATTATGCTGTATTGAATTAATCTTTCAATGCAAGTAGGAATAAATAGCTCACACCCATTGAAGCCAGTACCGTGGAACATGAAGTTTTGAGTAGATTTTGCTGTCATGATTTTGCATATTTTGATTCTTAGTCACAATAAACTTTTTCCCCATTTGGGAAGGTCAGGAAACTAGTTTAAAGAAAATGAAAGAAAACTAGTTTAAAATAAAAGCATAGATTCTGTGGTAGAGCATGTATCTGCTGGGGAAAAGTGCTGATTCATTGGGGGTCAGCTTTATTCTGACTGCTGATAGAAAGGTCTTTGTCCAAAATATTCTAATTTGACAGAAAAACCTCCTAGCTGCACTGAGTCTGTCTGGGCTGTGCAGCATTGAGGGTGACAATAACAGCACTGGGCTTGTGTCTTTGCTGCTTCCTTTATTACTTTGACACTTAAATCCCTGATTTATCCTAATAAATAACATCCTTTTTTTGATAATTCCATTGCAAATGCTTGTTTCCGTGTCTGAGGAATCCTGAAATTATTTAAAGCTGTGTTTTTTTGAATATTCCTTAAAAGTCCATCTTGCCTTCCTTAGCACTTCTGTTTCACTGACTGGACTTAGAGAAGGAAACAGAAATTTCATGACTTATACTGTGAATATTTGGCAAAGGTGGAGGGCTTGGAGGCACAGCTGCTTTCCAAAGGGTTTCCAGACTTTACCAGAATGTATGCCAGAAATGTTATTTGCTACAAATAACTTTTTCTCATATAAAATGCATGCTGAACTTGAATAATTATGCGTATTGAGAATATACCTGAGTATATACTCCTAACTGTGCCAGAAATATTATCAGTGATGCTTTAGGAGTAAAGATAAATCATACTGTGACTTGGGCCTTTTTAATCAAGCTGCATTTGCTGTGTGTGTTTGCAGGGCCAAAGCACTCACTGACACAGATATCCCAGTCCATGCTCGACCTGTGTGATGAAAAGCTAAAAGAGGCAAGTTCTGTGAATGAGTTGTGGTCAGAATGGAGGGGGAGGGTGGTCAGGGGCGGTTGAAGACTTTGAGGATAGAGGATGTGCATGGGCAAAACAACTGGTTTTAGGGAGAGTAGTAGATTAAGGGAGTTCTTCCTCCTACTCCAGAAGGTATTTGATTTTTTACCATTTTAAACAGTTCCCATGGGAGTCTTTCTGAAAAAAAACCAGATGCTTATTTCTTACTCTAATTCCTTTATCTTGTCTGTAGGTTTCTATTTTGACTATTACCCCGTTATTTACAAGTGTTTTCATTGAGGTGAATGGGAGTCTCTCTGGGACAGAGTATCATGATGGTACAGTTATTAGTCTAGGATCAGCCACTGATGTTCCCTACTTCTATTGCAGAAGGAAGATAAACTGGCTCGACTAGAAAAAGCAATTAATCCTCTCCTGGATGATGATGATCAAGTGGCCTTTTCCTTCATTTTGGATAACATTGTGACTCAAAAGATGATGGCAGTTCCAGATGTATGTAGCTTGAGTGTGATGTGTAAAATGTGCTGATCTTGTTGTGGAGAAAACAGTGATATTAAATAGAAAAGTCTCCTGTAAAATTATTATTTTGTATTATATGTTCCTACTGTCAAATAGATATCAACAGGCCTAGTTAAAAATCCAGCTGGTAAATCTTTTCTCTGTGTTCATCCTGAACCTAAATGATTGGATTCAAGAGGTCTTGTTATAAATACCTTAAATACATTTGGAGTGTTAATCAGTTCTGGAGACTTGTTTTGTGACATTTGTAGCTAAAACTATAGAAAATTCTACGCAGAAGCTCTTTCTAAACGTGTCTGTTTTCTTATTTTTTTTCAGTCTTGGCCGTTTCACCATCCAGTTAACAAAAAGTTTGTTCCTGACTATTACAAGGTGATTGCAAATCCCATGGATCTGGAGACCATCCGCAAGGTGTGTAGCTTGAACTGAGCAGACTCTTGAGAGGTGTTTAGACTTGATCACTTACTGGGTGACAATTCTCTTCCAGAATATCTCCAAACACAAATACCAGAACAGGGAGACTTTCCTGGATGATGTTAACCTCATCCTTGCCAACAGCATTAAGTACAATGGTAGGTGGTGGAAATAAGGCTTCAGCTGCCTTTTGTACTTTAATTAATTCATCTGGGCACCTGTACTGCCAGAGTGTGTTGAAGCCTGAGGCTGTGAATCATGGACTTGATGATTGTTTTCCTTTCCTGAGGAAAGAGGTGCTTAAACAGTGCTGTTTTCACTGTCACATGAGGCTTTATTACCATCTGGTGCAGAATGAGGCAGTTACATTTGGGCAGGATGTTCTGTTTGCTCAGTACACATCTCTGATCCAATGATTTGTTTCTGGGGATTTCCTTGAGACAGACAGGGAACCTGTCTCCTAAATCACACTTCTAATGCTGGAACAAACTGGTTGTGCTATTTTAGCCAAATGTGAGCCCTGCTTTGTATTTCTCCTTACATCAGAAGGTGTTGGGATTAGAGGCCTGTGTAACCAAAACCTGTCTTGCTGCCTCAGCAGCTGAAATTGAAAAAACTTCAGCATGGATAAAGAGATTTGTTTCTTACTACAGGGTCAGACAGCCAGTACACAAAAACAGCTCAGGAGATTGTAAACATCTGTTACCAGACTTTAGCTGAGGTATGTGGACAACTTTACTGGAATGTTTACAGTTTGAATTTTGTGTTCTGCAACCTTAGCCAGCTTTTTTTTTTCTTAGTATGATGAGCACCTGACTCAACTCGAGAGAGACATCTCTACTGCTAAGGAAGCAGCACTGGAGGAGGCAGATCTGGAAAGTCTTGATCCTATGACCCCTGGTCCCTACACTCCACAGGCAAGTGACCAAGCAAGGCTTTCACTTTCTTTCCGTTTCAACCTCCTGAGTGTTTGGTCCCGATTTTCCTCTTTGTTTCATGTTCTCCATCTGTCTGCAGTTTGTCTTTTAGTAGAATATCTTGTTGGATGGTGTGCTAACACTTGCTTTTTAAGCATAAATATAAGAAGCAGCTCTGATGCTTCAGAGAGTGAGATGCCTAAGACAAAGAGACATTTCCCAATAAAGTTGTAAAACTGGTGTAAAGATGAGCTGTGTACAGTCAGGAACAGCTGAGTGTTGGTTGAGGACTGTGCAAGTGTAACGTTTAGAAACTCTCAGAAGTCAAGCAGTGGACAGGTAAGGAGAACATGAGGACAAACCATGGATGGAGTGCTGAGAGGAATCCAGGGAGCTGTTTGGTAGTGGTATTGTTGGAAAAGCTCATTGCTGTGGGTAAAGAAACTGCCTAATATGGCCAGCAAAGTCCAACTGTGCCCTCATTGCTGGCATTCTTTACATCTCTTTCTTCCAGTTCTAGTGGCAAATAACATTTTTAAACCTTTATCATTATTTTAACCTTTATCATCATTTTATAGCAGACAAGTGCGTGTGTCAGGTGTTTTCTGTGTGTTACCCAAGAAGTTCATGCCAGGCTTCTCTTCAATGTTTACAGTTTGGCAAAGATTTATAAGTTACTTGGCCTTTTTTAAAAATAATTCTTATTATTTTGGGTTGTTTAGTTGTTTTTAAAAACATCAGTTAAAAACTTTCACTAGGAATGACAAGCTAATTCATGAAAACTAAAAATTGTCTTTGGAATTTGCATAGAAAAGCAGGGGATGTCATCCTTGTGTATGAGATGTGCCTTTTGTTTATTTGGAAAAGTTCATAGGCCCTGGGAAAGATCTCTGTGTTGATAATTGAATGATAAAATGCAAATGTTGTGGTATAGGAAGACAAACCAAAGCTTTCTTTGCAGTTGTTCATCCCAGTTGTAGACCAATAATTTTTTGATTCTGTGCAAGTCTGATGTAATTACGTCTGGAAAGTTGCATTTAAATTTAGCAAAGTCAGAGCAATAAAGAAGGGCTTGAAGTTGAACAATTTAAGGTCTTATAAAGATTATTTTTAAGAGAAAAATTAGTTCAAAATTTGTTTAGGCAAGAAGTATATAAAGACCGTATGGCTGAGCCAGGATAGCAGGACATAGATGGGTTTGGGGCAATATTTAACACCCTCCCAACCATGTCTCCCCACAAAAATACCAAAAATGTAGCTTTTTAGGAAGGTAGGATCTGATTGCTAGAAATGATGATCAAATTCAGCAGGCTGGGAATACTGAAACTGAGCATCATGGAAAAAGACTTTCCTGCCAATGGGAAGTACTGGGCTGCAAGAGTGTCTTTGGAGATGAGTTATTGAAGCTGTTTGTTGACATATTTCAAGAATGAAATGGAATCAGTGATGATCCCAATACATCAGAAAGTGAGTGACAAAAATGCCATTTTCTTATCTGATGGTTTCCTTCCCAAGAGCAGTATTACCTGGTCTGACTTTATTGCAAGTTGGTGATCAGATCACCTGAAGGCCACCCTTTCCTTCTGCTTCTTGGCTGGAGGTACAGCCCCGCTTCCCACACTCCCCAACTTGCCACAGATGGCAGGTCTGGTGGAGATTGCTTGGCTTTAGTTCCCTTTATTTTAAATGCAGTTGTGACAGCCAACATTTATCCCCCCATATGGCTCTTCAGAGGTTGGCCTCCAGGATATAAAAGGCAAGTCCAGCTGAGCGCTGTCTGTGCTTTACATGTCTGTTTAAATCCTTAGGAAGCCTGTTTTCCCTAATTTAAGAATTATTACTGTTGTTCCAAAGACTATCAGTATTGTCATGATCTGTGAACTATGTATTACAAGGGAACTTTATGAAAATCCTCATATGTAGTTCCTCATCAGCTCTTCAGAGGTCAATCTGCATGCAAACTGCAGGTTGGCTTTTGGAACACTTTATCCAACTCCCCTTTTTCTTGCTTGTGGCAGCTTTAGGGGTTGAGACAGTGATTTACATAGGATTGATTGGAAGGTGAAGCTTTGCTGTTTCATACGGGCTAGACTTTGCCCAGCTCTGATTGGAGCATTTGGGGTTGCAACACCATTCCCATTGTAGGAAATAAATGGAAAGGGCCAGGCTGAGTCAGACCAACGGTTGATGTAATCAAGTCTCCTGTCTCTGGCAGGGAACAGAAGGAGGTGGATGCAAACATGCAGTGATCATTTTTACAGCAAACTCTCTGCTTCTGGGAAGTGGTTGTTCAGGCTCCCTTAAACTTGTGTTGCACCTGGACCATTGTGTTCATGAGCTGCAGAGAGGTCTGTTCTCCATAAATTTATTGAATCCTTTCGGAGCCCATTTGTGATTTTGACCTCTGTAGAATAGCACTGTATAGAAGTACTGACTTCTATTTTAGAGTCTGCTATTTGGCAAACTTCAAAGCTGAGGTTTTGAGCCATTGCATTTACCCCATTTGTTCTTTAAGAATAATTAGCTCATTTTGATTAAACAGTGTGTAATAATATGAACACCATGCCAAAAAGATGCATTTAGTCCTGAAATCCCAGTCTTGCCTCTCAAGATACTGTTCCAGTCTCAGTTCAGTGCCTGAGAATGTTCTGTCTCCTGTTTCCACCTGTACTTTAGCCACCAGATTTGTATGATACCAGCACTTCCCTCAGTGTGTCCCATGGTGCTTCATTCTATCAAGATGAAAGCAATTTGTCTGCTATGGACACTCCCATCACTACCACAGGGAAGCCAGGAACTCAGGTCAGAATCCTCCATTTTCTCATCTGGTTGGGGAGTTGTCTTGTATGAGCAAATTACTAAAAGGAGGCAATGACTTTGTAGGAAACAGGTGACAAAGATCAGATTTTCCAAGCAGAGAAGGGAATATCTTCCAAAAGTTATGATGTTTTCTTCGTTTTGACTGCTCTTAGGCAAAAGTAAAAAAAAGAAAAAAATTAAACAGCACTGGGAATTGAGACACTGCAAAACAAAGAATAGAGAATCAAAAGCTGCAAAAGAATCTGCCTAAGGCCAGGTATTTGTTTGCTTCACTACTTCTGGAAGTAGAAACCTGGTGACTCATGCTACAGAGGGTTAATATTCAATCCCTTGTTAATTCTGAATAGGGAAATGGTGAAGGATATTGTACATACCCAGAAGATCATAATTAGATTATTATGATTGCATCCAGTGACAGGAGCTTGGAAGAGATGGTTGCCACGGTAGATACCTTATAGTTGTAAAAGGAAAAGAAAAAGCAGACAGGTTAAAGGGATGAAGTCATTATAAATGAACTTGTTACCATAACCACAGAATATTTTTCCTTAGTCTTTATTCTGTGTTAAACAAAAAAGTAAATGTTGAAGGAGAGGGAATAGCAGAAGGATATGCAGTAATAGGACCATGACAATAATTTACCAGGAGAATTAAGAAGGTGAGGAGCCACAAGACTGAAGGTGATACCAGAAAGACTGGTGAGAGCTATTTTGAACAATGCACGCAAACAGAGATTGGTTATGAATAGTTTTGTGTAGTATTGTGGCCATCTGTAGCTTTGTGAATGCCTTCTAGATTTGGAAGTCTTCAAGCTTTCTGTAGAAATTTATAGTCTTTGGGACAGAATCTTCATGTCCTCTTTATCTTGGACTCATGGGGACTGTGGGAAGAACAGGAAGAGAAGGAAAGGAAAGGAAAAGATCTGGGGGAAATGCTGTATGCTTTAAAAATATATTATGAAAATAAACACTTTTTTTACAAGCTAGTGCTATTTTCCAGAAATAACTAGTTGAACAAGGAACTCTGATGCTGTAAGGCTGGAGATTCCCAATTCAAGGATGAGCACATCAGGTAGAAGTGTGTGGAGACTGTGCTCTCTGCTCTCTGATCTTGCAGTAAAAAGGATCCTTGTCTGAGAGTGATACACATACATTTTCCTTTCTGTCTTTCCCTTCCTGTACTCCCACACCCACGAGTGTGGCCCAGGTGTCCCTCACACCCCCTGGGTGATGTCCAGCAGTGCCTTCCTCAGTGCCATTGCTGTTTGTGTTCCCGTCCAGATGCGCCAGGGGCGAGGTAGGCTGGGCGAGGAAGACTCTGACGTGGATATTGAAGGATTTGATGAGGATGATGATGGGAAGCCCAAGACTCCAGCCCCAGTGAGTATATTTACAGAAATCCCAGCCACTGTGTGCGTGCTGACTTGCAGGGTTGTCTGTTGTGTCTGCTGCCCTGAGACAGGCTCTGAAAGGCAGTCTGGAAAAGTTAGCACTGTGAAATGAGGGAATACTTCAGAGTGGACAGAGTGGGGAATCTATGATAGAAATGGCAGCATGCTGCTGGATCTTCACCATCCCTGTTTGTGTGACCCAGGAAGTTGAAGATGGAGATGGTGACCTTGCTGATGAAGAAGAAGGATCAGCCCAGCAGCCCCAGGCCAGTGTCCTCTATGAAGACTTGCTTATGTCTGATGGAGAGGATGATGATGATGGGAGTGATGAAGAGGGAGATAATCCTTTCTCGTGTAAGTGTCCTTTTCTGATTGTTCATTAACCCAGCTGATCTCGTGCTTCCATCACAAAAACATGCAGTAGAAAGCAGAGACCAAAGGGGCAAGATTAGGAAACTGGGCGAACACAAATGGGACTGAAGACAAAAGTGGAATAGGAATGCTGTAAGTACACACACACATGAATGCAGAATTAAGACAAGATCTTGTTGATTGTATTTCGTAAAGTGAAACTGCAAATGGTTCTGAAAACACTGTGAGTATGATTTGATATGCAGAGCCAGGAATGGGTAGTTTAGTAAAAGTACAGTTATTTTGATATGAAATAGGGTTATCAATGTTAAATGTAAAATGTTAATGTTAAAGCAATGTTATAATGAACAGGAAGAGGTGTACAGAGCTTATTCAGACTTTTTCTATGTTTTAATACAAACTTATGCAGAAAAGCATATAGTGGTATTTAGCAATGACTTTTGAAAATTATTAGGGGGGAAGAAGGGGGAATTTTTCAGAGTAGGCAAGACGTAAGGTGTTTTTGAGTAATGGTGGTAATGAGATTGCTTTGGAATAACATCAGAATTGGGCACTCACTAGGTGGTGTCACCTCCCAGTTACCTTTTCTGCTGCCTTGAGGAGACACGACTTTGTAAACATTCCTTACAGTCAATACTGCAGCCTTTAAACACAGACAGTGGGTATGTAAGTGATGGATTTGTGACCAAACATTGGCTCATGACACAGCTATCCAGCTGAGTGAGAGTGGCAGTGACTCAGATGTGGAGCCCAATGCAGTGAGACCCAAACAACCTCACGTTCTTCAAGAGAACACACGGATGGGCATGGACAATGAAGAAAGCATGATGTCCTATGAAGGAGATGGTGGGGAGACATCTCATGTTATGGAGGACAGCAACATCAGGTAATTAGAGCTGGGAATCCTGTTAAAGTCCCTTCTCTTAAAGATTTTTGAAGTGTTCATCATAAAAACCTGAGGAATATCTCAGATTTTTCTTAAAGTTATCTTGTGACTGTTCTTACTGTTGCAACTGTAATTACCATTTATTCTTACTGACAGAAATTTCAGGATGCTGTTAGATTTTCACTAATAGAAATATCAGTTAAATTTAAAAATCCTCACCCAGTTATTTAAGTTAGATGATTTTTTGTACATAGTGGTTTTTGATGGCAGGACAAATAAAGGTTTTTACAAGCTATCTCAAACTACAAGATGCCTTTGAAGTTAAAAAGTGATTTAGCAGATTAACTTTCTTTTTCCCCTCCAAGAAAAACCATGTTCTGACTTGAAATGGAACTGCTTAGTTAAAGTCCAGAAGTATAGGAATATGCATATTCTATATTTTGGAAGGTGTTTAGTTATTAGAAAATTAAGAGTACAACAATATCAGCTTTTATTTATTTATTTATTTATTTGGATTTGAGAGAACAGCAACCTACTCTCCCTTCTCCAGGCATTCTGTAGAGTATTTGATTCTCTGTTGTTCTTCTACTTGTGAAATTTAGTTTCTTAGTGCCAGTATTGATATTTGCGTAATAAATCACAGGCAATGGAGCTGCTGGGTAGCTGGGCTGGTAGGCAATGGTCAGTCCAGCCCAGGATTTTGACAAGAGTCAGCAGGGAAGTGCTAGAGAAGATGAGAATGGGCTGAAAACAGTCCTGCACTTTGTGTCTGCAGTGAAGGGGACAGAAGCTGCTGTTGGAGCAATCAGCTTTTCCTGCCTGGAGTGTATCAGAGTGGAGTGAAGATACTGGAATTGTTTCACTGGAGAACTGTTTTTTCTTTAGTTTCTGTTTTAAAAAGCTGGCGAGTGACAGAATTAAAATGCACAGTGGTTCCTAGTGTTCACAGGACTTCAAGCCAACTCTTAGAGCAGTTAAATACAGAACTGCTGGTATCAGCAGCTCATTTGAAATTATTTTCTTCTTTCTTCTAGTTATGGCAGCTATGAAGAACCAGACCCAAAGTCCAACACTAGAGACACAAGTTTTAGCAGCATTGGAGGGTATGAGATCTCAGAAGAGGAGGAAGAGGAAGAACAGCAGCGCTCTGGGCCAAGTGTGTTAAGTCAGGTCCATCTGTCTGAGGATGAGGAGGACAGTGAGGACTTCCACTCCATTGCAGGAGACAGTGACCTGGACTCAGATGAATGAACTCCCTTCCCTGAGATGATTGTCATCCTGGGCTACTCTTGGCTCCTGAATTTCTCTTGTCCCAGCTTGGTGTAAGGAACAGTGTAGTGTGGGCTGTGCTAACAAGATTTTTTTTTTTAATTATATTATATTAATTGATTATAAAACATGTTATATAAATGAGTAAACGGTGAAAAATAAGCTTTTGACAAACGTATCCTGCTGAAGGTTTGGTTTGTAGGCTATACTGGCTCCAGAATCCAGATACAGATTTGTATGGTTAGTTCTTCAGTCTTTATAGATGTAAAGTAATTCCTCAGAAATACTGGACTATTGGATACATGCATGTCTGTCAGGAAGAAATGCCTGCTCAGAATGAACTACTTGCTGTTGATGAACAACTGTAAGGCAATTTTCATTTCATAAAGGGGAGCCTTTTCTCTGGGACCACAAATACAGTGTCTGATGTCTTGACCCCTCAGTGGTTTTGGGAACTACCTAACTACTACCAATACTTCAGGAAGAACTGTCCTACTTTTTTCTAAAACTGCAATTACTTCTAGAAACCAGACTTTGGTAATTTGAGCCTTTAGGATGGCTCACGATTCACCGGAGACTGCTAATGTTCAGTACCCGGGGAAGCTCGTGGAGACTCCGTGGTTCCCTATGGAGTCCTGGCGTGTGGCTGACGGAGCTCATGGAAATCCATCAGGAAAGGGGATACAGACACCTCTGCTGCTGTGTGTCTGTGCGCCGGTGGGGCCGGGACCCGGTGAATGAGTGCAGGTACACGGTGAGCTCCGGTGTCCCGGTTATTGAGCTCTGCTCTCCCTGTGACTGAGCTGCACCGTCTCGGTGAGCTGTGGTGTTCTGGTCACTGAGCTCTGCTGTCCCGGTGATTGATCTCGATGTCCTGTTGTTCGAGCTCCCCTGTCCCGCTGTTTGAGCTCCGCTGTCCCGCTGTCCCCCTGTTTCAGCTCTCCTGTCCCCCTGTTCCAGTTCTCCCGTCCCCCTGTTCCAGCTCCGCCGTCCCGGTGAGCGCCGGTTCCGCGGGGCCACGTGCCGGGGTACCGAGAGGTGGAGGCGCATGCGCAGTCCCGCCGCCTTTGGCGCAGCGCTGCGCGCGGAAGGATAAGCTTGGGACTCAAGAGCGCAGGTTCCAGCGGGTCCCTCCGCCCGCCGTGTGGCAGCGCTGCCCGGCGCCGCCCGGACTCTTTTCCGCGGAGATAGTTCCGGCCGCGGCCATTCGGTACCGCCGCCGCCGCCATTTCGGGAGCGCCGCCTCAGCGCGCCGCGACCGCGGGCAGCTCGGCCCGGCCCGGTCCGAGCGCACCTTCTGCCGTCGCCGCCACAGCCTCCCCGGCCCCTGTCCCGATGGCGACCTCCGTGGGGAACGTGGCGGACAGCACAGGTACCGTGCGCTGCGGCGCCCCCGGGAACCGGCTGGCCGGGGACAGCGGGGGCCGGGCCGTGCCCTCGCCCCCGGGGCCGCTCCCCGGGCCCGTGCCCGGCGGAAGTTTCCAGCATGCGGCAGGGCTGGGGTGCCCCCGCCGCCTTTGTGGGGGTCTGTGCGCCCCGGGCCCGAGTGCGGTCCTGGGTGCGCTCCGGTGGGCGCTGCCCGTGGGCAGCCCCCGGGCCGCTGCCGGGGAGGCGCGGGGAGGTGTGAGTGCGGCGGGCTCGCTGCTATATTTATCTGACTATCAGGTGACTGCGTTAGAGGGCGAAGTAGGGTAAAAACCTGACCCAAAATGTGTGTTGGTTTGCCCAGAATCGGTCGCTGCACTTAGGCAGGACTTTTTTTTCAGCAGCCTGGTGGAATGGAAGGTGTCCCTGCCCGTGGCGGTGGGATTGGAACGAGATGATATTTAAGGTCCCTTCCGGCCCAAACCGTCCTGTGATTCTGTGGTATAGCCGAGCACTAAAGGGCTTTCCTGAACAGTAAGATAGCGTGTTTTATCAAGGAAAGATCCTGCCCTAAATTTACTTCGCAGGTCCGGAACTTGAGGAATGGAGGAGAAATCTGACTTTCTCTGTAGAGCAAGGGAAATAAGTGTTATGCTTACTGAAAGGATGGAAGGACAACACAGCTTTATGCCCTAGGTTACAGAAAGGGCAGGAAGAGCTGAAATGATGCCTGGGAAAAGGAAAAGGAGGATTTTTGGAGAAAGAGGCGGGATAGCAATGCGGCGATAGGGATCTAAAGAGAAAGGGTAGTAATACAGGAGTAGTGCTGCAGTACCGTATCTTCGTACGTTCTCAGCTAGAACTCTGTGTGTGGTCAGCGAGGCTGCAGCATCCTCTTGTAGCCCAAATCCCTGGGGTGAAAAGAGCCACGTGCGCGCTGGGGAGAGAGCCTGTGCTATCCAGCACCTCCCAGCTGGAAGGTAACCACTGCTGCTGTCTGGAACTAGATTGTGTCCGAATGCAAGGTTGCATGTGTATTGCAAGTGCTTAGGATGGTATTTGTGGAAGTGAAACGGCCTTGGGTGCCTTTCTAATGGTTCTGTGCAGCTTTTTGTTTTGCTTGTGTTGTCTAGAAGCCCCAGGGAAGGTCATTGTCACAGTACTGTACTAGACTTCTCCAAGGTCATAGTCGAAGCATGCAGCACAAATTAGCCTAGGTACGGAAATTAATTTATGCAAGACTTGATATGGGATTTTCCTGGCGGTGGTTGCTCACTGCAGTTATTTTCTTCACATATTGTTTCAGTGAGCATCCATTCATGGGGCTGTCTTACGGATATATTGCACTGCACAACTTCCAGGCAACTTTGTATTAAAAGTTTCACTCGTTCTGGGCTTGGTGATGTGGCTGTCTCCTTCCTGCTTTTCCTTGAACTTCTTCACAGTGGTTTATAAAATGAATGCTTGGAGGTAGATGACTGGCAGTTTTACACTGGGTTTGCCTTATCTCTGGAGACAAAGGGTGGGTTGTTTTGTAAACAGAGACACTTGATAAATAAAAGAAAATGTCAGTGTTTCTTCTTTTGTTGGTTTTGTTAGTAGTTCTCATTCCCAGGTGTTAAATGTGCACCGCCTGCTTTCTTGCCCTGGAAGTTGCAACTTCAGTTTGACTTCTTGCTTTAAGTAGGCAAAATGTAGCATTTGGATCATGACTGAAAGTTTCCTTCCCTGCAGTCATAAGTCTTGAAGTGTAAACTTTTGGGTTGTTTTTTGGTTTTTTTTTTCCGCTTTGAAATTTACTAGAACAATTGAAATGTATTTGAAGAGGAAATTGAGTTCACGAGATGTTTTCTTCCTCTGTCTGGTTTCTCTGTGCCATCAGCGGAACTTGAAAATAATGCTGACTGCCACCAGAGGGGCAAAACCTGTTAACAGCACAGGGGCCAAGTGAGGAACAGTGTTACTGTCAGCACCATTTATAAGTGGTGTGGTTTTCAGCCACAGTTCAACATTCTCCTGTTGAATAAAGGTTGTACCTGTTTGTCTTTGCCAGTAGGTTCAACCAGATCCTGAAGTCCGCTTTGCCCTTACTCAGGGTTTGTAAAACAGGTATCTAATCTGGATGAAGATACTTGGTTACTAATTTGTCATTTATCTGAAAATGAGGGGCAGTGGTAGTTCCAGTTCACTGCAAAACAGTTTATAGCACTGAGACAATATACTATCTGGAAAAACTGCTGTACTTATAGAGGACTTGCAGTCTTATATTAAAATCTACTGGTGCTAAACCCCCAAATTTGAAAGTAATTTAAATAAATTGCATCAATCCCAATTTCGTAGAATAAACACTAGGTAGTAAATCTGTAGCTAATCTCTTCATGATTATTTTGGCTGTCTTTAAAGTTCTCACAAAAGCATTAGAGTCTCTGGACTTTTGTACTACCTCTGTACAAAAATGGGGGCTCAGCTATTGAGGTGCTTTCTTGCATTAGGAAAGGTTTATCTGTTTCATTTAGATTCCAAATTTTAAAACTGTAGGATGAGGTGGGAAGTGTTTAATGAATGGAATTAAGGGGCTGCAGAATACAGGAGGAAAAATGAGACACTTGTGGTAATCCAACCTTTTCATAGTAAGAGTTATTGGTCTAAAGGCAGAATTTGAAGGCCAGCACTTTGCTCTGGGATGAATGGTTGTGGGTTTTTTCCAAGCTGCACTTGCTTATTACTTTGTAAGAAATTTTACATACTTTTCTCACTTCCGGTTGTTTTGTCTAAAACAGGTGGTGTTTCATTTAAGTATTCCATTCTCCACAGCTGGGTATTAAATACTAAAACTATTTTGTCACTCCTGTTTCAGCTAAGCCTCCAGGAGCAGTAACTCCTTTCCTGTACCCTGTCTGTTTAATGGTTCCTCCTGTAGGCCAGTTGCATAATCATTGAAGTGTGTGTTTGTCTCTCATTAGATGTTGTTTTTCCAACAGAGTCTTTTTTCTGTGAAGGGATTTTGACTTCTCAGAGAAAATGTAGGAGTATGCAGGATTCAAGCAATGTTACCCATTGTGCCTTTTTTGCCCCCTTTTTTTTTTTTTTAAGAGCTTTCACTACTTGCACAGTGAAACTTTCTTTTGTTCAAGTCCTTTATTAAAGTCTTTGTCTCCTGTCTTTCATTTCCCTATTAAATTGTTAGAACTTTTTTTTAACATAGCAAGCATAGGATTTTCAGTTGTGGGGGAGAGTGAGGAGAGTCATTGTTCTGTTAGCAGCACTTCCACTGTTAGGAACCAAAATATCGTATCATGACAGGAGTCTCTTTCAGAATAGTGGAAAATGATTGACTTACAAATATTCACAGTCGTTACAGTCTGCATTTTTGCTGTTATTAGCTGATGCAGTCAAGGACTGGTACAGATAAGATCTTAGATTCCCAACTGTCACCTGCTGTAATGTTTCATATAATTTCAAACATTTTCATCCATTAGTTGTGTACATTTTTTTTCTTTGTTTTGTTTTGTTTTTTGTTTTGTTCCCATCATCTAACTTTTTGTTTTCCCCCTTTAAATGTTTTGGTGATTCTCCAGAACCAACGAAACGTATGCTTTCCTTCCAAGGGTTAGCGGAGTTGGCTCATCGTGAGTATCAGGCAGGAGACTTTGAAGCAGCAGAGAGACACTGCATGCAGCTCTGGAGACAGGAGCCTGATAACACTGGTGTGCTTTTGTTACTGTCATCCATTCACTTCCAGTGTCGCCGACTGGACAGGTAGGCTTCTTCCCTCTGGGATTTTGCTGGGGTAAGAGAAACACAAATTGGACTGATCAGCTTGACAGCAAACAGGAGGCCTTGCTGTTATTGTAGTGTTATTTTAATATTGTACCTATTGACATTTGGAACATCAGCCACATTGGTGTGTACTGGCAGGATTTACATGTGTAGTGTTCATTCCACCTACAGTCTAAGGCTTTGTGGTTTGGAGTTTTTTTTTCTTCAAGTTGTAAGACTGTTTCCTGCGCAACAACATGTTTAGTTAAAGGAGTTTTGTGATCTGAAAGTTGGTTCTATGTTCTTTCTGCTTGCCTGTTCTTGATCTTGTTTTCTGTGCCTCTAGCATTTTGAACTTCACTTGTTCTAGCTGTAAATTCGTGTTTGCTGGTGAAGGAAGTAAGAACTTTTGACTTAGATTTGTTTTATATAGTCTTCTGATTGAAGTTGTAGTGGTTCAGATATGGGAAAATGAAATACAACAGAATTTTACATGTAAGTCATGTCCTGCTTCTTGAAAAGAATATCAAGTGGAACATTGCTTAAAGATGTTGGATTCCTGTGGTGTTTTTTCTAAGTGTATTGAGCTCAGGTTTGGTGAGGCAATTCGGTCCCTTCTGACTAAATGAGAGCTGTCTTTGTTCAGTACAACCCAAAATAGGAACCAGGGCGATCAGAGTTTAAAGTGGGACCATAAAGATACAGGACAGCTCTGTAAGTGCAGATTTGTTGGCTGTATGTTTGGCTCACCTAAGCATGAATGTTCACTAGAGTAACTAGATAAACAGACAAACACTGAATGTCCAGGGTGGGTTTGTGTTTTGGGGTTTCTTTTTGGGTTGTGGGTTCTTCTTTGCTAACTTGTCTGTTTTCTCCAGGTCTGCTCACTTCAGCACTTTGGCAATCAAACAGAACCCACTGTTGGCTGAAGCCTATTCAAATCTAGGCAATGTGTACAAGGAGCGTGGACAGCTGCAGGAAGCAATTGAACATTACAGACATGCACTGCGCCTCAAACCAGATTTCATTGATGGATATATTAATTTGGCTGCTGCACTCGTAGCTGCAGGTGATATGGAAGGAGCAGTACAGGCATATGTGTCCGCCCTTCAGTACAATCCTGTAAGAAATGCTTTTATTTTATCAAAGTCCATTCTTTATTACTGCCTTAGGAACAAAAGTAGCAGCTTTCAAAAAATGAGCAATAGATAACCCTTCCAGCTTGTATACCATAATGTATAACTTAATGAAGCTTTAATACTATTTTTAAGGATCTTTGAGCGGCTTTTGTCACAAAAAGTTGTGTATAACATGCTTACCTTTTTAGATAAAAGGATCTTTGGATTTTTGTTTTCTGAAGGCAGAAGCTTCAGTGAATGGCCCCATATTTAGCTTTGTGTGCTTTAAGGTAGTACTACAGTGAGAGAATTGATGCTTAGACTTGAATGTGAGGTCTTGGAAAATCACCAGGTATTACTTTATCATGAAGTCAGAGTGATGCTGATTTCATGGTGATGATGGTTGCCTTGGTAAGGTTTCTGCTGTAGACTGAGTTAGATTTCCATCTTGGGCTGGTTTACAGGAGTATCACTTTAGGTTTTATAGGCTGAAACTAATTCCTATAACATTGATTGATCTGGAGTTTGGATTTTTGGCTGTAACTGTTCCAAATGGACAGTTTTAGTAAACAGACTGCTGTTGTCCATTTATTTTGTATCATACTCATTACAGTTGGATAGTATTGCTCAGCATGATAAAGGTATTTGCTTGTTCTTTGGTCAAACATTTAGATAAAAAGTCCTGCAAGTGCAGCATTGGTCCCATGTGCATAAATCCTTTCTCTGTAGGAAAAGCAAAAGCAAACCCAGTCCAACAAGAAACCAAAGCCTTATTTGTCTGTGTTCTTAGGCCAGTGTGAGCTTGTCTAACTTAATATGCCAAGTGGTGTAACCAGTGGGTGCACTGGTTAGAATAATGTGATAGGGTGGGTTTTTTTGCAGGAGTTGAGTTTTGTTTAGGTTAGTAAATCCTTTCATTAGTGTTGACAAAATGTCTACATTCTCTGTGGTCTTTACTACTGGATAATCCTGTAGCAGACTGTGCTTTCATTTCAAACAGATGACAGAACAAAAACGTGGTAAAGCTGTTGGAAATGGATGGATTAGTGGGCAGAACAGGGAGAAAAACTTATTTAGCAATACAGGCAGCAAAATTACTTTATGTATCTGTTTAAAAGCCATAATGGCAATGGTGTATCTTAAGAGTACAGGTTTGGAGGTGTGGTTTGGAAAAAAAAATAAATGGGACTTGAAATGCTTACATGTGGCAAAGGGACATAGCTGCTGGAGGGGCATTTGTTTTCAGTTTTTTTATTTCTGTATAATAGGAATTGTATGAAATACTACTACTTTTTCATTCTTTACAGTTGTACTTTGCAGTATTAAATTTGCTCAGATCATCTGTTGTTTATAATCTTAGGTCAAGAAAAATAATTTACATTTGTGATGTATCTATTAAGAATCTAAACTAAACATTAGAGGACTGGGTTGTTCCTTGCAAATTCTCTGTGAAGACCTGTGGGGAATCTGAAGTCCTGAAGCTGATGGTGTGATTTTGGTTTTTCAGGACTTGTACTGTGTTCGTAGTGACCTGGGGAACCTGCTCAAAGCCCTGGGTCGCTTGGAAGAAGCCAAGGTAGGTGTTGGGTAGAATACATGTAAACATCAGTGTTTTGAAAACTTGAACTTTGCACCAAGTCTTCAAATCTGCGTTGATCTACAGACAGTCCGAGAAACTTCTGAAAACTGAAGGCACTGAAACACCCCAGAGTAGTTGCAGGGCAAGATATGGCATGTCCATGTTTAAAAAGTTGGTTTAAGTCAAGAAATGGAAAGTTACCAAGCCTTGCTGCTGAACTAGACTATCTGATACCATTCTGAAGTATTGGGCAGGGGCTCCATCATGCTTTCATCTGGAAATAAGTAACAGTCCTTCAGATCTGAGGCTTGCCTGCTGGTGCCAAGCAGAGAGCCTGTGGTTAGCTCCAGATCCCTGTACGATGCAGGTGCTATTGAAAAGGCTGCTCTTCTAAAGTCCTTTGTGGCTTGTAAGTGGAGAAGAAACTTATCCAAATGTTACCTTGTAATATTGGCTTTTAAAGATTTTTATTCTTTTAACTTTTCCCTTCCCTTGATAGTGGAAGAAAGGCTAGTAAATAATAGCTGCAGTATGCGACACACACCACCCTCCCACCCCCATCCCCCAATATCTTTTCTTCATGTCTTCCCTCTCCCCTCCCCCAAAATAAAGAAATCGGAAGGACAAAGCCGGGTTGTTTGATAAATGAACTGATCAAAAGAAAACTTGCTCTAGTGGAAAGGTGGCTTCTAGCAGTCGTGCGTTTCCTAAACTGAGAATTCGAACACCAAGATGAGTTTAAAATTCTTGGCACGTTAAAATTCGGATTGCAGAAAGAAATTGTCTTGTTACAAGCCACCTTACGCGTCCGCGCTGCAGGGGTGAGGAGTGTGGAGAAACCAGAGCCACTCTGGGCTCCACGGCTGTCGCTCCAAGCCCCACGCGCATGCTCAGAAGTGGAGTGTATGAAGAGCGTAGCTGTCTGTTTGGCTGCAGCACCATTTGGGGAGGGTGGGCATCTCTGTGGGGTAACGGGGACTGGCAGGTTCAAAATTCAGTATTGCTTTGTTTCTCATAACAACTTGGATGCGTGTACCACCCTAGGGCAGCCTGATTGATTTGGTCGGATCCAGGTTGAAAACATTGTGTAGCAGCGTTAAGAGTTGAACAGTCGTTGAGACACTTGGTTCTCAGCCCACCAAGCGGACAGCTAACATGAATTGCACTTCACTGCAGCTTTAGTGTGACTGGTATAGGCCAAGACACTGCGCCTGCCTTAGGTTGCTGACTTCTTTGTTTCAGAGCTCTGGAGACACCTAGTTTGAAAGTGTTATTCCGTTTTGTGAGAACTTAATAAACGAGGAAAAACATCCTGAGTAAATTGCAATGTGTTTCTTTGGTTATCAGTCCATTTGAAAGATCAAGCCAGCAGATTCCTTACAGTTTGAACTAAAATTTAATTTCTTTGTAGATGTTTCAGAGCCTTTCTTCCAAAAAAAAAATGTCCCTGCTGTATGCAATTGCCCGATTAACCCTCTCCCTTCTGCATGTCTCCCTTGTTACAGACAGATTATCCTCATTCCCATGTGTTAAGACATATCCAAAAAAATGCAATTGCTTTGTTGAACTCTTACTAATGATCTTGTTTTATTTTCTCTCTTGTTTTTGGTTTTTCACCACTGATATTGTATTTAGAAGGTTTCAGGTGGGTGAAACCTCCTATTCCATGCGTAAGGTGCCTCGCTGAAGGGAGCTCGAGGCCTGGATCTAGGGCAGACACACACCTCCTCCTCCTCTTCCAGCAAGGAACGCACCGAAAAGTCACATGATGAGAAATATGGTAACGGGTTTGTAACTGCCACAGCAAAACCATTTGCCTCCATGCCTGAATCTTCTGTCTTGTGGCTTCAGAAACAGCTTAAAATATTTAATTACAAGCAAGTAATGTAAGAATATTTTATACTATTAGCCACAAATTCTTTCAAAGAAATAAAGTAAAAGTAAATTAAAATATTTTTTAAAGAAATAATTGGAGATAGTTAATAGTAAAAGCTTCTAACTCTTCCGGTTGTTCATTTTTTTCCTTTTTTCTTCTTTGTTTGGATTGCAGCGTTCTGCTCTTCTGATGATGCGCTGTGATCCTGCAGTAGCGCAAAGGCTGCGCAGCGGTAACGCGCATTGCGTGCGATTAAAGCCCCCGTGAACGGTTGACTCGATGATTAATCTCTGATCGGGCCACTGCCCGAGCTCCAGGCTGAAGCCTTTTGGATAAAATTGGCTTGTAACTCATTTTACAGAGTCCAGCCATCAAATTTAACATGCGAGTTTTGTGTGGGCCTGTCTGGTAGATTAATGATTCTGGTTGGCTGTTCACTGCACCTTGGGGCAATCACTAGAGCCAAGCAGTTCGCAGCGATAGCGTGGCGCCGTGCTGGGTAGGATGCGCAGCGATTTCTTGCGCTTGCATTACAGGGACCTAAACCTTCATGCAATCCTGTCATTTGAGGTTTTGAAGCTGCAGGAGAGGTTGAATTGCATTTGAAGAAACCAGGAGACAAGATATGGATGGGGTGTGTCATCTCGTTTGATAAGCACACTTAAAACTGAGGAGTGGTTTTATCTTTTTCAGTAGCTTTTTTAAAAAAATTTTTTTCAGTAATTTCTGTCTTAATTTAGAATATTTGAAAATTTTGTTCCCGAGCGAAGTTGTTTTTACACAGTAATTTTTTGATTTTTACGCACTTAGAGGCAACAGACGTTTCTGGTGAATGACTTGAATTGTTTTGAAGATGATTTCTCTGGCGATCTGGTGTCTGAAGGAGTGTTAATCTGTTACCAGCATAACTGAAAAATGGTGGGCTTGCACCTGGGTTTTGGTTTGCGCTGGCGCAGGATCAACAACAGTTTGCAGCGCATTAGTTTTGGCGCAAGCTAGCCTATACTGCAGGGTCACTTTTGGCTGGTTAGAGAAGGCATACTAACAATTATTTTTTCTCATTTTTTTCTTTTTACAAATATTCCCCTTCCCTTGTATCTCTCTTCTTTAACTATTCCAAGGCCTGTTACTTAAAAGCAATTGAGACTCAACCAAACTTTGCAGTGGCTTGGAGTAATCTTGGCTGTGTTTTCAATGCCCAAGGAGAAATTTGGCTTGCAATTCATCACTTTGAAAAGGTAACTACCTAAGGGAGTCAGCTTCACTGCTAGATTTGAATGTGCTTGCAGGTGATAAATATTTTGATAGTGGAGAACTTTGTATGATCCTGTTTGTTAACAGCTCCTGTTAAATAAAAATCTGATTTGATGATAATGCTTTGTATGCTTTGTGTGTGAGAGAAAGAATCAAGTTGGTGCTAGGTGCTGAGAAGAACAGTTTTAAGTGACACATTAATTCCTCTTCTCCAGGGTTATTTTTTACTACTGTTCAGACTTCTCTAGATTAGTGTCATTAAATAGTTGTCTGATGCCTTCCAATTAGTGTCTGATTGGCACTGTAATTAATTTTGTCCTCATCTGTGGAGTTTTTAGAGTGCCCTAAAGCTGAATTTAAGATGTGGCAACCGTTTCTTTGTGAAATTCGTGGCTTTAAATCTACAGAAAAAAGTCTAGCTGCTCGAGATTTTTTTTTTAATGTGTGTTTAGTTAGTGATAGATGAAGTATTTTGATTTGGAATTAATAATTCCCATGAGGCTTTAAGAGTGGGGCTTGTCAGATACTCACGTGTAGCTTTGTACTGCAGCTTCTGTAACTATATCAGTATAAGTGGTTTTTTGCATTTTATTAGTTTTGAAGGGAGCAAAATTGTTTTAGTTAAATGGCTACTGAATTTTCCCTGCACACATGATGTATTTGCTGTTTCCTTGTTCTTGTGAACAAGCCTGTTCCTGCACTGGTAAAGCTTTAAAATTCTGTCTTTGCAGTAGATAAAGGATAACAGATAAGGTTTCTTAGGGTTTCTTCCCTAAAAACAAGCTAAAGACAGCATAGCATCAGTAGACAGGAGTGTTAAGTATGATCAACCTAATGTGAAATAAATGCTTAACACTTCATTCTGAAGTAATTGCAACTCAATAGGTAAGCAGACAAATAAATTTGAAGGTAGTACATGCTACATTCATTTCTACAGATAAATAACTTTGCTCTGTGATTAGTTTGTATGTTTTCTTTCCTAACTAGGTTATTGATAGTCTTAAAAGCTTACAGATTATGTTTATCAAATTTTTAAGAAACAGCAAACAGTTCAGTTTCATAGAAAATGTGTTTCTGTTTAATGCTCAAAACTTCAAAAATATTTTCAGGCTGTAACACTTGACCCAAATTTTTTGGATGCTTATATCAATCTGGGAAATGTTCTGAAGGAGGCAAGGATATTTGACAGGTAAGCAGATCAATACTGTTGCTCTCTGTGGCTCGTCAGATGTAACGATACAGATTACGTTCCTTCTGTAAAGTGTCTGTGGACAGGGGTGGCAGAGCCTTCAGCTGTGAGCTTAGCAAGCAAATGGCTTTGAAGTGCAGACAGACCAGGCTACTGGTCTGTTTAAATAAAAATAAAAAATTTGGTGAAATGTATTCTTTCTTGTTGCTTTCTTGTACTTAATGCATTGTCAAAAACGAGAGTTTCTGATGAAAATAGATTTGAAATTAAGGCTGGGGAGGGTAAAAGTAAGATGCATGAGAAAGACCTTCTGAATGCTTGAATTCTCTGTTTTCAGTATGTGATTCAGAACATAATTTGCAAGTGTGTCTCTTCTAGAATTTCCCTTCTGTGTGAGACAAACTAGAATGCTGTAATTCAGCTAAACATCTGATGGAATATTCTGTATTTGTGACATCGGCCTCATGTTATTGTGTTGGGTTGAAATAGTGTTGCTGTGTTGAACTAACCTGTTCTGAGACCTCTAATCAGATACATGAATCTTTTGTTTCTGGGAAGAGATCCAGGCTGTGTTGTTTATATGCAATGTACCATATTGCATCTGTTAATTGGTTTTTAATTTCTGATAGCTGTGGTTTGTGGCCCCAAATTTAATAAAAGCTTGCAGGGAACAGGTTAATTATCAGCACTGCACACAGTCTAATTGATTCAGTGATGTCTGATTTAACCATGAATTAGTGGACCAAACCAGGGCCATGTTTTTCCACAATTTCAGATTTTACATCACCTTTTAAACATTTACTTATGTATATTGTTATGGTTTTCCTAGAAATTGAATTTGAATACATCAGGCATTTCTATAGTGCTATAGGAGCATATAATTAAAGATTTCACTTTTGAACAAAGTGATGATTTAAGTCTTAAGTAAATAATGATAGGTTAGTGGAGAGAATAAAGATGTAATGTGATACTGCTTATCTTGTCAAAATTGAATAATAAACTGGCAAAAAATGGAGTAAGGAAAAAAAAGGTGTTTTTCCTAGTCATGAAGAGTGTTAAAAAAAAGTAGCTGAAAGCTTTGCTTGTTTTCCAGAAGACTTACCGTTCACTTTACACTGTACCAAGGTAAATAACTCTTGTTCTCTGGAGGATTGTTTACCTTCTCTTTTTTTTTTTTTTTCCCTTTTATTTTGTTACAGAGCTGTGGCAGCTTATCTGCGAGCCTTGAGTTTGAGCCCAAATCACGCAGTTGTGCACGGCAACCTTGCCTGTGTGTACTATGAGCAGGGCCTGATAGACCTGGCCATAGACACCTACAGGAGGGCCATTGAGCTCCAGCCCCACTTCCCTGATGCCTACTGCAACCTGGCCAATGCCTTGAAGGAGAAAGGCAGTGTAAGGAGCACTTCTTTCTTCTTAAAATGACAGTGAATGGTTTTTTGATAGGCACCAGTTTGTTCAGTTGTTGGGCAAGTTGTTAAAATGGATGTTAACCTCACTGAAAAGGAAGAATAATTCAGGAAATTTGCATCTCGAACCTTCAAAAGTGATTGTATAATGACTTGTCATAAACAGTGCTTTTCCAATCAGTGTTACTATATTAACTGTGCCCCTTTTTTTGCAGGTGGTAGAAGCAGAAGAATGCTACAACACAGCCCTTCGACTTTGCCCCACTCACGCAGATTCTCTCAACAATCTGGCAAACATCAAGAGGGAGCAGGGCAATATTGAGGAAGCTGTCCGTCTTTATCGGAAGGCTCTTGAGGTACAGTTGAGGGAGAGGTGGGTGGTTCAAGCTGGGAATGTGTCATAGGACATAATTCTAAAAAAAAGTAAGGAAATACAGTAATAAATGCACAGATATTTTTGCTATGGTCTGCTTGAGATGTTTGAGACAGAGTCAACTTCTTTTTCTTCCAGGTGTTTCCAGAGTTTGCTGCAGCGCATTCAAACTTAGCAAGTGTTCTGCAACAGCAGGGAAAGTTACAGGAAGCTCTGATGCATTACAAAGAGGCTATTAGGTAAATGGATATTCCCTGTAAGAGTCCCAGGCTTTCCTAATGGGAAAGCACCTAGATTTGTACAGAAGATGACTTAGTTGTGTGTTGTAATTTCCATAGTTGCTCTTCAAATGGAAAAATCTGGGTATGAGCATGTTTTCTCATTGGAGGAGGAGCTTTTCCTGTTTGTGACATATTCTCTTTATTTTTCAGAATCAGCCCCACATTTGCAGATGCTTATTCTAATATGGGAAACACTTTGAAGGAGATGCAGGATGTTCAAGGAGCTCTGCAGTGCTACACCCGTGCCATTCAGATAAACCCAGCTTTTGCTGATGCCCACAGCAACCTGGCCTCAATTCACAAGGTAGCACATGCGAATGATTCACTCTTACAAGAGTGTGGTGGGGCACTGTGAGTAGTTACCCTGAGGATATTTTTACCTGCTGACTCATTTCTGTCTCTGCAGGATTCAGGGAATATACCAGAAGCCATTGCCTCTTACCGTACTGCTCTGAAACTGAAACCTGATTTCCCAGATGCCTATTGCAACTTGGCCCACTGTTTGCAGGTGAGGAAGATGAGGCTTTGATTTTAATTCTTAGGATTCCTCTACAGGAGATTACTAATTTAAATGTAAAGAGTGTTAGACTTAAGTTTTAAATCGGGAGATAAGATTATACAGTTGTCAACAATAATTACAGAAGTTCTTCCATTTTTGGAAGAAACATTAATCTTAATTAACCTGTGAAATAACTGATAGAGGCCAGAGGAAGCTGTTATCCTAATCTTTTATGTTTTTCCTTTTTTATAGATTGTCTGTGACTGGACAGACTATGATGAAAGAATGAAGAAGCTGGTTAGCATTGTAGCTGATCAGCTGGAGAAGAACAGACTGCCTTCTGTACACCCACATCATAGCATGCTATATCCCCTTTCTCACAGTTTTAGGAAGGCAATTGCTGAGAGACATGGAAATCTCTGTTTGGACAAGGTAGGAGATTCTATACAGGCCAGTTGTTGATTATTGATTGAAGTTCTTTGGGGTTATTCCTGTTCCTACTCAAAATCTAATACTCAGATTTGTCAGTATTAGCCTTTGTAAGCTTTCTGAGTCACTGACATGTGAAGAGATGGGATGTAATGTTCATAGCTATTAGTGCTTGTGAGTTTTGAGACCAACTACTTGTGCAGGTTACCATTTATAATTGAAAATGTGCCTACAGCTGGTGAGAGGGTCTAGTTAACTAATGAAAGATAACACTTTGTCATAGTGCTTGTCTGAGTAGCCTGATAATCCTGTCAGACAGTGGTTACAAGGTGATGCCTGGGGAAGATGGAGAGCAAAGAACAGAAGAAATGCTGTGGTGCCTCACAGCAATCCTGTTCTGGTCACAAACGTCTTGTGGTTTGAGAACTTCCTGAGGATTGTGGTGTGGTGTCAGTGTATTTAATAATCATGGGTGGAATACTGAAACTGTTAGAAAAGTAGAAATGCAGTAGCAATGTCTGTATTTGTCTGAGAGCAGAGACATCACATCTTGTGACACAGTGTGTGGGCACTGCACTTGGCTCCAGTGGAATATGTAGAACGCAGGTTTGGAACAACAGATGTCTGTGCTTGCTTGAATGTGGGATAAGGTTAATTCTGCAAACTCCTAGAGGGGTTTTGTCCCTTTGTTTAGATTTTAGTTCCTGAGTTTGTAAACACTTGTGTGTTTTCTTGGCAGATTAATGTCCTTCACAAGCCACCATATGAGCATCCCAAGGATTTGAAGGCCAGTGAAGGTCGACTTCGTATTGGCTATGTGAGCTCTGATTTTGGAAACCATCCAACCTCCCACCTAATGCAGTCAATTCCAGGCATGCATAACTCAGACAAATTTGAGGTAAAAATATAAGTGGCATGCTTAAAGTTGTAAATATGGCTATATAACTTTTTTTTCCTTGATGCAAGCAATTAAACAAGGAAGAGCAATTTCTTGCTTCTTGGGTTTTTTTATGGGTTTGAAGAGTTCTTCAGCCCAAGTCATCCTCCTTTACCAATATGAGGTGCTGTTTTCAGATAGACTTGCACTTTCCTACTTGGGAGAACTAGTCACTGTTATAAAGCTTCCCTGCGGCTTAGCTTGTCTGTTCAGCTTGATTCATAGTTACGACTCTCACTAATTACAAAGTCAGAGGTGACTTGAAGGCATTCTTAGAGATTTAATTCTTATGCAGATCTGTCTGTTAAAGTTATTTTGCCTTGAGCTGATGAGAACACTGGATGTGTGTCTGTGCAGGATGCAGTGCCATTCTCTGGCACCAGAACTAGGCTTGGTTCAAATGTGTCAAAAAATGTCCCAGTGCCTCCTCTTCTTTCTCAACTGGTAAATGCCATGTAAATAAAAATGATTTGTGTGAAACTAGCTGTAATTTAAAATCACTATATAGCACAGTTATTTTATGGACAAGCTGTCATAGATACTTAATTTTTGGTGCCTCATATTCTAGGTATTCTGTTATGCCCTGAGTCCTGATGATGGGACAAACTTCCGTGTAAAAGTGATGGCTGAAGCAAATCATTTCATTGACTTATCTCAGGTGAGCTTGTTTTATGCATTGACCTTTTAGCAAACCTAAATTTTTCTGCATTAAGAAAGAGATTAATCTGTAGTTTGAGATTCTTAGTTGCAGTTATTTCTTGAATTAGGCTGATGTTAGTCTTGAGAATTTTGAAATTTGTAGCTGTATTGGCATTATGACCTACCTGGGATGTGGTTATTATCTTGTGACCTCTGATTATCAAAAAGTAACATTATCAATATTCCATAACTCTCACATCAGATCTCAAGATAAGTCATATTGGAATGTCATGGGGAAGTCCAGATGTCACAACTGCAAATACATTTAGGCTTGCCTTAGGTTCAGTGTGAAAACTGACCATGATTTCAGTATACATGGAAGTCAAGGCCAAACCCTGCAGAGTAGTTAACTGGCTTGTTCTTGATCTTCATTTTGATCTTCTGTGATGCCTTAGTTTGTGAATGTGCTGAATGTGCCACTTGTCCTGTGTAAGCTTTAATTACTGATTAGCCTTATAGAGTGGGTGTGGAGGAGAGTGTCCTGTTTTGTATAACCTCAGTTTCTAGCCTTTAACTTCTGTTTTACTGCTGCTCAGCTTTACTGTTGCATTGAGAATTTATGCTTCTGTAAAACCAGGAGTAACAAGATTTTAGTCTCACTTAAATTAAATTACGCAGTTGGCATCTATCCATTGTTACACTGATGACTAAACACATTTATTACTGGAAGGCTGTAAACAAAAAGAACATGTATTTATGTATTTATTTATTTACTCATAGATACCATGTAATGGAAAAGCAGCAGACCGCATCCATCAGGACGGGATTCACATTCTCATTAATATGAATGGCTACACCAAAGGAGCCCGAAATGAATTGTTTGCCCTGAGACCAGCACCTATTCAGGTAATTAAGTTACAGGGCTCTTAGGAAGCCAGAAACAATGTCAAGAGTTTTTTGTGGGGATTTTTTGACTAAGGAGTTTTCTAAAATGCCTATGGGTAGAGAATGAGAGGAATCTTAATAAGGGTCATTCTAGACGACAGCAGTTGTCTCAGGTGGGAGAAGCTGTAATCACTGATGGTGGTGTTCAGGCTTCAAGCTGCATGTCATGGGGAAAAATTGCTTGAGAGATCAATTTTACAGTATTTGAGCTGTTCACTGTCTTGGTATTGAAAGTTTGGAGTTAGGAGTTGATCTTCAGTTGGTAAAGCAGAAGAAGGAACTTGAACCTGTATGTGGCGAATATGACTTAAAATTCATTGATTTTTAACTGCCTTTATTTTTGTAATGCGTGTGGAAATGAAGCCTTGCTTGTTTTTTAGGCAATGTGGCTAGGGTATCCTGGAACCAGTGGGGCATTGTTCATGGATTATATCATCACAGATAAAGAAACTTCACCAGTTGAGGTGGCTGAGCAGTATTCAGAGAAATTAGCTTACATGCCAAACACTTTCTTTATCGGAGACCACGCCAACATGTTCCCCCATCTGAAGGTATGTTGGAAGATAGGGCAAGAAAAGTAGGTGTTTTCCATAGGTGTCTTTATGAAATGGCACTTAGTATAGTATTGGTAGGGGATCTTGTAACTTCTTGACATCATTTTTTTTCGACAGAAAAAAGCAGTCATTGATTTCAAGTCCAATGGTCATATTTATGATAACAGGATTGTTTTGAATGGCATTGACTTGAAGGCATTCCTTGACAGCCTTCCTGATGTCAAGATTGTTAAGGTGAGAGCTGCTCTTGTCTGTGTACAGTCCTGGGGACTGAAGGCAGTGCTCCCTCTGATCCCTGTGTGATTTATCTCAGATGAAGTGTCCTGACAGTTGTGACAATGCCGATGGCAATGCCGCCCTCAGCATGCCAGTGATCCCTATGAACACCATAGCAGAGGCTGTGATTGAGATGATAAATCGTGGGCAAATTCAGATTACTATCAACGGCTTCAACATCAGTAATGGATTGGCAACTACTCAGGTGAGTCACTTCAGGACACTGTTCTCTTGGTGTTTATGTTATATATGTATATTTTAAAATAACAACAAAGAGAAACCTCCAAGCAAATATGTTTTCTGTCGTGTTGATTCGTTTAGTTGTCATACTGAAGGAAGCTCATTATAAGCCACAGATGTACTGGAAGATGATCTTCCCCCCCAAAGATAGAGGAATTGTATCTAGAGGTATCTAAAGTCCAAAGAAGTTAATTCTTGTTGCATAAAGAAGACATTTGCTTGATCTGAATTTGAAGGCAAGATTTCCTTATTGCCTGCAGCCTACTGAAATTTGTGACGTGTTACTCAGTGTCAGTTGTGTTTTTTGGTTAGAAAAAAAAATTGCTGAGTAATAGAATAGAGGCAAAATTATTCCACAACATTTATTCATCTCTGTCTTTCAGAATTGTGCGCTATATTACCACCTCTCAGTGCTTAACAGTTCATGGGATTTTAGTGACAGCCACTGGTGTTAACTCTTCTTCCACTGCAGAACAGTTTTTCCTTTTTAGAAATGCCATATTCTGACATTGGCATAACTCATTATCTTGTGAATTTTATTCAATTTACAGTCCCTCGGGAACCTTTTTTACATAATTTTGATACCTTTTATTACCACTGCTCTGTTCATAATCTCATACCTTGGTTTATTTTTGAGTTCTTTTCTTCGCAACTGAGACTTTTCTTTGAGTTGGTAATAGTTTGTCTTAGTTTGATCAGTAAGGCTATTAGCCATTTTTTCTGAAGTTATCATGGGGAATTCTTAATACTTCACCACTGAGATGAAACACTCTAAGCTCTGTCGGTGCACTTCTAAAACAGGATTTCTGTCTTTCAGTGACACTAAAACACTTCTTTGTGCTGAGATGAGCTACTTTTGGGCATAGGTCAACAAGAACTGAGCATTGTGTTTTTTGAGGTCTCAGTGACATGAATAAGTAGCATATTTACCAACTTCTGCTGAGCTGTTGTGCATCTTCTAAGAGTCAGTGACAGTGAGTCATTGTCATTCACATCAAGTGTATCATCAGTGGCTGGCTGCAATGCCACTGTCTAAATTTTAAATACATAAGTATGTAAAAGTACATATATATAAGGAAAAAGGCTCTAAGTAGCTTTGTTGCTCTCTTTATGTGGTTTTGATCCCATCATTGCATGTCATTATTAAAAAAATTAAAAATCCTGCTTCCATTTTGCTAATCCTCAAGACTCTTGCATGGTAACTTGATTATTCCGACTTCATCCTCTGCTGCTTTTTATTAGCATATTCCTATTCTTTGTGAAAGGCTGTAAAATCAATTTTTTTAAAAAGTTTGTCATTAACTCTTCTAATTTTCTCCTTGTCAACTGGTTCCTTACAGTCTTATCAGTTAAATATGAGTCTGCATCTGTTGATTATCTGTTCTGTGCTTACTGTGTTCTATCTTAAAAAAGAAAAACACGCACAAAAAATCCACCCAAAAATAAACCACAAAAATCCAAACAAAACAAAACCCACCTTTGCTTTCTAAATACCTTTTTATTCTGTCTTTCAGTTTTAATTTCATTTTTGGTCTCAAGGAAATTACATGACCTTAAGGAGGATAGGATTCCATATGTAATGCCTCTTTATATGATTCTTCTTTCCAATTATTCCAGTTACTTGGAATTTCGGGGAGAATTAGGAAGGGCATGAAAATGCCCAGTGTTTTTTGCCTTGGTGGTTGCAACATTGTGGCATCCACAAGCTGTACACATACCAGTTAAATTCTTGCTGTGGGTAAGTAGACAATTTTGTTTTGTATCATAAAACCAAAGCTATGCTTACAGTTAATTTTTTATGCTAACAAATGCGTGTCAGGAGAATTCCAGAGGGCATAGTCTTGTTTCTTGCAGTTTCAATATTTCAGTAGCTTTTTTTCCTTTTAGATAAACAACAAAGCAGCAACTGGTGAAGAAGTTCCACGGACTATAATTGTTACTACCCGTTCCCAGTACGGCTTGCCAGAGGATGCTGTTGTGTACTGTAACTTCAATCAGCTCTATAAGATTGATCCTTCCACCTTGCAGATGTGGGCTAATGTGAGTATCTCTGTCCAGTGGGAAGTCTAAGCTCAGACTTCTGGCAAAGCTCTTCAGGTTAGGGGAAACTTTATGCAAGTTAAGTTTTAACTTTGTGGAAAACATTGACCTTGAGCCATTTGAATCCGAACAGTGGTCATGTGGCAGGGCTTAGTGTTAGTAGAATATAGAGGATTTGGGATGTATATAAAACAATATCTGTGTATCTAGCCAGTGAAAATTTATGATTGGGATGGCTTAAGAATGCTGGTTCTCCATTGTAAAATAATTTTGGATTTCCTTAGTCTCTGTAATTGAGTTATAATTGGCCTTGGCAGTTGGTACACTGATGAATCTGAGTGGAGAGCATCTGTATCAGCTTCCAGTGCATTGCTGAGAGCTACTTGGGGGGTAATTTTTATATTCCACATAAATAAATGAGATCATAAAGTTCAAGACTTACTCTCTTAAGGAACTGCTCTGTAAAGTGTTGCTCAGAGTTGTTGTCTCTTTCAGTGGGATCAGAAATGCAGTCCCAGTGATCTCATTCGTAATGATCATCTGTTTAATTTCTACTCGATACCTCAAAGTACTGAATGATGATGCCTTCCACTTCATTTTAGTATGTGGCAATTTCTTGTTCAGGAAAGTAAATGTTCCTTCTGAAATTTCTGTATTTTCTTCTTATTTTTGTTACAGATCCTAAAAAGAGTTCCCAACAGTGTGCTGTGGCTGCTACGTTTCCCAGCTGTAGGAGAGCCCAATATCCAGCAGTACGCACAAAACTTGGGTCTTGCCCAAAACAGAATCATCTTTTCACCTGTTGCCCCCAAAGAAGAACACGTGAGGAGAGGGCAGTTGGCTGATGTTTGTCTGGACACTCCCCTTTGCAATGGGCACACAACTGGCATGGATGTGCTCTGGGCTGGGACTCCAATGGTCACTATGCCAGGTAATGCAGCAGGGAACTTACACTGAATACATGGGTTGGAATATTTGTAATTTTTTAGTAACAGCAAACACATCAGACTTGACCTTTTGTAGAGGCAGAAGGAAAGTAACTCCTAGTGTGTGATAAATTACTTGATAAACTCATTCCTGGTTGGTTTTGATTTGCCTTTTATTTCTTTTATTTTCTTTTCTTCAGGGGAGACTCTTGCCTCACGAGTTGCTGCCTCGCAGCTCACTTGCCTGGGTTGTCTTGAGCTCATTGCAAAAAGCAGACAGGAGTATGAGGATATTGCTGTGAAACTGGGAACTGACCTGGAATAGTAAGCAAACTTGGACTCTCTAATGTGGGAACATCAAGAATGTAATCTATTTGGGCGCAGTGCTGAGACATCAGTAGTTCTAATCCTGCAGATATTTTATATGTAAAATAGCTGGGCATTCCTCTTCTAGAGGTGTCTTGTGTTGCAGTTAGTTCAGCTTCTGCGTTTATGGTAATTTAACAGCACTCCCAGTTGAATAAGAAAGAAACTGCTTATGTGGAAAAGTGCAATACAGTTGACATTTTGTTCTTTCTAAATTGAAGATTAAGCAGTTTGTCACTACAGATTAAAATCATGTTGTAATGTGTTGCTGCACTGCAGATAATACAGCATGTTAATGTTGCAGTTCTTCTGATTTGAAGTGGTTGTGCTGGTCTGTATCAGAAATAAGAGGAGATAGAGCAGGAATTTGGTGGAGGTGGGGGGAGCAGGTGTTTTTGGAACAGTCGTACAGACAGTTCTGGGTTAGCTGAAAATAGCACATTTCAAAGGTAAACAGTATTACGGAGTGTTTGGAACATCTCATGACTGCTGTAACTCTCTCTTGCAGCCTGAAAAAGATCCGTGGCAAAGTGTGGAAGCAGAGAATATCCAGCCCTTTGTTCAACACGAAGCAGTACACGATGGACCTGGAGCGGCTGTACCTCCAGATGTGGGATCACTACGCTGCGGGCAACAAACCGGACCACATGATCAAACCAGTGGAGGCCAGTGAGTCTGCATGAAGAGACTGGGTGTGCCCACCAGGAACTCTCCAGGAACTGAGCCTCTCCAACACTTGTGCAGAGACGATGAGCTAAAAACTGTGCATTTCTACTTAATCTGCCTGGTACTCTGTGGCTGAAGTAATACATGATGGTGATTAAAGCACAGCCAGACTTATTTCTTGCATGATAGGGAAAGACTCAATAGAGCCTGGGATCCTTTTATTCCATGAGGAATTTGAATGGGATTGAGCCGTGTACATGTGAGCCTGTGTGTATGAGTGATAAAGTGGGTGCTGGGGGAAGTTTGAACTGCCCAACCAGTTTATGATATCATGGATTGATTTAATCTTCCTATGAACCTCTCTCCTTTTATGTGGATTGGGAATTGGAGCGTTTTAACATTTGATTTTGGGTACTCCTGTTGGTATATATGTGGTTCTCCCATGACAAGATTTCCAGCTAGCGAGTTGCTCCCGGTGTTAATTTCTAAACTGCGTGGACTGAAAGGGCGTATGTGCTGGTGTAGTCTTTTTTTATAGGTTTTATAAACCACTTGAGCCTATATCAGCCTTTTAATGTTTGACCTCTGTTTTGGAGCTCTCTGTAATGTGTTGGTTAAGATAAGGAAGTTTGTTTTGTTTCGTTTTGTTTTGTTTTTTTAAGCTTCTACAATAACTCAGCTAATTGGCTTCATGATGGCAGCTCCTATTCTGTTAAAAAACCAAATTTGATTTGAAAAGAATCCTCCCCACAAGTGTTTGAGNGGGCAGCGGGGCCGCGGCATCGGCCTCGGGCGGGACGAGCCCCGAGAGAGGCGCCGCGGGGAGCCAGGGCAGGNAACCAAATTTGATTTGAAAAGAATCCTCCCCACAAGTGTTTGAGGTAAACACAAACTGGTGCCAAATACAGATCTTTCAGGAATGATTGTTAATTATGTATAGGGGCGCAGTCCTAGGTACTGTAGCAAAGACTTTAAAAAAAAAAAATAAAGCTTTGGTTTGCCAGTTTGACTGATTTGACCGCTGTTTCACGTTTTGTGCTGCCGTCAGAAGGAAAACCTTACTCTTCGTGTGATGTTTTGAGCAGCTGTTTGGGCAGAAATGGGTGATTTTGGTTGGAATAAGCGGGATTGGCGCGGGGCGGGGGCGGGGGCGCTGTCGGCGCCGCCCGTGTGCGCATGCGCGGTGCCCCGGAAGCGCGGGCCGTTCGAGCGCCATGGCGGGAGCGGCGGCGCGGGCGGGCCCNATAATCCGTGTGTGTATATATAGATACGACATACTACGTTGCATGTGTATATATAAATATGACATACCACGTTGCATGTAGTACATATATATATATTGATTTATAATTCTAGATTGCGCCCCCGTTTGTTTTATGGCGATTGGTAGGTATTAACGTGTTTCAGAATTGCAGTCATTAAGGTTTAAGTAAAGTCCATTTAAAAAAAAAAAAAAAAAAGCTGTCTTCCTGTTTTTTTCAGCAGCTGCATAACGTATTTTTGAAGTTGTTAATGTTTGGTTCATGTTGTCACAAAACGAAATAAATAACTTGGTAAGAGTATTGTGGGCTGCCTCTACATTTGCACGGGTATAGCAGTCCAGGTGGTAGTGCCTCCATTCTGCCTCTCAAAATAGCTTTATGACAGCTGCTGCATTTTGCTAAATATTCGTGACAGCTCTATTAAAGTGCACTTTATGCAAAAGCAGCTTCTTACTCATCAGTGCATGGGTTGAGGTTTCAGGCTTACTATATCACACTTCTCTGACAGATCATAGACCACATGTTAGACAAGAAATGAGCTTTCTACAGAGTTAAAATAGTTCAGCCTATTTGGGACTTTCAGTGTTTTTCCCAATGTGTATTTGGTTCTCAGTGTTCACGGGTGTTTCAGGCCAGTGGAGATGCAAATCCTGCTGTGACCTGAAGTTGTGCATTTCATTTTTGCAGCAGTGCCCTGTACTTCTCTTCCAGCAGTGATGATGAATTTGAAATGTGTAAGTAATGACATGTTAATTTGTGTTATGAGGGAGTATGAAAAGGACACAATCCTGTCTAATTATAGTGAAGCATTCTTACACATTACTTTCTTTCATTTCTTGTGCTGCAACTTAATTCTCTCCTTGCTGTGCAGTCTTGGTGTCTGTGCCACAGGGAGTGTTCTTGAATTGCCTCTGTTTGCCTTGCATTATATTTTTCTTATTGCCTCAGTTTTGTCTGTTCTCTGTCACTCACTTGTTTCCTTCTTAGTCTCCAGAGACTAGAAAACTGCTGCCAGCTTTGAGGAATTGAGAGTTGGAATTATATGTAAATATAATTGTGTTTGCTTTTTGAAAATAATTTAGAGTTAATTTTTACTAGTTGCAAACTTTTAAAAATTCTTAACAAGAGACACAGAACCTGGTTCTTAATTGATCTTCTTTTGTTACAGTTTTAGCTCGACTGAAAACTCCCAAATCTGTTCCTAAAAAGGCACATGCAAGGTGGGTGCCATCATTAATGAATTTTCTGTGTTCATATTTTAGTTTTCTGTATCATATTTACTAATCAGAATGCAGGAGAAGAATCTAAAGGCTCTAGAAGAGAGTGCAAGATAGAACTGTTCCATCTTCAGTCATGTTCAGGGCAAATGTAAAATGGGATTTTTGGAGGTGCACATGCTCTTGCCATTCCTATTCATGGATGCAGTTGGTGACATTTGCTGTGAGCAGCTGATAATGTTGTATTGGGTGGCTTTTTTTGGATTGCTGTTTTAGTAAGGCAAACCTACTGCTCTGTTTTTCTGCTTACTCCTACCTTTATTCCACACAATTTGCCCTTTTTTTTACAGTTTGAAAGGCTTCATTGATGACTCGGATGATTTCTTCTTGGACATGAAAGTGAAAAAGAGCACAACCAAGAGTGGTAAGCAGTCACCCACAATAAAAAAAAAAGAAAAAATACTTTACTTTCTTTGTGTTTTCCTGTTGTCCAAAGGATTTATTCTGTGTTAAGACAAAGGCAGGTCTCCTAAATGCAACTCCCAGAACTTTAAGCTCTTTCTTTTGAATTGCAGCACGGAAAGATCTTCAGATCTCAAAAAAGCTGACAACTCCTGGAAAAAGAAACACTTGCTGCCAGGAATTGCAGTATCCAGACTCTTCAAGTGACACTGAAGATTCTGTCTTTGCAGAAAGTCCATGGCACAACCACCAAAAAAAGGGAGTGAAAGACTTAAAAGAGAGTCAGAAGCGCACAAATCTTTCACCTCTGCAGAATCGGAAAGAGTCAGTTTTCAAAGGCAGTCCAGATTTACTTGTTAGAAGGAAAGAAAGAAGCTGTGAAAGTACAGAAAATAAATTGCCACCTGTGGCACTAGGACACGGTACATGGGTGGAATCAGATAGCTCAGATGACAGTGTTGGATCTTTAATGGAACGGATAAAGAAGCAAAGCCTACCTCGAAAACCAGTCTTAAGCACAAGTAAAACTGTCTTTCAGCCAAGCACAACAGGTGAGCAGTCCTGGGCTAACTTGCAGTGGTAATTGCCTGGTTCTTTCCTTTTGTGTGGCATCAACCTCTGAGGCGCAGCCTTGCAGAGGATTTTGGTTTACTCCTCTGACGATTCAGAAAAGTTATCTTGTGCTATCAAGATACAAGTTTTTCACTCTTGCTTGCTTTTGTCATTGTAGACACTTCTAGTTTTTAAAGTTATTCTGAAAGCAAATCTGGTGGATCCTTCTGGTGGTTTCTGATGATTCTCTGATTTCTTTTTTTAATACATGCTGTGTAATCCTATGACTCTTCCTGTTGAACTAGAAAACATCAAACTACTCTGCAAAGATGCACAGCCTGTGCAAGGGGAGGGAGTCAAGACACCAAAGCCAAAATCCACTTCACTTCAAGAAACACCTTCCATGATAACAACTCCTGCTGCAAGAATCCCTGGGAATGAATCAGTCAGTTGCTCCCAGTCAGCAAAGACAGAGAAAAGGTGAGTGTTTCTCCATTGTTCCTGTGTTCTAGGACAATTGCAGATGGACAGAGATGCTAAGCATTTTGCATAGGATGATGTGATTCCTCTGCTACCTAGAGACTTCTACTAATTCAGCGTTTGTTAATGGTTGAATAGCTGCAAACCGGAGTTTGCAGTCTCCAGCATGGCAGGGAGAATATAAACTGATCTCTGCCTAGGGGAATTGAAGGCAAACCTGACAAATGTCAAATCTTCTTTGTAAATGTTGTCTCTCTTGCTATTCCTTGTCTTGTACAGCATGTGCTGACTCTACAGATTGTCTATATCCAGCTGCTAACCTCTGAAGAGATATCAAAACTGATTCTATTAGTAATTCATGCCTTTTAAACAAGAGTGTATTGATTTTTTAGTGTGTATCCTTATAACTTAGAGAATTCATGTTTTTTTTTTCTATATGTGGGTGCATCTTAGGCTTTTCAAAAGAATGCATTTTTTATTTCTTATAGCTGCCCTTATTATGCCTTCTGGCCACATGCTGTTTTCTTTAATCATTTTATGAAGTGTATACAATACCAAACTTTTAAATTATACCTTTAAAGGTGAGACTTTGTCAGAATGCTGCAGCATTGGAGTTAGTAATCCTGGTGGAGTGTCTGCTTCCCCTGAAATCATTCCTGAGCATTCCTGGACCATCTTTGTCTGTTTCTGAAAATACACCTTTATTGTGATGATTATGTTAGGGCTACATTGATTAAATTTTGGTATAGTTGCGGCTCTCTGCGTCACAAAGTCTGAGTCTCTTTTCCTAATTAGGAGTCCTCATAATCTAATTTTGTGAATTAATGAAGTAACTGCAGGACTGGTGCAACAGCTCTGCCCCTTCATGCCCTCAGAGGGGTAAGAGGACAGTCATGGGCCTCATGAGGGCAAGCTGATGCAGAGTCAGGAGAAGTTTATGCCACTTGAAGCATCCCTGAGATCTTTATTGGCTTGCAAGTGGTCATTATTTTTCTCCCTGTATTTTTCCATATCTCTGTACTTCAGCAAACTGCTTAATGAGTTTTCTTGCAGGCTCAGGGTATGCTCAGTGCCTGGTTGCTTCTTGCAAGATCTTTCAAATCCAGCTTCCCACTATGTGAAGTATTTCAAGAAAAATAAAGAGGAGCTGGCCCAGAAGCTCTACAGGCTGTTTAATAGTACCATCTTTGAGCAAAAGGTTGGTTTCAAAACAAGAACTGCCATGCTAAAATGCTGGTTAATATATTGCTCCTCACTTTTTGATGTGATTGCTCTTTATCCTCTTCAGGTTAAGCTTTATAGCAATGAGTTATGTTTGAATTAGTCCAAGCAATTTCTTCAAAAGGGATTTGTCACCACCGTGATGCAGCAGTTTTCAGCTTGGCTTTGCTTTCCCAGCTGTAATGGAAATGCTGCTGAAAAAAATCTTTGTTCCTTCCTATTGGATGGTCATGTCTGCCTTTCTGGAACAGATTAAAAAGCTGATCCTTCAAATAACAGTTTAGGGTGAACATAAAGCTGCAAGCTGTGTTTCAAATTTAAGGCTCAATTCCAGAGACCTGCTGTCTTGACCTGGGATCATGATCTGGGATATTGGGGACCCTCCTTTGGTGAGAAGTACCCTTGAAAGGAAGGGTGCTGCCTTTGGTAATCCCAATGGGATTTCCCCCAGGAAGGAAAGTCTTTTTATGCAGATGAGAAAACAGTGTTGAGTTGACATGCTGAGGTCACAATGTCACATAAAACTGAGCTGAAGAGACTCACTGTTGCTGAAGCAGAATGTCTCACTGCTCAGTGCTTCACCGCTGTACCTGGAGGTACTTGGAGGTGGAATAGAGGAACCAAGGACTTCTGTCTCACCCTGCATTGTGAAACTCCCACTGTTGGTTACAGGAAAACTGAGGGTGGGAATAAGAAGCCATGGAGGGGAGTTGGCATCTTAAGGGCACCAACAGAGACATCCTGTACTGGCTTTGCAGTAAATACAGGGGGAAGCCAGAGGGCCAGAAGGTAAGAGAAGAGGTAGAAGAGGGCAGATTACATGCACTGTTTTGTTTTTCAGTTGCCAGAGAACATGGTAATAACTTGGAATAAGAAAATGAGAAAAACAGCAGGGTACTGTGTGACGGGGCAGAGGGAAGGCCCTGAAGGGAAACGTTACGCTCGCATTGAACTCTCTGAGAAAGTCTGTGACTCTGCAGGTGGGTCAAAGAAAAGGGGGTGTTGATTCTTCTTGGAGGAAGCAAGTTTTAGAGATAAAAACATAAATCTGATCCTTAAGAGAGCTGGACCTGGAGCCTGCTTTGAAATTTTATCATACATTTATACATTATCTTGTATAAATAAATAAATACATGTATGGATTTATCCACATTCCAGAGCCTTTCTAGGAGGCTGGGTAGGTGTACAAAATATGAGAACAGAGATGCAGTCACACTAACTGCAGTATTGTTTATATTTCTCAGTGATTTGAAGACTTACTGGCATGGTGTTACTCTAATTCTGTGTTATAATGGCAGTCTAAAATCTGACTTCTTCCATCACAGCAGGACACCTTGTTGGTAGTACTTAAAGTTGGAATAAAGACAGGTTAGTGCCAAATTAAGTTCTAGTATGTGGTACTGTGACTCTTCTTTCTCCCTCATCCCCTCCCAATATGGGAAAACGAATCATAAAATAGTTTAGATTGAAAGGGATCTTAAAAACCATCTTGTATCAAGTCCCTGCCACTAGAACAGGTTTCTCCAAGCCCTGCCCTGGCCTTTAAACATTTGCAGGGATGGGACAGCCTTACCAAACAAACAAAAAATCCCAAACAGATCAGGTGTGTGTGGGTGTAACTAGGATGCAGAATTGGGGCTGATCACAAAACTGGAAATGCACTAAGTAAAACCTCGATTTGGAGCATTTTATCTTACCAAGACATTAATAGTTCTAACCTTCAAACTAATACTTGCATCTTAATACAGAATGAATGTCAGAGGCCTGAAGCAAAGGTGAGCTTGTTCTTCCCCACACCTGAGTGATCTTTGTCTTTGCTTTCCCTCCAGATCGCCTTCGGGACACGCTGATCCACGAGGTTTGTCACGCAGCCACCTGGCTCATCAACGGTGTCCGGGACGGGCACGGGCGCTTCTGGAGGTTCTATGCCACCAAATCAGCTGTAATTCACCCAGAGCTGCCAGTGGTGACACGATGCCACAGCTATGAGATTAATTACAAATTCACCTATGAGTGTGTTCGGTGCAAAGCTACGTGAGTAATGTTTTCGTCTTGCATATGACTGTGTATTAACTTTCTAACTTTTAATTTGTGCCTAGAAATCAGGGTTCTCTGAAACTGTAAAGCAGTTTGGATAGTCTGATATTTTCCAGAGCCCACAGAACCTCAGTATAGGATTCCACATTTGTTTCCAGGTAGTTTTAGTTCTAGTTCAGAGGTCAGGACAGGCACAAATGTCATCTGAGGACCGTTGGTGATGAGGGAAGGTCTTTGGGAAGCCATAACAGATAGTACCTAAGCTTGGAAAGAGCAAATCCCCATAAAAACTGGGCACAGAATATTTGACAGTGATTAGATACTAGATAAAACTACCAGAGGAAGCTTCCAGCTTAAAGCCCTGATGACTTTAAATTATAACTGCAACCTCACAGGTGTGAGCAGCACTGTGATGGGAAGGATTGGCACTAGGACACAACCTGTAATAGCGACACCATTTATGGCTTTTTTTAATCTCAGGATCGTATGTGTGACTCCCAGAAGTACTGGAAGGAAACACCTCACATACCGTGGTGTTTATTGGGACTATGCAATGCAGTAGTGGCTTAGATGCAACACAGCATTGAGAAGATTTTTTTTTAGTGAAGTCTTTGAGGAGAGACTCCAAGAGGCAGTTGATAAATAGGTTGTGGAGGCATTTGGAAATGTTGTAGCACTTCATACTCCTAGGCTGAGAGTAGAAGAGACAGAGGAAGGAAACAAGCTGAAAAAGCTCCAAGGTAGAGAAGTGTAACCCAGATTTGATTATACCACTGTGTGATGTTCTGTTCCCTGTTCTAAAATACTGCCTTAGAAACCTGACCTGAGCAGCAGAGAAAGGGGCCCTTTCTCCTGAGTCCTGTGGAATGCAGGTCCTTGTTTTTGCCTTTCAGGATCGGGCGGCACTCGCGGTCCCTGGACACGGCACGGTTCGTGTGCGCCTTCTGCGGGGGGCAGCTGGTCCTCAGGCAGCCCCCGGGCAAGGGGGGCACCCCTGCCAGGACACAGCTCACACCCTTTGCTAAGTATGTCAAGGAGAACTATGGACTTGCTAAGAGAGAGCAGCACGGGCTGAGTCATGCAGAGGTCATGAGGAAACTCAGTGCTGATTTCGCTTTGAAAACCAAGCTGGAAGATTCCTTTTAATATCTCAACACACCTGCTTTCTTGGTGCCACTTAAAATTTGTATAGAGAGTAGTACAAGTTCTGAGCAGCACTTACACACAGCATGTCTTCAGTGAGTAAGGGATTTACTTTTTTACCTGGACACTCTCTGTGTGTGCTTAAGAACTGCTGTGTGTGCATCTGGCTGGGAGTGCCAGAGGCAAGAAAATCCAGGCCCACCAGCCCACGTCCTGTGACTCTAAATGACTCCAAGGCAGGAAAAGGGGCATACCTGAGTTGGGCTTCAGTGTGGGCTCAGATACTCTGCCATGTAGTTTCCTGAGAGATCCTTGGCTGTTTTTGTTAAAAGTAAGTGGTAGGTAGATGGTGCCTTAAATCCATTAACAAAATATGTGAGTTTCTCCAAAGCCCTTTAGCCCTCAGTAACACTAAGGGGGCTCTTTGATACATTTGAATGTAACATACCTCTATCATTGAGAGATGCAGAAGGTCAGGTTGGGGAAAGCAAATTCAAACACTTTCCCCCACAGAATGAGGAGGTTTTGTTGATGGCTTAAGTCTTTATTGTAAAATGAAATGGAATATGTGTTATAGTGTTTGTGTCTTCTGTAAGCAAATTGATTGGGGCTTAATAATTTTGATAATCAATAAATGCCATTTTGATATGAACCAGGCTGCTTTGTTTCAATTTAATCATGGCTGTGTAGGAATACAGAACCCTGGTACCAGCCCAGCTCTTCTGGCTGTGGATCAGCACAGTCATTAAGAGCCTTTGGTCACTGGGATTACAGTCCAAGGATCCCCATTCCAGGAGGCCCCAGGGCTGCTGGGTCATCTCCCAGGAGCCCCCATCAAGCCTGGGGGCACTGAGGCACCACCCTCCCTTCCCCAGCAACAATGAAGGTCAGGAGCAAAAACAACAGCACAAAACCACTGACTGTTCAAAAACTGATTAATTACTGTTCACAGCACTTCTGAGGAAAAAGAAAACAATGGTGAGCAATATACTTCAAGGAAGTTCTACTCTTAGGGGATTTGCCAGTAGAAATATAGAAAGATTGAAAAGTCAAGTCTGACAAAGCAGTGGGGTTATGGGGCTTCCACATCTGACACTTCACAGCTTTACAGCTGGCTGGCACTGGCAGGGAGTGCCTCTTCCTCAGCTCTGTCACTGGGATTGTCCCATCCTTTGTGAGACAGATTCACAAGACAGAACACAGATGAGGATGTACATGATGGGGGATACTGTGAATTGTAACAGCAAGAACTTTTAAAGGGATTAATTTAACAACAGCTATTTTGTTCCAGTGTTAAGAATTTCTGCAGTTAAATTCAGCATGGAAGAATGTCAGACTTGTATATCTATGAGGTCTCTGCCCAGCATCTCAGCCTCTGGGAAGGAACCACAGTCCTTTCACTGAGCCAGCAGAAACAGTTCATCTTCTAGAGGACCTCAGTGCTGGGCACACAGCAGCATCACACAGAGTAAGAGAAGCCAGAGGGACCAAAAAAATGCAGCCACTGGCACTTCATAGCATTCATTTCATTTCCACTCCCAACAGCTCCAGCTTTGGAATTCTTTATTTGGTTTGACATAAGCTGAACAAAGATCCTATGTCAAAGATCTTCCAGGTCTGCTCCCAAGCTTCCCTCCCACCTCTTACCTGCCTGGGTGAATGACCACTGATCCAGAACATTACTAGAGATATAAGACCATGGTCAACTGAAGCTACTAAGCCAAGGCAGAAGTTGGCAGCATCAGATATGACAGCAGGGACACACTTTTCCCCTCTAACCCTCCTGTTCCAAGCTCCTGGAATACATGTAAAGCAGTAGGACTTCTGTCAAAATATAGAGGGAGAAACTACAGGTTCCCTAGGTGTGTGCTCTCCAGAAGAGAAGTCTTCAGGTGCTGCCCAGCCCCACCACTGAGCCCCAAGTGCAGCACCTGCAGACACAGCCTTGCACCAGCTGGGGCAGGTAAAGTCCTGATCCTGGAGCTGTGCTCTTTGCTGCAAGAGAAGAGGCACAGCCAGTACCTTCACTGAGGCAATGTAGGGCCACCCTTCAGCCTGGAGTAGTTCTTGAAGATTTTTTCCTGTCACTTTCCTGAAGGGTCTGCATTTCCTGCTCACTCTAAAGCAGCGAGTTCCTCCAGCAGCTGCTCTTTCTCCTGCTGCAGCTCCTGCACACGTTGTTTGTTCTGCTCCAGTCTGTCCTCCAGCCACTGCAGCAGGGGCCCACTGATGGCAGACATTTGGCTGCAGAGGTTCTTTGTGAACACTGCAAAGAGCAACAATGCATCATGCCAAAGCAACACACAGAAAGACTCAGGGTGCTACAACACCCCCCGAAGCCAACAGCCAGCCAAGGAAACCTTCCAGCACCCTGGCCATGGCAACCACACATCTGCACAGGAAGGTCAGAACCAGCAGCTTGTGACAGGGAAACACCATTTCAGGGATGACAGACCTACAATGAAGATCTGCACACAGCTAAATCACTGATGCTAATTAATTTCTAAATTTAGAAGCATCACAGAATGCCTCATTTCCTAAACGTGTGAGGATGGACAATGGGGTAATAAACTTGGAACAGAAGTGGGATTAGAATTCACCCCATCACAGTGGCAAAAGGAAATGTCATACCCCTGTAACACCTATAAAGTGCCAGGAGATGGAAGTGTCCATACAGGTTTAACACTCAACAAATCCCAAATCCCCTTTCCTGTTCTAACAGAAAAAATAACCTAAACAAACCAAGCCTCAAAACCCCAAACAATCCCAAAGTCTTTTGTAATTTTAACCAATTCTACAAAGCCTGAAGGATACATTCATGAACCCCAGGATTAGGGTATTTTATGTCCTCTGAAGTTTTTAAGTTCCTAGTTATAATTCTGTTCCCATGTAACAAGACTCCACAGTTTTGATTCTGGGAGCAGCACCCTGGATTGTCACATGCAAGAAAGGAATCCTTACCTGAGCCATTATGGATCTTGGTAACTGAGTCAAGATGTGTGAGGCTAAGGGAAGGAAAAGAAAGAAGGTCAGAAACAAGACAGCAGAGAACTGTGTATTAAACTCAGGCTGTAAAACCAGCTGCCCACAAATCACTGCCCACACCACAGGTACACCTAAACCTCTTCACCTGCAGAAAGTTCTACAGAGGCACAGGAGCTGCTACTCCTTAATTTCTACAGTTTTTCTAAGCCTCTGGCAGTCTAAGTACAGCAACAGTAAAACACATCACCAAAGACAGCCTTGGAGAGGGGAGAGCCCCAGGGCTGTTACCTGTGAATTCTCCTGTAGGCATCCTGCTCTTCTTGGCAAAGGATCTTGGGCAGCTCCACAGCTGATTCCAGACACACCTTCCCAATGGTTTCATGGGGGACAACGTGAATGGGGATTTCAATCCTTTCATATCTAAAAGGTTATGAGATAGAATTAAAAGCAGCGAACAAAAAATTACTTCTACAACCTTGCAACAGTCTGTCCATGGCCTGGCAGTGCTGCACATCCACTTTTGGGAACACAGGCCTGAGCTGACAGGCAAAGAGAAACATTATATATCCACATACTTGTCTTGAATTTGAATTGTAAGGTGCAAAACTGAGGGCTTGACTTCTAGAGCTGCAAGCAAAAAGGTGGTGCTGCTACACAATGAACTGCAGCACAAATCCCCACCCTGACCTCAGCAAACCTCAAATAAATTATCTAGGCTAAATGAACCACTCCTCTTCCAGCAGCCTGCATGAGCAGAAGGCAGGAGACTGTGCAGAAATCTCTGTACATTTGCTCCTCACAACAGGCTGAGAAGCCACTTATTAGAGACAAACCAGAGAAAGGAGAAACAAGACAAAATCAGACACAATATTCTTCTGCTGTACTCACTCTGAGCTCTTCTGGGCCTGAATAGACTGGAAACAGGTATAGAGAATTCTGCCTGTCTAAAAGAGAAAGCAGAAAGTCAGATTCAGAAGGCAAAAAACATATAAAACCACACATTCTTTTAGGAAGCTTTCAATAGAATTCCAGATGTTTTGCTGTGATTTGTTTGCTGGAGGTGCTTAAAGCATACCTTGATAAACCCTTTAATGATGAAAAAACTCCTTAAGCAGCAGCTGCCTGGACAGCCTAGACCTGACTGCAGCTTATCTCACACGACAGCCACAGCTCCTGGAGAGGCTGGAAGAGGGGCAGAGCTGTGTGTGCTGGGCTGGACACCTGAGGGAAGGGGCCTGGCCCATTTCAGAGCACACTCTGCAGCTGCTGCAGCCCCCCTGGGCAGCACAGAGCAACTATCACTTGCTCTCCTGCCCTTGGGATCACAATCCAAACCATTCCCACTGCGCTTTCCATGTGCTCCCAGCACAGCTCTGCCCTCCTTGCAGGCTGCACCCAAGGACTTCAGCTCGGCCCTGGTGCTTCTCATGAGGCCCTAGAGGGTTTGTTGCCATTTTTAAGTCGCCTACTTTTGCAGCAGCCCTTTTGTTAGAGGGTAGAAATGAGCCCAGACACAGACTTCTTGTTAAACACAGCATGAAAAGAGCCCTGGTTTATTCCTCCTTACAGCTCAGCCATCCTGACTCCACCCATTCCCTGACTCTGCCTGCAGCAGCTCCTGCTGGAGGTTCCCCTTGCAGCCTCTGGCTGCTGGTTCTTTCCTGCTGAACTCTGCATGGATTGGTGTGCACAGTGTGACTGCAGGTTCCAACAACAGCCTCTAACTGCACACCCAGACTGACCTCAGTGCAGTGATGCTCTCTCCCCAGGATCCTTCTTCTTCCTGATCCTCTTGTCTCCTCTTCCTCAAGATTTCTCCTCCTTCATGATCCCCTCACTGGCTAACCCAGTCCCTTTTCTCACACTTGTCTTTATTGGATACAGCTGTGGCTCATCAGGGGCAAGGCAGGGTTGGGTAATTAACACAGCTGTTACTTATCAGGGGCCAGGTCACCTGTGTTCCCTTCTCCCACACCCTACCTTGGTGTTCTTGTCCTCGATGAAGCAGGAGAAGATCAGCCCTACAAAGCCTTGGTCCATCATCTGATACATGGCCTGTGTGCGGACATCTGCAGGGACAGGAACGACAGTGAGAGCTGCCCTGCCACCTTCTGAAGGGTCAGCTGGAATTTGGTAACAAATGGCACAAACTTTGTGTTTACATCCTCACTCTGGGTGACTTAAACAATTTGATACAATTTAAAATATAATTAAATAGCAAACCTTAAAAAATAGAAGATGAGCACACAAAATCAAGAAATTATCTCACAGCCAGCCTGGTGCCACAGGTCACCATAAAGTCCAACACATATCAGGTACTCATATACTTCTTTTATGGAAGTTTTCAGCTATGCATTAACACTCACAGATGTCAGAAATCATCACAGCAAACCTAAGATCCCCCTGTGACCTTCTGCTATTGTCCACAGCCAAGGTCTGTTTTTTCTATCAGGAAGAGCAGCAGCAGCTGATCTGTGACTCCTGGGTCACGTCTGAGTCCTTGGGGAGCACACGCTGGCAGGGGCCCCTGCAGCCCACCCAGACAATCTGCTGCTAGCAGGGAATGTCTCAGGCTCAGAGCTGCTGGAATGTGCAGCTCTGGAGCTCCAGGGGTTCAGTCCCAGGCTCAGCAGCTGGCAGTTTTCCCCAGAGCCCAGCCCAGGGCTGCTCTTACCGACGTGTGAGGGCCACACAGTGATGTGGGGGTGGGAGTGGTACCAGCCCACCACCCTCATGGGACGTCCTGTCATCTCAGCCAACCTGTGTGGGGGTCAAGGAGCTTTTGGAACCAACAGACAAAGGGAAGGGCTGCATGCACAAGGGAAAACAGCAGAGTTTTAAAAGGGTTTCCTATCAGTCAGCAGAATTTCAGATCCCTTTGGATAAGAAACAGTGCGGGGAGCTGATGGCAGCCTCTTCCCCAGCACCATCAGGAGTCACTGCTGCAGAAGGAAATTGGATTTTGTTTGCATGTGGCAACAAACAGCATTTCAGCAGAGAAGAGGCTCCCCAGTGCAGCACCTGGAGCCTTGCTGACCTTTCATCTTCCACTCAGCCTCCCTGCTGAACTGCCACCCCCCTCCACAAACACAAAACCAAACCTGTGACCAAATACAAAACAACGATAAAAACATTCCTATCACAATCCCACTGCAAGCACTGGAACCAACAAAGACTCCAGGGAAAGGCAAGTGCCAGCACAGCCCTCCCTGCAGGAGGGAGCAGCTGATGGCTTCAAGCCAATTATAGGCCTTAAACAGCCCGTGAAAAGAGCTCGGAGGTAAAGCACTTCACTGGCGAGGCTGCTGTGACTCTGCTAAAGGATATCTCTGCTTCAGTGGAGGCAGCTGAAAGCTGCTCTGGTGAGATCTCCACACGATCTTTCCTCTTGTCCGAGCGGCGCAGGATTATCACAGAGTGGATGTGGACGATTCGGCTGGTGTCAACCTAAGGACACAGAGGAGAAATCAGTCACTGCTCTGCTAGAGAAATAACATCCCGCAGGGCACGGCCGCCTGCTCTGAGCACCACAAGGCACAGCTGTGCACGCCGGGGTATGGGGATGGGAAGCTTTCCTGTCTCTGAGCTTCGACTCTGCCAGGAGTTGACCTACGCGAAGACGAGAAGGGTGCCGGGGTCGTTCCATGCGCGACGCCGGCGGTCCTTTGGCCCCGCGCAGGCCACAACCCGCATAGGCAGCACCGCCACCCGCCCCTCCCCGGGGCCGCCCCTCCGCGGGCGGTACCTCTCCGATGCAGAGCCCCATGACCTCCTCCTTCTCGGTGCTCAGCGCGTGGTTCAGGCACACCAGGAACGCATCCGCCTCCAGGTGCACCGCCTGCACCGCCATCTTGTCTTCCTGGTCCGCCTGCCTGCTCGCCCCGCCCCCTCGGCGGGTGGACCAATAGCAGCGGCGCTCGCGGGCCCTCCCAGCCAATCGGCGCAGCCTCCGGCGAGGCGACCGGTGCGGCGCGGCGGAAGGGCCGTGCCGCCCACGGGAGCGGCAGCGCCGGGGTTCCGCCCGCGTTCCGCGCGGCGGCCCATGCCCGCGGCGGACCGGCGGGGGATGGCNCCCTTCCTGCCCGGCTTAGCCACGCCGCCCCGCGCTCCTTGGCCCGGCTCTTGCATCCCTTCCCTCACCCTCCCCGCCCCTCTGCGTGGCTCCCCCCGCATTATGTCCATCTTTTTGTCTTCCTGTTTTTTTAGATCCCACCAAAGCTCGGCCTGCCCTCCCCGCGCTGCTGGACAGCCCGGCTGGTCGGTGAGCATCTGCTACCCCTCAGTAGGTCAGGCAGAGCGGAGCGTGGAGTCAGAGGGGCTTGCTCCAGGCAGAGTAGAGTCCAAACCCCCAAGAAGAAGCTTTAGATGTCTCCACATGCCCTTAAGTCACCAGATCATCAGATCCCTGAGTTGTTGCCAGAGCCGGGCTGGGTTTTTCAGGAAGGCTCAGCAGCCTCGTAGCCCTGAGATGTGCAGGCAGCTCTCATACCCCCACAGAAGGCCAGGCTGGTCAGCCTGGCTCTGGGGGCTGTAACTGTGTCAGCACAGCACTGCTGAGCCTCTGCAGTGCTTTTCCTTGGTGCCTAAATGGCAGCTGAACTCCAGTGGCTCTTTAGAACAGAAGGTCATAAAGGGTGGAGTTTGTTCAGCACACTGACCTCCAGCTCTGGGGTGATCCAGCAGCATCTGGAGCAATTTCTGTCACTGTTTCCATAAAATATTTTAATGTACCCAACTTAAAACCAAATAAATTGTCGTCACTACAAGCTGCATTCCTCCTCCTGGCCATCTTGACATTTATCCATATATGCTCAGAAATCCATCCAGGTCCCAGAACAGCATTAAACTTCTAAGATTGATGCTAAGATGGACAGAACATCTGCCAGTATTATTCCTATCTGTGGGGATTGGGATTTGAATCTCCCCCAAACAACACTTTGAACAGCTCAGCCTTCTACAGCTGTGTTGATGGGAACGTTAAAGTCTCAAAGAATGATGCTGCAATCCTGCAAATTTAAGCTGCTGGGGTTTTTTTGTTGGTTGTGGTGGGTTTTTTGATAGGGTATGAAGCAAGCAGTGTAAGAACCCGGGCTGAAAACTTGTTTAAAATACAAGTAAGCTCTCTTCTCCTTCCACCCATGTCTTTCTTCAGGCTTTGTTTTCGCTTTCTGATCAAACCTGCAGAAATAGACACTGTGTATGTTTTCAGGTGCACTGTCTGAGCGTGTGCTTGTGGAATCTCCAGTTTCTTTGGTGTGCTTGGGTGCTGCAGACAGACCTGTCCCACCTCAAACCCCATTCCTGTCCCACCTCAAACCCCATTCCTGTCCCACCCCAAACCCAATAGATGGTTTTGCCTGACCTCAGGATTTTCCATGTGGCACTGCCTGGGCACCTCCACAGGCCAGACTGAGCCTTTCAGCTTTGCAGTTCTGGGGAAGCTTGGGGCAAATCAGTGGGGCAAAAGAGGGTGAAAACACACATTAACCTCTGCCCATTCTGCACAGTGTCCTCTGCACCAGACCTTGTTGTGTTGTCCTGGATCTGTCATCGCTGCCGTCTCCACTCACCATGAACACAAACGTGCATGTTGAGCTTTATTCCTCCTGCCTGTAGTTCAGCCAGGCTGAACCAGGTCAGTATTTGGATAGGAGACCTTCCAGGAGAGTTTACTTACAGTAGGAAACACAGCTCACTTACTGAGACATATTTTTCTATTACTGGAACCACTCTTGAGCCTTCTGGTTCTGGGGATGATGACCCATAGAAATTCCAGCTTTGAATGGAATAAAAGCAAGTTACTGGGCATTTCTGATCATGATGGAGCTTTCTGCAGTTTACTGCAGAGTAGGAGAGTATCCTGGCCGAATTCCACCTGGGGTGATTACGTTCAGCTGACTGAAAATGAGCAGTGGCAATTGCTGCATTTCACTGTTGGGCAGAGTTCCACACAGGGGTTTAAATTTGTGATGTGGCTTAGGGTAAAGCAGAAAGGAAAAGAATTACAGAAATGTCCCTTTAAGCCTAATTCCTAAAGGCCTTGTGAGGCTTGTCAGACTGCTGTGACATTCCTCTAAATGCCAGTGATCCAGCTGGCAGGGCATTCCTTGGAATGCCTGTCCCTCATCACAGGATGGGTGTCAGAACAGTGCTGCTTTGTGTAGGGCACATACACATCCCCACACATCAAGCAAGGAAACAAACAGAATGGGTGCAAAGAAGAAGTAATAAAAGAACACTGAAAGTTTTCTTTGTGATGGTGCTGTTCAGGCTGATCCGTAGTTGGTGTTTTGATCTCAAAAAGGCTGAGTGGTCCTTTGGCTCAAAAACATAGAGAAACACTGATGTAAGATATGGAAGGCATCATGGAAGAGTATTTTCTGTTATATATGCACCCCAATGTATAACAATTTATTTTTTTTCTCTCCCTGACTTTCCCTCCTTTATTTTGTACCCAGATTTTCTTGCTCCTGTTTGAAATATGCCTTATAACCTTACAAGTTTTCGGAAGACCACTGTGTTTCACTGGGATAAGGAATATTGCATCTGCTTCATAGCAGGAGGATGTTGTATGTGTTACAGCTTAACTTTGTTCTACTTTACACCTAGATAAAGGATGAAGACTGTCTGTACCATTTTGATTACCTCTTCTAGGGTTCACAGAGAATCATTTCCCCTGACCTCAATTTGCTAATGGCTCAGCTTGATCTAACTGGCACACAGATAAACGTGCTGTTAAACAAAAGTTACAGTAGCAGGAACCACCTCAATGCCCCAAGCTCCTCTGCCCGTGTTGGTGGCTCTCTGTGATCAGCCAAAGGCCGAGCGACGCAGTCCTGAGTGCTGCTCCCGAGGAGTTTGGGTGTGAATGGACAGTGCTGCCACCCCCGAGAGATGAGACAAAGGACCCTGCACCCCGACAGCTCTGCGAGCTCCAAAGATGAGAGTCCTGCACACCGAGTCCTGTGCTTTGTCTCCAGAGTGATCTTCGTTCCTCTTAAGCTCACCTCACTGCTGGTCACGAGTTTTGCTTTTGGGATTTAGAGCACCTCATTTTCCCTTTTACACAAAGACTGTTAATAGGACTGTTAGTGGAATGAGCAAAGCCAATACTCGCAGGGTTTAACTTTGTACCAATAGCACCTTTTGCCCCAGAATGCCTTACCAGTGTCACCCAGCACGCGTGTCCCAGTGTACGACTTGGCCTGACGTTTCCGCTGGCTCAGGCGCCACCTCAGCCTCCCGAGCTGACTTTTAGGGACATTTCCGCACGTAGCATCTCATCCAAGGAGTCAGACACCACCTGTCTGCCAGGTCCGGGAGCTCTCTCCGTGAATGCGCTCCGAGCTAAAGAGACCACGTGTGCGCCCCGCGGGCCGATGCCGTCCACCTGAGCTGCGGGAGCGCCTGCGGGATGGCACAGGGAGGGGAGGCTGGCGCTCCTCCCGTGCGGCTCTGGGTGCGGCGCGTGGGGGTTTACTGCGATGAGCACCGCAAAACCTGGCTCGTGGCTGCGGAAGAGGCAAGTGTGTGCTTTGAGCTTCCCCGTGGTTGTAGCGTTGCTGTTTCAGGTGCCTCTGCCAGTAACTGCCTGCTCTGTTTGTTACTTTCCCCCAGGAGGAAGGTATGCTGAGGGCTCGGATCCAAAGAGTTCAGGTTCCCCTGGGTGAGGCGCTGCGACCCAGCCAGCTCCCCCCATCCCGGCTGCCTCACATGTGGCAGCTGTCCCAGGGTGAGCAGTACAGGGATAGTAACTCTCGCGTTTGGGAGATAGAGCACCATCTCATGGTAAGGATGGTGGCGACAATAGACCATAGTCATGACTGTTTGTGAAGTCATTTGAGATCCTTGAGGGACGGCAAAGGACTGTTAATTTGTTTGAAGTCCATTAGCTCAGCCACAGTAACTGTAGACGTATTGAACTTTTCCTTGTCACTTACAGCTTGGTGGTGTTGAAGAACTGCTGCTTAAACTCGTGCCTGGGGATTAATCCGGTATGTGCAGACGTTACCCCTGCTTTGTACTGTGCACTGTTTACTCCTGGTCTTTCTTTAATATGAATTTTTGTCTTTCAGGAGCAGTGGCTCTAGGAAGATGCCATTGTCTGTTTTGTACAATAAAAGGTTCTCTCTCCACTGAAATGCAGCCACCTTTGAGGTGGAAGCAGTTAAACAACACGCAGCAACATCACACAAGTTTAGGACAGGCAGTGAAGAGGAGTATTGTGACCAAGTGAAACATCAGGGGGAGTTCTAGGTAGGCAGAATATAGTTGCCCCAAGTGGAATTTGGCCAGGATGCTGCAAATAATGCCCTAGTGATACTGGAAGCTGCTGTGGGCTGGTGACTTGTCAGGAACTGGAAAGGCAGCGGCTCCCAGCTCTGAGCAGAGGCTGAACTGTGGCTCAGAGGGTTCAGTCTCACTTTTGGTGATGCTGGTGTTTTCCTTAGAGGTCTCCCATTCAACTACTGGTACCACCTGCTTTTGCTTGGCTTTTGATCTTACACTGACAGTTTCAGGTGTCACAGCTGCAGAAAAATCAACTTGAGTGTTTGAAATCCTTTTCCAATGGATACGAACAAGATGGAGCTGTCCTCCAATCTGGTTGAGGGTTTTTTGGACAGAGGGAGAGGATTTCCAAGAAGCTTTCCCCTGAAACAAAATTTTTAAAAGCCGTTCTTGTTGGCTTTATGGCATGTACACAACTGAGTTGTTTGGTTGATTGTTTTTTTAAATGCTTTCTCTAGCTGTAGTTCCATGACTTGCCACCAAATCCTTGGTTGTGTAAAGCTCACAGAGGTGGATTTCACATTAGTACATGTCTCAGTATAAGGTCCAGAGATAGAAAACTCTTAAAATTTAGTCAGCTGTGTTAATTTGAATCTTTTCTGCAATCTTTGTACATCCAAGTGGAAAAGGACACATTTTAACTAGCAACAAGAAAAAGGCTTTTAAACGTAGTGACATAAAACTTCCCCTATCCATTGTCCCCATCATCATCTTCTAGCCAGACACTGAGAATTCTTGTCTATGTTGGCAGGCACCTGCAAGCAGCAATAGATGTTTTCTGAATGGTAACAGTGGGAGAATTGGGAGCTCCTGAAAGATGTGGCTGTAGGACATTGTCTTTCTCCCACCCCCTGAAAAGAACCTTGACCTACAGTAACATTTTCTTATCATTTTAGTTCTTGAACATGTCCCGGAAGGATCCCTGCCAGAAACAAGCCTGTGAAATACAGAAATGCCTGCAAGGTACCAAGTGTCATTTTGTCTTTGGTGTCTTGATTTTTGGTGGAACTTTATTCTTTTCCCTTAACCTTGTTGTTCTTTCACCTTGAGAAGGAACCAAGCACATTAGCATTGCCTGGTTGCAAAATGAACAAAATTATAATGTCTGATTTTAATAGAATTGCTTTGTGCTTAATTGTAAATAATGAGACATCATTAGTATAAAACAGAGCATTAGTAACAGTAATGTTGCTTGGAGTATTCTCCATGCTGGCAGTGAGATCCCAGGTGTATTTTTGGGACTCAGCTGTGGGCAGGGAGAGCTAGACATTAAAATAAGCTCTCTTACAGCGTGGTTAGTGAGGGAGTAGGTGGATTGCATGAGAAGACTGCAGAGCTGCTCCAGGGGTGTTTCAAGAGCAGGTGAGACAGAACAGGAACAGGTTAGATGATCTGTCCTCGAGGTATGAGATGGTCTTTATGTCCCAGCATTTGTCTAGAGACTACCTTTTACTGTCCTCATGTTCTGGAGCATTCTCCCTGTACTACTGCACTTTAAAAGCTGATGGTTGACCTTGTTTTGGTCCCATCTGTGACAGTGTTCTTTTTATAACATTTATGGAAGTTACTCCAAGTGTTTTGCCTGTGTAGGTTTGTGTACAGTGTTGATCTGAATGGTTAAGTGTTGGCAGAGGAGCTCTTTGCTGCATGTACACTTCACTGTCACTGCTGCTCGAGCTGCATGCACAAATGCACAGCATTTTGGGGTACTGCTGTTCCTGTGTTGTGCTGTGGAGTTGTCTGATGTGCACAGATGAAGCAGCTGAGTTGACAGAGAGCAAAGCAATTTTCCCCTGTAAAAATTAAAGTACAGAGCCTTAACTGAGGAATGCACAGTCACTGTACCAGTGTGTGAGATGGAGAGCGGGAGATGCCGACTTCTCAAAAGTCATTGTTCCAAAAGCTGCTTCCTCTGTGAGACTGAATGCCTGCTGTAAATCTCTTTTGTGTTTTCCTATCCGTGTGTGAGTTTCAGGAATGCATCCTTGAAAGATAATGGTTTGCCTGTACATAGAGTTACAGTTTTAGAAACAAAGGTAGAGGCAGAGTTAGGAGAGCCTTGGAGCACTCATCAACTGCAGGTTATGGCAGAGAGAGGTCAGCTCTCCTCCCCAGGGGCCTGCCGTGCCTCCTGGGCTGCCAGCTTGCAGAAATCACCACAGCCTTTTTCTCAGAGGTGATCTCTGTGTTTGTATTACAGCTCACTCACTAACCCAGTCAGGGAATTCATAGCCTGGTGACCACAGCAGTGTGGTTTGCACATTAACCAGAAGGTGCTCACTGCTGCTTTCTGGGCTCTCCATGGGTGCTGTGTGTTTTACATTGTGCTGCTGTCGCTTCTTTTAATCTTTTTTAAGTCAGTGTGGCTGTGGGTGCAGCTGTGCAGTGGTTGCAGAGCTCACCCAAGGTGAGCAGGTGGCTCTGCATGCCCTGTGTTTCTGGGCAGACAGGCAGGTGATTCTCAACTCAGATCACTCAGTCTCTTCCTGCAGGGCTCCTCTTCAAGAGCCTTTGGCCACAGCTTTAGATAGCTGGAACTGAAGAGAGGTTTTTATGAGCCAGAAAATAATGGAATGCATGTAAGCAGCTGAAGAGCTGGGCTAGGTGTGCTCCCTCAGGGAACAAAGCCTGTTCCTCTCTGCAGACCTGGTGTCTCCTTATTTTCCAGCGAACAACTACCTGGAGTCCAAGTGTGAAGCTGTGCTTCAGGAGATGCGGAAATGCTGCGCTCGGTACAAGGGCAGATCCGTCTGTTGTTCGGGGTTTGAGAGAGAAGAAAGGGAGAGAGAAAAGGTTAAGTTGACTGCAGAAGGAATTTCCCCACCACCTCAGTAACACAATGCAGCTCCAGCAGGTGCTGGAGCATGGACTCACTTGAAGAGCTCGTGTGTGTTTTTTCAAGCCTTCTTTAGACTTTCAGAAAAGCCAGATTGCTCCTGGAACACACTGTTCAGCACACCAAAAAGCATTACACAGTACCAACATATGGCCTGGTTAACAAACTTTATTTTCTGTATGAAAACATAGTCTATGTTGCCTCTGCATCACACCTGTGAAATGTCAACTTGATGTTTTTAGGATGCTTACCTTACTCTAATCCATCCTTGCTCTTAAAATGGAGAATTGGAACCTAGTTATTCTGGCTTCTGGAGCAAGAGGTACAGGAAATGAGCTCATAAGAGTGAGTTTAAACGTGAAACAAACCCATCATGATACAACAAAGGTATTGCTGCCACCATGCAGTAGTTCCAGACAACATTTGCCTGTCCAGTGGTTCAAGCTCAAGAATGGGAATCAGGTCTGGTGATTGTTCCTAAGTCTTGCATAGATCATGAGTGACTACAAGTCACTTTGCCTAAGTGCCTCACTTTTCCACTGGACAGAATTGTTTATTTTATATTTGAATTGCCTACACGCTGCTATTTGCATGATAAAGATGTTACAGGAATATTATTTCAGGGATTGCTACAGGGATAGGCTATTTTTTTAAAAAAGCAATATTCATTTGAAAGATTTGACTGTTGATACGAAATTTATAAATTTATGTCTAATTGAACACCTTTAAGCAATATGCTTTGAATCCAAGTCTAGTTAAAACTGCTGATACCCAAAGGCCTGTCACAGAGCCCTGGGCTAGATCCAAGAACTGACTTAGGTGCTGCTTACTGAACAAGCAGTTGTAGGCAGTTATTTTCCACACAGCATTCCAGACTCACTCCCAAGCCGGCTGTGTCTGGACCACAGGAGAGATGGCTTTCCAGAAGCTCTCGGCCACGCAGCAGAATTTCCTGTAACCTGTAGGAAGAGCTCATAGACAGGTTCCTGCACCACCCTTCAGAGCTGCCTGTCTCGCTGTCCCCTGTAGCAGGAGTCCAGGCACCCAAATATCAGGCTCCCAACCCACTAGCCCTAACTCTGTATTAGATCTAGCCGTAAAGGACTTTTGTGCTGTGATCAAGTACAACTTACTTATGAAATAGAGCTTCTATAAACCACTGAGGTCTAGGCACAATAGTTGTGTGTATTGAAGCCTAGAAGAGCAAACCATCTGTATTCACTGCTCTGAAATACCATGGTACAAAATAAACGACTGGAACGAATTGTGGTCTCTGGTTGTTTGTTGAGCTGCAAGCCGGGCGGCTTGGCTGCCATTCACAGCCCAGAGCCACATGTGATCATGTTTAAATAGAAGCTGCTTGGTATTTTTATAACTGGGGCTGAAGATCAGAATAATTTAGGGCTTGTCTTCCCTTCCCACTGCCCTCCCCTCCAAGAAAAAACCCTTAACATAAAACAGGGGGTTTAGTGTCCCTGAAAAGTAGGGAAAAGCAATGACAATGTTGTGAGCCACCTCAAACACTGACACAGAGCTCATTTTTCTCTTTTGCCCTATCTGAGCAGGAACAGTGGAAAGAAAGTTACTAATAGATGATTAAAAAAATATAGATTTAGGCTTCTGTTGCACCTATGAAAAAGAAATAGCCTTGTCTCCATGCCCATTTGAAGTTGGGTGGAACAAATTTGCTCAGCAGAGGCAACCCAGCCTCTGACCCACCTCCTGCCCTAGCAGCATCCCACTTCTTGGGAATATGGGTGATTGGTGCCAGGATGATCAGGGAGAGGGATTTATTAAGGTAGCCCAGGTTACCTGCATAGACGAGGGGAGGCTGGTGCCCTCACGGAATCGTTTATGTTGGAAAAGACCTTTAAGATTGAGTCCAACCATTCCCCCAGCACTGCCAAGCTGACCACTAACCCATGTCCTGCTACACTCCTACTGCTGGTCTGGCTGCAGGTGCTCCCCTCAGTCACAGTGAGACAGGAACGTGCTGGTTCCCAGGAAGCAACAGACCTCACACAGAGAAGCATTTAGAGCAAAACTGTTTAATAAAATATCACTTCAACAAGCATTTACATACAATATATAAAACCACTTTAAAAGCCTAATGTGTTTGAAATTTTCTGAGGGTGACAGATGTCAGAAGTTGTTGAAACAAGACTAAAGGGAGCAGGAGTGGGGAGAGGAAGGGACACCTCATCTTGGCACGTGCAGCAACGAGAATGCATCCCCACAGAGACTGATTGAACATCAAAGCTTCCAGTGTTGACCCACAGCATCAGAACCAGCCACGAGGCCCAACACCAGCACAGCAGAAAGATTTGCCACATCCTGATGTCCTTGTCCATTCCCTGCCTACATTCACATCAAAGTCAGCATAAGTCTGTTAACTGTTTCCCCTTTCAGCAGCAATACAAGCATTTTAGCTCCCTCTCTGGGCCATTTCTCTGTGTAGCAGCAAACTGGGACTTGAGCAGAACTCACCCTTCCTAGGGTTGGGCAGAAGTAGTGACTTACTTGAGCCTGAAAAATATCCCTAAGGTCTGTTAATGATTTGCTTTGAGCTTTGTCATTGGAGACAGCTTTGTGGAGATCAGTGCATCTCACAGGAAGTTGTGTTCTGCAGCCACCCAGTCAAAGTCAAAAGTAATGCTATTGTCCTACAGGAACAAGAGATACCGTGGAAGACCAGTGTATCAATTTATGCATGTTCACATCTGCAGATCCTACAGAAAAACAAATCAAATCAAAAAAAACCCCACCACCATCTGTCACTCCACTGCTAAACACCAATTTATTGAAGGCCTATTTGCTGCATCCCATTGCTCCTGCAGTCCAGGATGGCCTTTAGGAAGGCCATTGTAAAAAGGATGTAAGCCCAGCTGCTCCTTCATCCTCCTTGGCCATGTATGGCAGGACAGGAGCAAAGGGAGCAACTTCTATCTCTTGCTTACCTGCAGCCTCTTTTCAGATCCTGAAGGTGAGAAAAACCTCAGCTTAAACAATGTGGTGCTACACAGACACTTCAAACAAAATTACCAACTGCAAGTGCTCATTCCAAACCCTCTGGTGGAAGAACCCATCATTTCAGCTCTGCCAGCAGCTCTCAGGGGAAGATCCCTTTTCCAGCCATACTGAGAGCAGCAGATCACAAAACCATTGCACAGTACTGGAAATGGGGTGCAGCTGCTGAGCCAGGTGCTGAAAACCACCCACCCATGAGTGTCACTGCTGCCTACCACGTTTCCCATTGAATGATGAGCTGACTTTCACACAAAGCCCCACGTTCTGGGCAAGAACTCCTACCTATACCTGCTGCAGGACATCACCACGTTGTCAGGCAAGTCTCTATGCTTACAGAATACCTCTGGGGGATGTCTGTACTGCACACAACTGCACTGAGTCAGATGTCCAAAAACAGATGAGCTTTGCACCTGGGCTGCCTCATCTCTTGCAGGAGAAGGGCTGCAGCTGATGGAATTAAGCAAACAGCTTTTCTCGTGGAAATGGCAAACACAAAGAAGGAAGGAACATAACTGAGGCAGAAATACACAAATGAACTGCTCTCACAAGAGCACGGTCTGGTTTTCACAAAAGTTGTGTCATTTCAGTTGTTTACAGAGATCAGCGAGAAGAAATCTGTGCCCTTCAGAGGCAGGTAAAGGACTGCACTCCAGATTTCACATCATCCTCCTTTCTCCAGTACAGCTGACAACAGGGACCTGGACCAGTACAATGTACCCTAAGCAGGGATACATTTCCCCTCTGCAGTCCTGTCCCACATGGTTACAGCTCAAAGACCATCACCAACACCAGAGAGACCAGGGAAGGTCCTGGCAGACATGGAAACCCCAGTCAGAGCCCCAGGGTGATTTACAGAGGGGCACAGCTGAAATGCCCCCATCTGACACAGCCAGGCTGGGCCTGCTGGAAGCAGGAGAGAGCCTCAAAGGCTGAGCAGTCAGGTGGCTCTACAGCACAGAACTTGGTGACTTTCAGAACACATGATGAGGAAAGGGCCTGGAGAGTCAGCCTCAGTGCTCAGTTTCCATAAGCAGTGCCAGTGCTGCAATTCTAGTATGGGGAAGGATACCAGCAGAGACAAAGCCAAATGGCCATTTATGTGCAGTGCAACAGCAGGGGGAGGGCAGGAAAATCCACATTCCCCTGTCCTGGGCACAGCTCAGGCTGTCCTTTGACACTTCTGCATCCACCCCAGGACAGTCAAGCGCATTTTGGACTGCACAGTCCACCTCTGTACAGAGGGAAGCAGAGGTTTTCCAGGTACCAGGGCAGGAATACTGAAAGCTAAATTTTGGTGAAGAGCTGACAGCTGTTTGACACACAGACTGGCAAACAAAGGTACACGTAACAGTCCTGAGCACCTGGAAGAAGCACATTTAAGAGCTTTCTCTGCCACTACATTTTTATGAAGTTGAAACTCATCTGAAAATTTGAGACTGGGCATATTTGGTGAGAAATCATGATACACTGGGAGTTGTGAGCTTCCAGACCAACCCCAGCATACTAACAGCCCAGACAGAGGAAAAAGGTGGAAATCAGAAGCAGCGTTGTAAGAAATAAGGGCTGGAACCTGTGAGTAGATGGGACTGAGTCTGTTGGCAACATCCTTTGACTTCTAAGAGAAAGATAACAGCAGTAGAGGAGGGGAGGGGAGGCTGGGCATGAGAGAAGAGTGCAGCTTCTAGGATGCCATTCCAAGCAGGAATCCTCCGGCAAACCCTCCAGTCAGGATAACATTCTTCTTCAGAAATATGATCACCTAAGCAGGAGTGAGAAGAGACAACAGTGTTCAACAACATCAGGCCACTCACTGACCCTCCTGCTAAGGAGAAATCCCTCAGGCTGTTCTTCAAGGCAAGTGATGCCCACAGAGATGCCATTGCTCAGATTTGGGAAAGCTTCTTACGTACGACCTCCCCTCCCTAACAGCACCAGCACACAGCCAGATCTTCACCCTGCTCAGCCACGAGCAGTCAGGTCCTCCAGGAAAATGCTGTGGGAAAGTATGTCTTCCTAAACTCTAGGTGGACAACACCCACAGCCTTTGCCATCTCTCCCATTTTGCAGTCATGCAAGAATTCCCTCCTTGCATTTGCACAATTGAACATCTGTAACAGCTCAGGATTCAATCCTGTTTTGTGCTGTCCCTTCAGCACATGCCCTGAGAGAGCAGTCTCACCTCATCCACTCTGCTTTTCACTCCTGGAGGCATTTGGTTGCCACTGCTGTGAAAACTCAGCTGCTGCTTGGCTTTGTCCATGTCCCGTTGTAGTAGATTCCAGTCCACCTTGATGTATCCCGTGTGGTTTGCAATCTGGAGTTTTGAGGATTAGAAAAAAGCTCCTGAAGTCCTGCATGACCACAGCTAAACAGAATCCTTGCTCACCCACGTTCCCTGGCCACAGCCACCTCCCACTCACTGGTCCAGTGAACACACTGGCTTAAAAATTGAACAGAACCACCCACTGTGTCAAGTGCTCTGCAACATCTGTCGCTCACAGGAACTCACAGCTGGGCACACACTGCAGCTTAGCTGCTTCACCCTCTCTTCCCCAGTGTAAAGCTGTCATCACCTCCCCCTCACAACTGCCATGGATATTGTTGGGACTCCCTGCAGTTCTCCTGTGGGTGGACACAGCTATTAATAGCCCATTCCTCTCAAACTATTTTATCTGCTCAGGGTGAATCAGCTGTGGAACTCCCTCTGCCCAGAGCAAGCTTTTGACTTTCAGCAGAACAAGCAGAACCAGGAGAGTGAGGGAGAATGAGTCACACACAAAGCCCTGTCTGCCTGAGGAGCAAACAGGTGAGACCTGAACAAGGCTGAGAGCTGCTCTACCTGCTCCAGGATGCACCAAATACATGGACACATCCAAGCAGCTTCCCTCAATGCCAGGGCTCTTGGAAACCAGCAGAAGTGGCAGAGGACAGAGACACCTCCTTTCTCTCCTCTTCCCCAGTGCTTTACAGCAAGCCCCATCTGTGCTGGCTGGACTCCTTGGGAAGCCAGGTTGGTAGGAAGCATATCACAGATATGGATAAATCCTTCCTGCCACCCAGGGCTGTTCCTCCAGGGACACTATGTCCACAGCCACAGGACTCAGTATGTTAGTCTGTCCTGCTGCAGCAGCATGGCTCACTGCAGCTGGAGGCTACCTCATGCCCCTGCAGTAACAGCTCTCCTGGGCCTTTGGCAGCAGATCCTCAGTGGATGTGCACTGAGTTTATGCACACTGACCCTGCTCTGCTGTTGCATCATGTGCCCTGGAGAACACACATCCTTGACATTCACAGCCACATGAAGCCACATGTCCCAAGAGGCAGTGGTTCCTGGAGAGACCTTTGTCCCCAGCAGCACAGTTCTCAGAAAGCCTGGGCTGCTGTTCATACACACCTGAAGCAGGAAAAAGCCTCCTCCCACTGCTGTCGCTGCCAGCTTTCCAACTTTCTGGAAGACAAATCCAGTACACCTACAAATCAAGCAGGATTCAGTCAGGAGAATGAAACACCACACACACACACACACCTCATTATGCTTCCCACAGGCAAGGCTGCCTTTGGCAGGAGTTACCCAAGACTGGAGACAGCCTGACAAACACCAGAAGAAACCCATGGGCAACCAGAGAGAAGGATTTGCACCCAGCCAAAATTGATGCTTTGTAGCTTTTCACTTTGTGCTGCCACATTCCAGCCTTTTTCAGTTTGATTCTTATCTCTTCAACCTCATCCTTCTCCCAAAAGAGTAACCAGAAACCTGTGATTTCACCAAAACCAACAAGTGCTTTTAGGTTTTGATGTACTTATTTTTTAATTAGTATCATCTCTGAGGGGAAATTAGGGAACACGTGCTGCTCCATGATAGAGCATGGGGTGCAAATCACAACCCTCTTTCTTACTTATTTGTAAAGTAAGCAGTAAACAACTACTTACTTTACCTTTTCATTTCTCAGAAGAGAAAAACGATGGAACAAGCACACAGCAGTGATCTAAGGCTATACTGGTCTCTAAAATTGGTTACCTGCTTTCAACATGAAACACATTCCTGCAGCCACCAGAACTGCAGCTAGTACCCCACTGCTCAGTCATGCAGCTCATGTGCCATCCAAACCACACTTTCCTTGGAACAGGGGCTCCTTATGAGCCTTGCAAACAACACAGCAACCTGCCTTTACACACTTCTGAATACACTCAGTGAAGATACAAGAGAGGGGTAGCCACTCTGTCATACACTTAAATAACTCCCCTGTTGCCAGGTTAAGACAAGGGGCATGGTAAGAGGCGAAGCAGTGATTACACAAAATTTCCAACTCAAACGATGCTGTGGGAATGAAGTTGCACATAGAGCCACACTCAGTCCCAGCCACAAGAGACAGGAAACCCCAGGAACTTCAATCCCAGGAGGTTTTTAATGCAGATGCCTGAAGCACATCCACCTCCAATGTAAAAGGCATCCTTGTTTCAAGGGGTTTGTATCTGTCCTAATTCAACAGCACCACTTTTTGTCAGAAGTTAAAAATAATTACAGACTGGTGCAATTTTCTTCCCTTTGAGACACTCTCAGTTCTTCAAGTTCTAGACAGCATTTAAAACATGCCAGGGCTCAGCAGCCAGGGGACAGCAGGCTGAGCACTCTGAATGACTGCCACATGACCAGCCAGCACTTGTCAATGTGACCCCAAACACCCAGCCAGCGCCTGCCATGAGCAGCAAGGGCAACCCCGGCACATCTTACCATCCCGTGACCCCTCCGATCACCAGCTGCGTGGCCACATTGTATTTCTCAGCGCTCGACCCCGAGCTGGGATTGAAGATCTTGCGCCACCAGGGCCGGTTCTTGGTGTACTCCGCCAGGTCCAGCACGTTGAATGTGTCGTCCTTCGCACCTGCAGGCACCTGGAGGGCTCAGTGCGGGGACCACGGTACCACAGCCCCCTGCAGCTGCCCGGCGCCTCCCCAGGGGCACAGGAGCCCTGCCCAGACACACAGCTCACGGCGACTGGCACTCCCCCGGTCTCTGGGAATTCCCAGGTCCCTC
>VYXD01007322.1:803059-865180 GCA_013397195.1 Hylia prasina
GGGACCCCTCCCCCCCTCGGGGACGCCCCTCGCCGAGCGGCCGGGGCGGGGGGGGCCGTGCCCGGGGCCGCCCCCTCGGGCCCTCAAGCTGGGCCAGGCCCAGGCAGCCGCCGCCGCGCGGTGCAAAGGGAACGACACCGCGCCCTGCAGCGGGGAGGCCGAGCTGGCGGAGCCGGGCACTCCCTGCCAGGGGAGAGGNGGGAGAGGGGAAGCAGGGGAGACCGGCCGGGACAGGGGCCGGGCGGAGAGATGGGCACACACGGGGAGAGGAGCGGGACGGGGAAATCAATCACAGAATCACCGAATGACCAGGTTGGAAGAGACTTCCAAGATCATCGAGTCCAACCCAGCCCCAACACCTCAACTAAACCCTGGCACCGAGTGCCACATCCAGTTCATTTGAAACACATCCAGGGGTGGTGACTCCACCACCTCCCAGGGCAGACCATTCCAATGCTTTATCACACTTTCTGTAAAAATACATTTTCCTAATATCCAACCTGTATTTCCCTTGACGCAGCTTAATATTGTGCTCTCGTTCTGTCAGCTGGTGCCTGGGAGAGGGGCGGGAAGGAAGAACGAAGGGCCGGAGGGGAAAGGGGCACAAGGGGAGAGGGTGGGGAGAGGAGACAGGCGGGAGGGGAGAGGTGCAGGAAGGAAGAGGAGCCCGAAGGGAGAAGGGCAGGAGGAAAGAAAAACCCGAAGGGCACAAGGGGAGAGCGGGAGCGCGCGTGGGGGCAGCGCGGCCGTGTCCGTGTCCGTGTCCGTGTCCGTGTCCGTGTCCGTGTCCGTGTCCGTGTCCGTGTCCTTTCCCGGGGCCGTGGCCGGGCCTGGGCTGTGCCGCAGTGGTGCCCTCGGTGCTCCCCTCTCAAGGGTTTTGTGCTGCTGCAGCAGCATCGCCCGGCCCGGAGCGGCTCCTCGGGGCCCCTCGGACCCCGTGTCCCCGGTGTCATCGGGTGTGCAGCAGCAGCACCAGCGGCATCCAGGGAGGGACCAAGGGGTCCCTAAAGCCCGTGGTGGTTTGCTTCCTCTGACATGGGAGATTTTGCTTTTTGCCGTTTGCTGCCGTTTTGCTGGTGCCGTTTGCACCAGCATTCTGGGCAGCTGAGCACGTTGGCACAGGAGCAGCATGGGGGTCCTGCTGCAGTGCATTCAGCCAGCACACCCAGCTGTGGCCTGGTGTGCCTCTGCCCCGGAGATGATCTGGGCAGCCTGGACATGCTGCCTGGTAGGAACACATCTTACTGTTTCCCCTGAAAGAATGACACCTCTGACTTTTGGGCCATTACTCACTTGAGCTCCTGTAGAACAAATTCCACCTACTTCCCAGCAGGGGATGTGGCTGCTGAGGGTGTAGCAAAGGTGGAAATCCTGAGACACAACAAGCAAAAAAAAAACCCAAAAAACCNCATGGACAGGTTGTGAGAGAGGAGACTTGACCCTCATCTTGGGTTAACGGAAAGCAGTGTGTGAGTGGGAGCAGGAGCACAGGCAGTGTGGGACGGGGAGAGGAAGAGTTTTCTAGGAACTTAGTACTCTTCTAGGAACTAACAGCAGCACTCATCTGCCCTGGTCAGGATGTCCCACTAGTAAACATTCCAGCACCTCGTTGCCCCTTGCACGTAGATCGGGACGTGTTGGGAGCTGCAGCAATATCCTACGTGTTTCCTGCACTGTCCTGATTAAGGGAACTGGCTGGAGCAGTGTGTGCATTCAGACCTAAGTGATGGGACAGCACTTCCCTGGGCACAGAAGGAAAAGATGTGGCTTGGGAAGGGGTGGCTGGAGGCAAGTTGGTCTCTAGAAATCCTCTGACACACCAGTGTCAGATGGCACTGAGGTCTCCTGCATGTCTGATACGTGATAGGCTTCAGGCTTCCATCCCTGTGCAGCACATGTCCCTGGTTTTGTCTCCCCTGCCCTGAGCAAAGGGATGCCCTCATGCCCTGGGGTCTCCTTTGGTACCTCCAGCTGCGGGCTCTCCAGCACACATGATCCCAGGGGCATCTGCTGGCCTGGGCATCTGCAGCATGGCCTCATCTTTCCTAGCCATGTGCACCTGCATCTGCTGCAGGCACTCAGCTTCCTCCAGCAGGAGAGAAGGATCTGGGCTGGGAAAGTGGAGGTGCTTCAGGGTTGGGGGCTCCTGTGTGGTGGGGTGAGGCACAGCCTGGTGCAGTGGGTGGCACGGGGGTGGTGGGTGCAAGGACAGAACCCAGCAGTAGCACCTCAGCAGCCCACAGCCACTGCAGCTCCCTGCCAAAGAATTCAGCTTTGGAAGCACAGCCATGAAACACCATTCCCCATCTCAAAGGCTTTCTCTCCCTCCTGGCACCACCACAACCTCCATGGCCAGGCTGAGCTCACCAGCCCATGGGAGCTTACAGCGAGTGCTTCTGCTGCCTGACTCATTCAGAGATGCCTCTGATGTGAGGAGCAAGAGAGAAAGCAGAAATGCCAGTGCCACAACCATTAATTTCCAGGTGAGTCTCACAGCACCAGGAGATTCCCAGATGGGATGACTAAAATAAAGTCATATCTGTAGCAGGGGACACTGGAAGCACAGCCAAGATCTCCTGTTTCTCTCCCAGAAAACTCTCTTCCTCCAGTATTGAGTACTCTTCTGCTTCACTGTAGTAGGGCAGGAAGCAAAGCACCCTGGGGCATCCCCAAATGTGACACACCACTTGCTTTGCCCCAAAATACTTGCTGGAAAAAGTGAGGTGAGTTGTTGCTCACAAAGAAAAGGAGCCCCAGGCTAGTCATTGAGACAGCTGTGGGTGTACAAGCTGGAGAAAATGTTTCTCACACACTCTTTGCCTCCCCAGGAGCAAGGTGGGTGGTGTGGGGGAATCAGTTTCTTCCCTGTGCTAAGGATTCATGTCAGAGACCCCCAAAAGCCCATCCCTCCACCATGTCCCTCTGTTTCCCAATCACCAAGACCTGTCACATGGATGTTTCTGCACACACTGGGATTTTCACCCAAGGGGTCACTGCCCCTGTTGCACTCTTGCTGCCCTGTGACATGATTTATGGGACATTTCCCCACCTCACCCATCCAGGGGATGTTGGGACCATGCAGGGTGTTCCTCCTCATCTTCCTGCCTTCGTCAGCCAAGGGACAACCACATGGTAGTGTGTGTGCCTGAGCACACGTGTGTGCATCAATGAGGGGAGGGGGATTTCATGGGTTTTTAAAAGGAGAGATTGAAAATGTGTGACTAAAATGAAAGGAACTTGCAAAAGTATTTCAGTGCATCTTCTCTGAGCTCTACTGCAGGACCCTGGGAGAAGAGGAGCAGCTGGTGGGAAGGGGACTCCAGGGATCATCCCAACGCACTCCCTCCCATGTGGCTTGAAGTTGTGTGGCCAAATCATCAGTTTGGAGTTCAGGCATCCCTGAGACAGGGATAAGTCAGGTGTGTACATCTGCATCCCTGGCAACCCACTCTTCTTCTCTTCAGAGGTGACAGAGAAGGTGAGACCGGGCAAAGACCACACCTAAATTCTGCTGCCTCTGCAACCCTCCCTTTCCTCATCTTGCTCCCAGACAGGAGCCAGGACACTGAGCCAGCTGGGTCCTGCAGCGGAACTTACCGCTGTGCCTGCCCTCCCTTTCCTTTTGTTTTTTCCTCTCCTCCTGCCACTGCCAGAGGAAGAGCAGGAAAGTCCATCATTCACATGCTGCTCTTTGCACAAACCTGCTCAAGCGATTCCCCTCCTGACATCTTTGAGAAACTCTTCAGTGCTCCGAGTGAGTCTGTGGGTGCCGGCTTTAAATCATCATCTCCAGTGGATTACAACAGCTGGGTGAGAAGATAAAGGCTTTTCTCTCCTCTTTCCTTTCTCATTCCTTCCTTTTCACTTTTCCTCCCGAAGCCAGAGCAGTTCCCAGCCAGGAGGCATGGTGCTGGTGGGAGCCCTGTGCAGCCTCCTGCTCCTCTGCCTGGTTGAGGAGGGCATCAGCAAAGTGAGAAGATACTACATTGCTGCAGTGGAAACTGCCTGGGACTACACACACAGCGACCTGCTCTCCGTGCTGCAGGCGCCTGCAGGGTAAAGCTCTTCCTTTTGCAATTCTAGAACCCTACCCTGGGTGTTCTCCCACCCTGGCATGTGGCACTGTGAGCTTGGCTCCAGGCTGGCAGGTACATGGGGGCAACCTGGCAAGGTGGGTGCACTGAGCTGCTGGTACAGCTGGGAAGGGGTGGTGTGATGGGGAGTCAGTAAGTGCCACCCCTGATGAGGGACAGGTGGAATTGAGAGAGAGAGAAAGATGCATACCTGCTCTTCATCACTGTTCTGCACTGTTTTATCTTAATGCCATTTGCCTATGACACTTTAAAGTCTGTGCTAGGAGCCATGAGCTGATTTTCCACCTGTGCTTTCTTTTCTGCTCTGCATCCTGGGGGCTTTGGGGAAGTGTGAGGGGAGACAGGCACCTGGGACTCCCTGAGCACTGCAGAGGAGCTGGCTGTGCCCCCCTGACATAAGTCTGAACAGCAAAGGCTTTTTGATGTGTCTGCCCCTGGTAAAATCCAGCTTTAGTTATTTATATTTTTGTGTAAATTACATTGCTGGGGCTGAAATTTTTCTTTAGGGAAATGAAAATAATTTGTAGTGTTTAGGCAAAGAATGGTATTCCTGCACAGTGGCAAGAAGGAGGAAGGTGGTTTTGCCTGTATATACTTTGAAGTAGGAAGGAAAAATGGGAGTTGAATTGCTCAGGCATCAGGATGGTGTTGTCTTAAGACACAGCTGGCTTAGGCATGCAAGGTTGTGAATGTTTTGAGGTCGGCAAGGAGAATGGAGCTGGATGGCTACACCCCCTGTGGATCAGGATGTACCCATTCCCTCTGCCCTGCTTCCCTATCCCCATACTCTCTGCTGAGGCAGTATCAGCCCATGACCCCATTTCAGACCCACAGTGGCCTGAGCAGCCAGGAGCTGTGGTCAGGCACTGGAAGCCAGGCTCTAGGGATGACCCAGGTCAGCCTGACTAGCTGCTGTAGTCACTGTATCCCAGTTATGTTGGGTTTTCCCCTTTTGGTTACTTCAGTAGGAAAATTGCATCCAGCACCCCCCATTTTACTAATCCCCCTGCCCTGCTTTCACTGATGTTGCCCTCAGATCCATTAGGTAGAGATGATGACTTCACTCACACCATTAATTCAGGCCTGTGGCTTTCCATTTCAGCACTGGCTTTATGATGCACTCGGGCACTGTTTCTGATCCTGGAGTGACTCAGGGACATGACCCTGCCTGGGGATGAGTGGGGCACTGGCAGGCAGTGTGAGGTCACTTGTCCTTCTCTAAACTGGGGGAAGATAACATTGGCTGTGTCAGAGGGGCTTGTTGGTGTGCTCCAGCCTGGAGAGACAGAGAATTCCTGGGCAGTGCAGGTCCTGGGGCAGCTGTGATGGGAACCAGGGCTTGCTTGTGGTGGCTGTTCCCAGCTGAATGATGGTGTCTTTTCCCTGGCCCTGCAACCTCAGCCCAGTTCCCTGCTACAGAGGAGGGCACAGGAAAATAGCCAGGCTGGATATAAGGGGGTTGCAGAAGTGAGCCAGGAAAGCATGGCAGGCAGAGCTGCCCCTGGAGCTGGGCTGTCTCTGAGCTCTGTATGTGGTGTCTTCTGCTCCACACAATTCTCCCTCAGCACCTCCAGGCAGGACCTCCAAACCCCGTGTATGTATCCAGGGGTTTATCTGGCATGTTTATAGAAAGCTCTGTGAAATTAATGGGCTACAACACACCAGGCCAGAGCTGCTCACACCTTCCCCATGATTTCAGTTTCTCTTCCTCCCAAACACAACCCCACCAGCAGGTTCTGAGCCAGGACCAGCACATCCTGCAGTGGCGCCAGGGATCTCAGCTTTGACATGGAGCTGGTGGACACGTAGCTGCAGCCCGTGTCTGCGTGTTTTGGCAGTGCAGGATGTCTCCCAGCTCCAAGAGATGAACAGATAGTGTGGCTAACAATGCTGATCCAAGGTGCCAGAAACTTATCTGCCTGCCTCAGCTTCAGCTGCCATTGGGGAAGGAAGTTCACGGGAACCCCAAGTACAGAGGACTGGCCAGAAGAACTTCGATCAGACATCCCTGGGCTGAACTCTGCCTGCTTGTCTCCTGTGGGCTCTGCTCTGCCAGCACTGGGACCAGCACTAAGCCCTGTTGTCACTAAGCCCCCTCCCAGCCATGCCCCTGCATGCCAGCATAATCCCCCTGGCTCCAGAGGATTTCTGTCTTGTTCACCACAGAATTTGCAGGACCAGACCATCATATCTCCGGGCTGCATTCTCAAATTTGGGCTTTCTGTGAGCTAGAGATTAAGGCACAACTTCCTGAGAGTGGACAGCTGGGTTCCAGCAACCCTGCAGCTCAGCTACCTCCCAGTGTGGGGACACGCTGGAGAGCAAAGCTGGGGCTGGACTCCACTGCCATCAAGCCAGGAATGATCATGGTTCATGGGCAAAGTCAGCTGAATGCAGTGGCACTGCTCACTGGGGCCATGCCTGCTGGGGGCTTCCTGCCAGCCTGGACACGGGGTTGTAGGATCTGGGTGCCTGTGGGGTTATAGACTGTGGGTGCCTGTGGGGTTATAGGCTATTGGTGCCTGTGGGGTTACAGGATCTGTGTGCCTGTGGGGTTACAGGATCTGGGTGTCTGTGGGGTTACAGGATCTGGGTGCCTGTGGGGTTCTCATGGGCTCCCATCCTGCTCTGCCCCTGAGGAGAGCAGACCCTGCTCTCCCCACAGCACCCTCCAGCTGCAGGTGGCTTCCAGCCAGTGTTGTGGGGGTGAGTGTGCATTGCCTTTCCTAAATTTGAGTCACTCTGTCTCCTTCCTCTTCCGCTTGGGGAAAAGTCGAAGAGGGAAACGCGGCTGGAATGAAGGCTTAGTCAGAGCAGGACAGCAATCTTCCCTGCTTCTTAAGTGGGGAGAAAACACCACCTGGTTTTTGTTCCAAACAAAACAAGGCTGGAAAGGTCTATCTGGTTACTGGGAATGGTCTTAGTCCTGGGGCTGATAAGTCAGCCTCTAAAATCCTTGAAGAAATTTATGCCTTTGTTATGCTGATATATGTGCTGGATTCCTCCTGGAAAATGAATTTGTTAAGCTTCTTACAGACAGAAAGTGGCCAGCAGAGATAAGTGGGGTGTGAAATACATTCGAGGCTCCTTTATCTTCCTACTGTGAAGTGTAAATCCCATTTTGGGCAGAAAAGAAACAAATGTGGGGACATTGCTCAGACACAAAGCAAACTGCCACTACCTGCCAGCAGTGTCTTTCCTGGGGGAGAGCTGGGGAAGACGTGAGTGATGATGATGAACACCTGAAGGTGCTGGGGTTGGGGTGGCTGCAGGGCAGAGGTCACCATGGCTTTGCCAGTGTTCTGTGTCTCTGCTGCCAAGGAAACATGAAGCTGGACAAGGCATGAGGCAGGACAATGCTGCTGCTGTGCCCTGTTCCAGCTGCATCTGGGTATGGCCTTATGTCTTCTTCCATCATGACTAACACCTCAACACTAATCACTGTCCTGTCATCTGTATGCTGAGCAAAACATTTCCAATCACACCTGGGAGCTGTCAGGAAATCCAAAGGGCACAGCAGGGTGAGCAATCCCTGGGGCTCCAGCAAGCAAGCTGGTGGGAAGGGAGGGAAGAGGATGGCTGTTTCCCATGCATGGATGGGTCTGTGCAACCAGCCTTGGCTTTTCCTTCCTCCTGCAGCATTTTGGGGCATGGGGGCCCACGCCCCCCCCCAGCTGGTGTCCCTCTCCGGTACAGGAAAGCTGTTTTTGTGGAGTACCCTGATGACTCATTCACACAGCCCAAGCTCAAGCCATCGTGGATGGGTAAGAAGCACCTGCAGTGTGGGGAACTCCAGCAATACTGGCAGCCACCAAACTCATCCTGGGTTGGCTGCTGGCTGCTCTTCAGCCAGGAGCAGGAAAACACCTGCGTGGATCCCAGTATGGCAGAGGTCCTGGGGGTGCAGAGAGCCTTGCTGGAGCTGATGCATTGATGCTGCCATGCTCCATGAGGGACAACCACTAACTGGGTTTGTGGAAAGTCAGGACCCTTTGGGGCTTCTGGCAGGGTGTGAGCTGCCTGACCCCAGCTGCCTGACCTTATTGTCTTACCCCCTTCAGGTCTTCTAGGCCCCACCATCCGAGCAGAAGTCTATGACACAGTGGTCATCACGTTTAAAAACCTGGCCTCCCGCCCGTACAACCTCCATGCTGTTGGAGTGTCCTACTGGAAGGCCTCGGAAGGTGAGCTGGGCAACACCAGGTGCTGCAGGTCCCTGTGTAGCACCTCCTGCTCTGCCACCTGCCTGCCAGGTGTGCATCCCTCCCTCAGCCTGCTATTCATGTCCCTCTGTGAGGACAGATGGTGACAGAGGTGGTCTAGCCTGGGGGAGCAACATGACCATGCCCAGCTCGTAAATAAGCAAACAGTGCAGAGCAAAGCTCTATCAGTTATAGAGGTAATACAGGGGTTAAACCCAAGGTTGGATGCTTAGGGAAAGGCATTTGTGTTCTGGGGTGGAGGAAGGGGTGTTTCTGCAGCCACGGTGTGCTGGGGATGAGCCTTTGGTGACATCTGGCCACTTCTTTGGTTTTAGGAGCAGGGTATGAGGATGAGACCAGCCAGCCAGAGAAGGAGGGAGACAGGGTGGATCCTGGGAAGACACACACATATGTCTGGGAAATCCAGGAAAACCAGGGCCCGACGGACGATGACTCTGCGTGCCTGACCCACTCCTACTCCTCCAACACCAACAGCGTGAAGGACATCAACTCTGGCTTGATTGGAGCCCTGCTCGTGTGCCGACCTGGTAAGGACAGCACAGGGTGGGGACAGGCCACATGCAACCATTAACTGAAAAGCAGAATAATCACAGATGCCTTCCTGAGGCTGAGCATGGCGGTGGAGTCAGTGAGCTGTGCTCAACAGAAGTGCTCCTGGGGTTCAGTCCTGAAATCCTGATGGCACAAGGTACAAGAAGATGTGACTGGAGTAAGATTTGTCATCCCTGGCTGAGACATATCCTGGAAGTAGTTGTCCAGACCCCTCTATAGTCACTGGAAATGACTGGGCACTGTCTGCAGGCTCCAGTGACTCACCAGGAGCAGCTTCTCTACTGAGCAAAGGTCTAAGAAGAGGCAGTACAAATTGACCTTTTGATGCCTTCTGGGGGCAGCTGCCTCTCAACCATGGATTTTTGGGGACTGCAAGACTGGAAGCATAGCTGTTGCAATTGTGAGACATGACAAAAGCAAACCACAGCCTGGACTTGGTTTACCAGTTCCTGAAGAGCACAGGGGAGTTCTCTGGGTGATGGTTGCTGACCTGTAAAGAAACCCATCTCATTGCATCTTGCAGGGACCCTGGCCAGTGATGGGAATGAGAGCCAGCAAAAAGAGTTTGTGCTACTCTTCGCAGTGTTTGATGAAGGTAATTGCTGACTGACTGGTGTCAGACCCTGCATTCAGCCAGGTCTTGGGCGTTTACTTCTCAGCACCCACACGCCCCCCTAAGGGTTTCAGCCTGATCAGCCTCCCCAGTCGGTGTGCTCCTGGTGCAGTACTGCCCCTCCTTCTCTTCTCAAGGTGCAGGGAGGTTGCAGCACCCCCAGCTCTGCCATCCCATGCCCTGGCCTTGTTCCCATCACACAGGCTAAGGAGGGGAATCATTCCCTGTCAGGTGTAGTGGTCACCCCCACAGTCATGCAGAGCCATGGCCAGGTGTGCTGTAGATTTCCACAACCTCCCTGAGAAGGTTTACTTTTGCTTTGAAATGCTCTCAAGTGAAAGCTGACTGCACCCTCCTCTCTCCACAGGAAAGAGCTGGTACTCTGAGCAGGGTTCCTCAGCAGCTGCTGAGCCCCAGGCTCACAACAGGACAGAGCTGCACACAATCAATGGCTACATCAATGGCTCACTGCCTGGTGAGTCCTGGTGGCACAGGGACAGGGCGTGGGGAGCATGGGAGCTGCTAGGAGCAGGGTCTGTAAACTTGAGATAACTTGGGAAAGGATGTAAGGAAAGAGATCAAGAGGAGTTTCCAAGTGATGGATCTGTTAGGCTGTGTTCACCTGAGAGGGGGTCTTATATTTCAGCTCCTTGACCTGCCTTTCCCCTTTACAGCAGAGCAGGAGCTGTTTCCAGCTGTGTAGACAAGTGCAGCTGACTTCTTTGGAGGTCTCCAGGAATAATGCTGGTAGCAGTTTTTTCTTTTATATCCCTGTGAACAAGGCTGGAGGTAGCATTTTAGCTCTCACTAAAACACCTTCATAGGATTTTGGGAATAGAAACATGGAATCATTTAGGTTGGAAAAGATCATCAAGTCCAACACTAAACACTGCCAAGTCTACCACTAAACCATGTCCATGATTGTCACATATACAAGTGTTTTAAATCCCTGGGCAGCCTGTTCCAGTGTTTGACAACCCTTTCAGTGAAGAAATTTTTCCCAATATCTGACATAAACTTCCCTGGTGCAGCCAGAGCAATAAGGTCCCCTCGCAGATTCCTCTTCTTCAGAAGAGCAAAAGAAAAGGCTGGGTTTGATCTCAGTGAACACAAAAGTTGCTGTTTTCTGGTGTTCTCCTGGGAAAAGATCCAGAGCTGCCCGAGAGTGAGGAATCTCCGAGACAAACTGGGAAACACTGTCAGGAGAGTCATTATCACCAGCAGTTTTGGTGAACCACATCCTAAAACATCCCACTTAGGTCCAGCCATTCTCCAGTAAAAGGCAAAAGCAAAACTCACCTAAATTCCATGTCCTGATAAGTTCATAAAGCTTAAGAGCTGAGGAAACCTCATGGTCAACCTTCTGTCTACATAGTGGGTTTTTCCTGGCGAAGTTATCCACCTCCACTTAGCATCCCCCTCCCTGGATGCAGGACCTGGCCTGAGAGGTGTCTGATGGAGAGCTGGAAATGGAGAGCTGAGGGCCTCAGGATGGAACCTCCACCCAGTTTCCTCCCAGGCCCTTGGGATCTGTTCCAGTCACCTTTGCACTCTGCCAAAAGCAAACTCTTGACGTTGTATTTGACTTTGTTTGGCTTGAGCTTCCAGGAACTTGTTATTCACTTCCCTGCTAGATTACAGAGCCCTTCAGCACACATCAGTTTCTCCCCAGGAAAGTATTTTTACAAAGCAGTCAAGTTCTTTCCCATTTCCTAAGCACACTGAGCTCTTTGAGTATCTCTGAGGAAAGAATTTTCTCCAGCACTCAAATAATCCTGGTGACCCCTCTCTGCACTTTGTGGTATTTCAGCTACTGCTGGAGCCCTGCTCCAAGTGCAATATTTTAGTATCAGGCTTGCCAGTGTTGTGATCAGACAAATAACTCTGCTGTCCAGTGCCCAATTTCCCTATGTATGGAATCAAGGAGCACATCTCTCTCTTTTGCCACTGCATCCCACTGTGAGCTCCTACCAGCAACCCTCCCAAAGTCCCCCAGTCCACAAATCTAGTCTTATCTCAGGGGGATGATGTGACCTGTGCTTCTGTTTTGCTCAGACCACATTCAGGTGTGGTTTCTCCAGCTTGAAGCCAGCACAGGAGCAGGGGACTCTATCAGCATGTGTCAGACTCTGAGTCTATGGCACCAAGAGTGGGGGCTGGACACAGTGCTGACTCCTGGGTGCTGTCCTTGTCTCCTGGCAGGTCTCACACTGTGCCTCAAGAAGAAGGTCCACTGGCATGTGATTGGGTTGGGCTCTGGGCCAGAAGTTCACTCCATCTTCTTTGAAGGCCACACGTTCCTGGTGAGAAGCCACCGTCTCAGCAGCCTAGAAATCTCCCCTGCCACATATCTCACAGCCCAGACCATGCCAGGAACAGCTGGCTGGTTTCGGATGTTCTGCCAGATTCTGTCCCATCAGCAAGGTAACCTAATTTTCCAAGAGCTTGGGGGAAAAGCAGTTCAGGGGGTGGCCTGGGTTCAGGGTTCTGTGTGGTGCTGCAGCTCCTGCTCCCCAGTGTTACATCCACCTGCAGTCTGACCATGGCATGGCTTGGTCCGTGTTGGCCCATTTGATGGGAGCAGCAGTGGAGAAGGTTTCTCCCAGGCGGGGTCTGGGCGAGTGCCTGCCTGTGTTGGCACATCAGTGTGACCCTTTCTGCCTGCCTTGTCTGAACCCAGCTGGCATGGAGGCCTTTGTGAAGGTGGAAGAGTGTCCTGAGGAACGGCTGCTGAAGACAGGGAAGCTGTTAAACGAGCCAGAGGACCTGGATTACCCTGAGGAAGATGAGGAAACTTATCATGTGATCCAAGTGCGCTCTTTTGCCAAAGACAAGCCCATGACCTGGACTTACTACATTGCAGCTGAGGAAATGGACTGGGACTATGCCCCTGTGAAGCCAGTGTCTCTGGACAGGTGAGAGTGGGCATTTGTGCTCATGAGGCTGCTCCTCAAGGCAGCTCTGCCAGCTCTTCCCTTTTCCCCAGAAATTACTTTTCATTCTGCCCAGCCTGGACAGTTCTGTTCTTCTTTATCAACACTAACAGTAGGGATGCAGGACAAGAATGGTCTTGGAGAGGCTATGGGAAGGCAGGACCTGGCTTTGCTCCATTTTACCAAATGCCCTGCAGAGACATTTGTCTCCAGGTCATTTGTCTCTCTGTCACCAAGGCCTGTGGAATCAGTCCCTTCTGAGCAGGCAACAACTCCTGGTGACCTTCTCAGCCATCTGCCCAGTCCCTGGATGATGGGAGGTCTTGCTCTGTTTCTGGCAGCGTCCTGCATGTGGCCACTTGTTCTTTCTCTGCCTTTGCCTGCAGAAACATGGCCAGCCTGTACCTGGAGCCTGGCCCACAGCAGATTGGTTCCAAGTATAAGAAGGTGGTGTTTGTGGAGTATGAGGATGGAACCTTCAAGAAGCGCAAGGTGTCCAACCAACAGGACAAGGGGATTCTGGGGCCTGTCATCAAGGGGGAGGTGGGAGATCAGTTTAAGGTAAGAGAAACTCAGCTTTCCACTGTGGAACCTTCAGAACTTGATGCTGTTCCTACTAAGAGCTCTTGGCTTGTGGCTAAGGTCTAACTTAAGTCGTTCAGGTGTTCTCTCATGTTTGGCAATGTTCAAATTCACTGGAAAAGCAGATGTTACTGGCAGCTTAAGGTAAATACTCTCAGTAAGATGCACAGGATATGGCCCAGTTCCTCTGATCTGACTTTTTTGCAGGTGTCTTAGGAACTGTGTCAGTTAATACATGACACATGACATCCAGCACCTTCCTCTGAGGCAGGAGTGTCCTCTCATCCTCTGCTCTTCTCCATCTGTTTGCTGTTTCCTCACAGCACTGGGGACTGTCACTTTTGTCTCCCAAAGTGCCTCTCTGGACCACTTGACTTGTCTGCAGCTGGGAGGAATGGGATGGTTTCCAGCAGCTTCACATTTCTGTTCCTTCCCTGGGGTTCCCTGTGTAGTTGTGGGCATGTGACAGAGCTATTTAGAGAAATAAAGGAAGGGCTTCATGCAGTGAAGTGGGGAGCACTTTAAAGCTCTTGACTGTTCTGCATAGTTAATATCCTGGTCCTCTGAGGCCTGGATTGATGGACCTCTTCTGACTCATATTTAAAGTAAGACTAAAGACAGCAACTTTCTCTCTAATAAATCTGGTATTTTCATGCCCTTCTTAAAACAGACACCTCCCAGAACAATGGACAGTATACAGTTCCATCCCAGAGAAACTGTGGTTTCTTGTATTCTGATTTTGTGGTCCCAGACATGTCCGGGTCCCTCCTGTTGATCACTGTCAGGTAGCCAACATCAGGGCACTGCTGTTGGGTTTTTCCCTCTCTGGAAGGACACTGAGAGCAGCTTCCAGGGCATACAGGGATCAGAAAGCACCAAACATTCCTGCTGCCTGTCCTCATTTCAGATTGTGTTCAGGAATCTGGCCAGCCGACCCTACAACATCTACCCTCACGGCCTCACCAGCGTCAGGCCCTACTATGCCAGGAGACCCTCACAAGGTAAGGCAGGCTGTGGGAATCTGGGATATCACCTGGCCACTGCCATTTTTCTGGACCAGGAGAGTTTTCTAAAGCTTGTAGTAAGACTGGTTGTCCATTCATCCACACACCTAAACTCTACAATCCCAGGGGTTATGATGATTCTAGGTTCATGTTCCCATTGGTGCTGTGTAACCCTGTCTTTAGAAGGGCTCCAATGATGAGTGGGAGAAGGGATATTCTCAACCAGGGAGCTGGGACCATGTTAATTGGTCCATCCTGGAGGCCTCCACTTTCTGATGAGACAGGAACCATCCTGGTGATCCTACCTGTGTTTGCAGTTTATTTACAGCCCTCATTCCCTGGGCTCCCTCTGATGTGAATTTGTGTAGGGGTTCACTGTGACTTAGACTCCCCCTCTTGCAGCTTTGTAGTTTTTGCTGTGGGGTTGGTTTTTTTTTTTCCCAGGTTTCATTCCCAGAACTGCTTTCACCCCTTGTTATTGTGCTCCCAGGACCATGGCTTGTGCAAGGCCATCCCACATCCCACCAGGATCCTGGGATGGGCATGGGTGGTTCCATCTGCAGGTTGTGTGGTCAGGAAACCTTTCTGAGCTCTTTCAAAAAGTGGGATCACCCCTTGCAGGAGCAGCCCAGACATAACTGGTCTGCTCTTGGGTTGTGTGTTGCCAGAGAAAGACGTGAAGGATATTCCTATTCCCCCTGGGCAGTCATTCACCTACAGCTGGAGTCTCACCACTGAGGATGGCCCAACAGAGGCAGATCCTCGCTGCCTCACCCGTTTCTACTACAGCTCCATCGACCCAGTCCGAGACACAGCCTCGGGCCTCATTGGGCCCCTGCTCATCTGCTCCAAGAAGTCCATGGATCAGAGGGGAAATCAGGTGGGTCTTTCCTTTGTTGCCTCAGCTTCTAGGCTGAAAGGCTGGAATAACTGTGGTGGGTGAAATATTTAAGTAAACCCAAATTTCTCTGTCCTGTTTTCTTCAAACCTACCAGCAGTCCTAATGCCTCTGCCTTCCCCATCCTCCCTTGCATGCTCTCTTTTCCCCAAATCTGCACCCTAACTCCTGTGAAATAGCAGTAAACTTTTCCATGCACCCAGACTGAGACCTGACAGCTACAACTAGGCACCAGGGGTGCTCTGATCAGACCAGGAATCATTTCTTCCCTCTTTTTTCTAGATAATGTCAGACAACATGAAGTTGGTGCTGTTTTCAGTCTTTGATGAGAACCACAGCTGGTACCTGGAGGAGAACATCAAGAGGTTCTGCTCTGATGCAGCCCATGTGGATACCCAGGACCCCCAGTTTTATGCCTCCAATGTGATGCACAGTGAGTACTCAGCCAAGGGCTCCCTGCAAAGCCCCTGCAGACACAGGCTCATCCCTGCCCCAGGGAAGGAGCAGGGGATCCACAGCAGCTCAGCAGCCATGGGGAGAATTTGGTCTTGAAATGTTTCACCCCTGCCCTCTTCCAGCTATTAATGGCTTTGTATTTGACAACCTCCAAACAAAACTCTGCCTGAACGACGTTGTGTACTGGTATGTGCTGAGTGTTGGGGCCCAAACAGATTTCCTCTCCATCTTCTTCTCTGGAAACACCTTCAAGCGCAACATGGTCTTTGAGGACGTGCTCACTCTCTTCCCATTTTCTGGAGACACAGTCATCATGAGTTTGGAAAAGCCAGGTTAGTAGCATGGGCTATCCATGGGCTTGGCAGCCCAGCAGAGATCAGTGAGCACCTCCAGCCAGTTCTCTGGTGCCCAATTCCTTCTGACAGCTCGGAGAGCAAAGGGATCCACAGCCTGTTGGAACAGCAAAGTGAGAGGCAGTGATTAAATCTTTCAAAGCTTAAGTCAAATAAATTGAATTATGGTATTTTACTTAATTAGTAAGGTGTGTTAAGGTCACACATGCTGCCAAACCAGTAAGCTGGCTGCAGTAACATGAGCCTGGTGGACATTTGCAATCTTGGCTCCAAGCTTGGAGGTCAAGGGGAGTGGCAGTGCTGTGGGTTCAGCTGGTCATGCCATTTATCTCCACACTTTTGCAAGGACAGAAACCACAGCTACGCAGAAGTTTGAGAAAAGATTTGCTTCAGGGTTCAGTTCTATTTCCCCCACTCAGCACTTTTTTCTTAGTGGTGGCAAAAGCAGTGCTGTCAAACCATTTCCTCACTCACAGAGAAGACACAGGATTTACCATGTGGTTGCAACACTGATATGATGGTCATGAGCACTGCACCCTGAGCCAAGCTGTCAGGGTTTCTAGGCACCCCAGGAAGATTTCTAGGACCCAGCCAAGCCTCGCATCCGTTTGAGCTCAGATTCCTGCCTGCTGCTCAGAAGCAGAGCAGCAGTTCAGCCGGCAGCAGGTGGCAGCTCTCTCCAGCAGTAGAGCCCAGAGATTACACACCTCACCCTCTCTGGCTGGGGATGTGAGTGAGAGGCAGCCTTTCCTTTCTTTCTCCTTCAGTGGGAGAGATGTGGTGACTGTCTTCGGGAGAGAGGTGTGTTTGACAACACCAGGATGTTTTTGGGGGTGGGTTATGATGATTGCTGCTGCTGGAGGCTCCATGGGTTCTCACTGCATGAACTGCTCTCACCAAGCTGTGCTTGGGCCCTCACTGGTGTGTGTAGCTCACTAAGCTCTGCCAGGAAACACCAGCCCTGCTGATGGTGCTTGTCAGGCTCTGATGTTGCCAGCAACAGTGTGGCTCTGGCTGTAAGACACTCTAGGGACTATAAGAATGTGGAATCACTACCATGAGCCAGAGGCTGCCTGAAAATATAGGTTGCACTAGCAAGGAAGAAGCATGGGAATGGCACCTCTTCCAATTTCCCACTGAAGTGGGCTGATGGTGTCCTTTTTCCCTCTCTTGAGACAGGTGTCTGGACGCTGGGGTGCCTAAATCCTGATTTCAGAGACCGAGGGATGCATGCCAAGTTCACGGTCTCACAGTGCCAGTATGAGCAATACTCTGATGGGGAAGATTATGTGTATCCTGATGGGGAGGAGGTCGCATTTGAATTTCAACCCAGGGGCTTCTCTAAAAGAAAGAAGTCATGTGTGAATGAGCAACTGAACAACATCACCTCTTCCAGAAATGAGACAGAAAGGACAACATTGTGCCTGACAGAACACGGGGCTGTCCTGAGCAACAGCAGGATTTCTGATCCTTCTCCCAATGGAACATCAACATTTTTAGGAACAATGCCAAATCCACATGATATTTCCATGTCTTCTCTGCCAGAGACAAACTATGAGCCAGTGTCCTATGAGTCCTTCCTGGAAGATGAAGAATTGTCAAAAGTCATCAGCCAGGATGAAGGGTTTGGAGCAATCCCACCTGGAGAACACTTGGCGAGTGTCAGTAGAAGGGTCCATGGTACTGTGAGCTCAGAAGATCAGCAATGGCTGCACCAAGCCACAGCAGCTCCAGGAGGTGCTCTGGCAGGAACAAAGGTGACAAAAATCCTGGAGGTGCAGGAGAACCTGGAAGCAGAGCCTCAGAAGACAACTTCTCATGCAACAAGCTTGTGGAACTCCGTTGCTTATGCTGCTGGCAAAGCCTCTCCTCAGAACAGGAGCTCAATTCACCAGAATGATCTGGAGCACAACCTGACACTTCAAGATGCGTCTTCACAGGGTAATGAGGACAAGATGCTAAAAAGGGCTGATAAAATATCCTTTAACCTGTATGATTCAGAGGAGACAATCAGTACAGCACCATCTTTAAGTATTGACCACAACTCTTCTTCCACATTGAACAATTCTTCTGCATCTCCAGATGAGACAGAAAATAACAGGACTTCTCATGCTGTGGTTCAGAGTCACATCATAGAAAGCAATTATTCATCAAATGACCTAGATGCTTGGCTGGAAAAAAGGCCTCTCAAAGTGGTTTCACAAGGCTTTTATGAAACTTTTGGAGAGCAGAATGTTTCTTTGTCAGACAAACCTGTACAAGGAGAAATCTTCACAGATGAGAGTAACTCCTTGCCTGTAAAAAGTGGCACAGAACAAGCCAGTGGACCTGCCAAAGGCACCAGCCTTCTAGACACCATCTTTGCAGACACCAATGACCTTGAGCCATCCAGCTATGTAATGACAGAAGAGAGGGATGAAATAATTTTGAAAGAAGTGTTTCAGGATGCTAAGGAATTAGCAGAGCTGGACAACATTGCCTTTTCTGAGTCGAATGTTGTGACCAATGACACCAGGCCATTCCCAAATGGTTTGTTAAAGAGCTCTGAGCAGTTTCTGAGACACAGAGTTACAGCCAGAAGCACGAGTGGCCCTGACTGGAGACCTAAACAAGCCAGGTCACTGGAGAGCAGAAGTTTGGGTCTTCCCAACACCAGCAGCAGGAAGCCCCTCTCTGATGGCAAGACAGCAGAGCAGGATCTGGCCAGCCAGCCCCCTGGGACAGCAGTGCATAAGGAAGCCCCAAAGGCATGTGGACCTCATTCCCCTTTTTGCATCACTCGCTTCAAAAAGAGGTCCTTGGTATCAAGCGACACATTGCCTGAGGTGATGGCGACCCTGCAAAGCCTGGAAGAAAAATTGGAAGAAAAATCCAGCGTGGCTGGGAGGAGGCTACACCAAGGCAGGAATGCTGTCCAGGCTGATGAGATGTACCCTGAGGGGAGGCTGAGCACAGACAGGGGGGTACAGGGCAGCAGGGAGGGGGCTCAGCGCAGCAGCCGCTCCCTCCCCTCACGGGGAGCACTGGGGACACCACCAGCAGTGACAGCGAGCAGCTCAGAAGGGCAGGTCGCTGCTGAGGCTGCAGACCTGGCCTCAAACTGGGACCCAGCCCCCCCAGGGGCTGTGGTGAACATGGGGGATTTGCACAGCCCAGCTTTGGCCGAGCTGCAGCCAGGCAGAGCTGCGGTGTGGGGGGCTCCTGGGAGTGAGCAAGCTCAGGGGAGAAGCCACATGGAGGAGGAGACAAACTCTGTGGAGCAGCTGGGTCGCTTCAGTCCTGAGCCTCAGCAGGTCAAGGCCAATGCCACAGAGGACCATGTGCCTGGGAGAATGTCTGGGCAAAGCCCAGAAGGAATGTCTCTGAAATCAGCCATCAGAGAGAACTGTTCACTGTCTCCAAGTAGTTCCCCTCACAACAACAACAGCACCAAAAAGCCAGCACAGCATGTGCAAGACACTCCTCATGGATGTCAGGTGCTCAGCAGGGAAGATGTCCTCAGAGAAACAGGGAAGACAAAGGGTCAGGGCTTAGGAGAGCCCAAGGAGCACGGGGAAAGCAACAGCACAGCTGGGGAGAGGAGCCACGTCCCAGCCCTGAATAATGGGACACATTCCAGCCCCTCAAAGACTGCCAAGACAGACTATGATGAGTACAGTGACACAGAGCAGACCATGGAGGATTTTGACATGTATGGGGAAGAGGAGCATGACCCGCGCTCCTTCCAGGGGGAGATACGACAATACTTCATTGCAGCAGTGGAGGTGATGTGGGAATATGGGGACCAGAGACCCCAGCACTTCCTAAAAGCAACGTAAGTGTGATTTCCCTGCATGCATTCCTCCTGCACTGCATGGCATGGCCTGATGCACGAGAGGGCATATCCTGGCAGGCAGGATCACAGTTCTGTACCAGTACAACCCAGCCAAGCAGCCAGGGGAAGGATGCTCCCAGCATCTCCCCTCTACCTGGAGAGGTTTAAACCCCCAGAAACTTTGAGCTTCCTTGCAAGCGAGTAAGGGATGCTCTGGCTCTGTATCCCCCTGGCCTGTAACAACCATGCCATGGCTGAACTCCTTCTGGAACAGTGTCACCTGGCTTACCTAGCTGGCATCCATCCCCCTGCAGAGACCCCCAGAGGAGCAGGAGGAAGCATTCCTGGCAGTACCGCAAGGTGGTTTTCCGAGAGTACCTGGATGATTCCTTCACACAGCCGGTGCAGCGGAGAGAGCTGGATGAACACCTGGGCATCCTCGGGCCCTACATCAGGGCAGAAGTTCAGGATGTCATCATGGTGAGTAGAAAGTTCCCATTTCCTGTAAAACCACAAATCCCCCCGTTGTTGTTGGGAGTGCTGAGGTGGGTCTGCAGGCTCTGCAGTGCACATGGGTTAACCTTCAGGGCCTGGGGACAGGAGCTGCCCTGTTGGCATGTGAATGGCACCAGACTGGGAGGCAGACCCACCATTCAGAGGGACCTGAGGCTGGAGGAATGGGCCAGCAGGAACCTCAGAGTGTTCAGATGCAAAGCCCTGGACCTGAGACAGATCCAACCCTTGCAACACATGGCCTGATCAGTTCCTGGGCTCCATGGGGAGCCTTTTGGGTGAAGGGATTGCAAAAAGGGTAGTGAGCTAAGCAGGGCTCAGCTCTTTTAGGTGCTCTGTATGAGGGCAGGCTTGGGCTTCCCACACTACCAAAGGTCCTTCAACACCCACCTGAGAAGGAGATGAAAGGCTCAGGACTTGTGTCCCTGGAGAAGTTGCTCAGTTTTCATAGAAATCTTCACCAGGATGGATTCAGCACCTTTGGGCTCCAGAGACAGTAGTGTAGCTGACCTTGCTTCCACTGAGCAGGAAAAGGGCTTCATCCTGCTGACATGACCCCAGGATGTGCTTTCCACCAGAGATTGCACTGCACAGCTACAGCTTGTGCTTCAGCAGGGGTTGGCCACTGCATGGAGGCCAGCTGGAGGTTTGGGAACCAAGAACATCCTTCCCACCAGCTGGCTGGACCCACCACCAGGGTCCAGAGTGCTGTCAGCATTGCTCCCTCACATTCCCCTGCTTTGCCTTCCCTCTGGTGCAGGTGACATTCAAGAACCTGGCGTCACGGCCCTTCTCCTTCCACTCCACACTGACAGCCTATGAGGGCACGACACAGCAGGGTGGGGCAGTGCAGCCCGGGGGCCACAGGAAATACTCCTGGAAAGTCCTGCCCCAGATGGCACCAACCACGCAGGAGTTTGACTGCAAGGCCTGGGCTTACTTCTCCAACGTGGACCTGGTAGGTGGGAGCCTCCATGGGGCATCCCAGGAAGGGGAGGTGGGCAGCATGTCTGGGTCCTGGCTGTGAGGTCAAGGAATTTCCTACGGGGCTGTGCTGAAAGCAGCCTGGGGCTGTGTAGATTCTCAGGTGTCTAATACAATGATGAATACATGCTGGTGCTTCTCTTTCTCTTTTTCTCTTTTTTTCTCTTTTTCTCTTTTTCTCTTTTTCTCTTTTTCTCTTTTTTTCTCTTTTTCTCTTTTTCTCTTTTTCTCTTTTTCTCTCTCTTGTCTTCATTGGGTTTTCACCCCTTTCCCCAATTGTTCCAAGAAGCCAGCATTCTGCAATTCCTTACCCCTATGCCAAATCTGCCTGAATTTGGCCCCTGGGTCAAACACAGTAGGGACTGTTGGACAGTTGGACAGACAGACACCATGCACATACAAACACTTGCTGCTCAGCCTTTCTTAGCTCAGGACAGAGTGGGGATGCCTCAGTGAACCCAACATGTCCTTCCCTCCCTGCACGTGTCCCAGAGTGGGAGCCAGGCCAGGGATGCAGACGGGGCCACCACTTTCCTCTCTGCTGCACCTCCTGCTCGGAGGCAAACCCTTATTTCCTGGCTCCCTGGCAGGAGAAGGACCTGCACTCAGGCCTCATTGGGCCACTGATCATCTGCAACCACGGGGTGCTGAGCTACGCTTCCAGGAGGCAGCTGGCTGTGCAGGAGTTCTCCCTGCTCTTCACCATCTTTGACGAGACCAAGAGCTGGTACTTCCCGGAGAACGTGGGCAGAAACTGCCACCCTCCCTGCCAGCTCCAGCAGGACAGCCCTGGCTTTAAGAGAAACCATTCCTTCCACGGTGAGGATCCTTGCCCTTTCCATCCCACAGCCTGTATTGGGATGGAAATAGCCCAGAGCCTTGAGCCCCTCCTGACTGCTGCCTTTCCCAGCCATCAATGGCTATGTGAGTGACACCCTGCCCGGGCTGGTGATGGCCCAGCAGCAACGGGTCCGATGGCACCTCCTGAACATGGGCAGCACTGAGGACATCCACTCTGTTCACTTCCATGGGCAGCTGTTCAACGTCAGGACTGGCCAGGAGTATCGCATGGGAGTCTACAACCTTTATCCTGGTGAGATGCAGCACAGGCACTGTGCACCCCCCTCTGCCAGGGCTTCATGTTCGTGCCATTAGGAAGTTTCTGTGGGGGAATACCAAGGAGGGGGAGTGGATCTGGCCTATTCAGTGGCATCCATTAAAGGCAGTAACTCCCCTCTGCTCTGCTCTCCATTTCTGGCCAGGTGTCTTTGGGACAGTGGAGATGTGGCCCTCACATGCTGGGATCTGGAGGGTGGAGTGCAAAGTGGGAGAGCACCAACAAGCTGGAATGAGTGCCCTCTTCCTCGTGTATGACCTGAGTGAGTGATCTCTTTGTGCCTGACCCACCTGGGCACAGCCACGGCCGCCGTGCATTTGAGCTTCCTTCCCCAGATCTCTCAGCACTTCTCTTGGGGTGATCCACGTGGGATCTTCTGGGTTTTCACTCTGAAAGAAAGTCACTGCTTCAGCCCAGCAGAGAGCACAGAGTCATGGACAGAGCTGGGGTAAAGGCTGGGAGACCAGCTTCATCAGCCTGCAAATATTTATTCCAAGAGCTCTAATTTTCCAAATCTGAGGGTCCCTGGACGTTCCATAAAATGCACTCACCCAAGCAAGTGCATGCATGGGTGGGTTCCTGCCCGTGCTGTCAATAAGGTACAGTGCCCAGCTGCCTAGCCATGTATCAGGAGGTAAACTCAGGCACAGAGCAATGACAGGAGGCAGTGAGTGATGCTGCCTGACTGCAGGTTGGTCTGATAGAAATAGCTCCAAGAGCAACAGCAAAATCCACAGATCTCTGATTGCACCCCAGAACAACATGAGTTTCTAAATCACCATGAGTAAGGACCAGGGAAGTGGTGTGGGAGAGTAGTATTTTATTTTATAACAGTCTCCTGTTTCTAAAAGAGTATTAAATGTCAGCCAGAAAACGTTGCCATAAGTTAAAAATCCTCTTAAGATTTCAATTTTGCATTTTCCCCAGGAGCATTTGACACACCGTGGAGATGCTAAGGTGTGACAAGTTGCTAATAATAATGGTTATTATAAGAGACAAACATCCCTGTGCTCAGCAGACCAGAAGGGAGACAGAGAGAGACAGGGGTGTCCGGTAGACTTTCCTTTAGCAATGTGATATTTGTTTTCAAAAGATGCTGCCTAGCAACAAAAAGGCACAGGAGCAAGATGTGGGTATAAGGAAGAGACATTTGTCAGCACTGTTGGGATGTTAGGACATGGGAATGAGAGGTCATGGACTCAGGGAAAGGAGTTTGGCAAAAGACTGCTGTATCTGATGCTGGAAGCTCTCTGCTCTTGACATGGTGGGGTGAGCAAGAACTTCCAGCTGTCCTGAAATTCAGGGATGGATGTGGAAGCCTCTGAAACCTATCCCTTGGTGTGAGAGAAACAAGCCTGGGAGCTCCTGGAGGCTTGCAAACCTCCCTGAGCCTGAATGCTCCCACCCAGCCTAGGCTTTTGTTGTCTAACCAAGTCTCCCTGGTTTTTGCCTTCCCCTGTTCCCTGCAGACTGCCGGAATGCCCTGGGTATGGCCTCAGGTGGCATTGCAGACTCTCAGATCACAGCCTCGGGGCAGTACGGTGAGTAGCTGGAGGGCAGGTGGGGTCAGGGCAGCTTCAGCCAGTACAGCTCACACCTTTGCCTGCCCCAAGTTCTGCTGCACTGAGTCCCTGCTGGTGGAGTCCTTCCTCCATCCATGCCCATGTCAGCATCCCAGTCAGGACCTGGAGCCTTCCCACATGGCTGGCCCATTGTGCCAGTGCTCTGCCACCCTGTGTGTGGCTGCTAAACCCCAGGGTGATCCTCTGGCCTAGTCCTGTGCATAGACCTCTCAGCGCCTTAGGCAGCACCATGGGCCAGCAGCACCCTTGTGTCTGTGCTCTCTCCCTGCAGGGCAGTGGGCTCCTTCCCTGGCCAGGCTGGACAACAGCGGCTCCATCAATGCTTGGAGCACCGACCGCAGCAACGCCTGGATCCAGGTAAGAGGGGCCTTATGTCTGGAGGCACCACTGGGGGCATTGCAAGGCCATGCTCATGCAGAAGGGCTCGTGGATGGGCAGTGCCTCCCCAGCTATATCCTGCTGTTTCCTCTTCTCTCTGAGAGGGGAGCACTAAGATCCTAATGGCAGATGCTCTGGTCACACTGCTGCTGGCCTGACCCCCATATCCATCCTCAGTGCAGCAGAAGAATCACTTGGTGGTCCAGCAGCAGCACTGCTGGGGATTGTGCAAAAACCCCCCAAAGAGCAAGGCAGAACAGCTCACCTCTCCAAAGACCTCTCCCCTGCCCCTCCCAGCTGTTGGCTGACTTGCACCCTTATGAGCAACTGTTTTAATTAGTTTCATAACCAGTGCTCAGTTATGTCAGGAGGAAGCAAGTTTGTGGGTTTGCAGGGCATTGCCTGAACATGGCTTGGGTTTTCCATCAGAAGTGAATCCCTGGCTCTCATTCTCAGGTGGATCTTTTGCATCCCACCATTGTTCATGGCATAAAAACGCAAGGGGCCCGACAAAAGTTCTCCAGCTTCTACATCTCCCAGTTTGTTGTGTTCTACAGCCTTGATGGGCGAAGGTGGAAGACATACAAGGGGAATGCCACAAGCACACAGATGGTAAGGTGACCTGAGCAGAGTGCTTTCCCTGAATGGTGTGTCCTGGGGTGATGAGGGCCGGGAAGATCTGTACACAAATCCCCTGAGCCCCTGAGATTAGGGCAGGAACAGAGACCATTCAGTGCCAGGTGACTGAATCTGCAAGGGACTCACTGTCTTATTTTAAATTGTCAGACTAGTCCATCTGTCTTATCTTAAATTGTCTGAGCTACCTCTTTCCACCATCTCAGGTGGCTGTGAGATTCACCTCTTAATGTTATGTTGCACTGTACTTAGAGCTAGGCATAAGATTCTACCTGAACATCTTTTTTGACCTCAAAGGCAAATTTGCCTTTCTAAAAATATTGTGCAGACGTAGATGATTTGGAGAATCTATAGTCACTAGAAAAACCCCACAACCTAAATATGCATAAGCTGGTCAATCCACTGGGAGAAGAGTAGCCAGAAAAGCCTCCATTGTGTGCACCATCTGTGGCTACAAATTTTCCCAGGTTCAAATGTTTGGACTGACTTTTTTCCCTTCTTTTTCTCACCCTTGTTTGGTGAAAATATAAAACCAAGTTAATTTGCACAGACCTGAAGTTTCTTCTTCTCCTTTCTCAGTGGCCCTCTCACACTTCTTTGGCCTCAACCTCATCTCAAATAATTTCCCTGAGTTGTCATTTTTGTAAGGATGGTGATAAGATACAGAAGTGCCAGACATGAATGTTCTTCCCCCCCAGTAATCCTTGTCCTGGCTACCTCTCTTTCCTCTGGTACAACAATCCTTTTCCTCCCTTTCCCTGCAGCTGTTCTTTGGAAACGTGGATGCAACTGGAGTGAAAGAAAACCATTTCAAGCCCCCGGTTGTGGCGCGGTACATCCGCATCCACCCCACCCACTACAACGTCCGGGCCACCCTGCGCATGGAGCTCCTGGGCTGTGACCTCAACAGTGAGTCCCACCCACATACCAACCTCCAGAGCTGGGCTCTGCTCTGCTGGGTGCCACCTCCACGTGTGCCAGGGCTCCCAGGCAGTCATGGAGGAGGCAGGAGGGAGCTGGAGATGGCGCTGAGGTGTTGAGGGAACAAAGCTGGAAAGTCTCATGGTGGCCTTAGAGGTAACAATAGCAGAGGGAGAGCCTGGGGTCAGCTTGCACCAGCTTTTTTAGTGAAGCACAGGAAACTTCCAGCAGCAGCTAAGCTGGTAGATGGGGAGCTGCTGCCTCAGTCTGGGGGAGCAGGAAACAAGTAGAGACGGATGTTGTTGGCTTTTGCTCTGGTTTTGCTAGTTGAAGGTGAGAAGGCTCTGATCAACAGTGCAACCTGAGGAAACACCTGCTCTGCAGCAGCTGAAAGCAGCACTGGCTGTGCTGTCAGCCCATGCCCCATGCCCCATGCCAGCTGGCTCTGAAGCAGCTGTGCACCCACACACCTGATAACACACCTGCCAGGTGTTCTTGTCCTTTCCCTGGAGACAGGTTCTCCTTATGTCTCCTTACACCACAAATTCTTCACATTCCTCTTAGATAAAATCTCCAGGAGAAAAGAAGGTGGGAGTAGTTTGACCAGAGCCATGCTGCACTCAGGGACCCCAAGCAGTGCAGGGACCATGGCACTGCAGCAAGAAGAACCTGTAACCAGGGAAAAGGGCAGCAGGAGCAGTGAGCAGGCAGAAGGCATCTCCATGATGCGTCTGTTCTAACCCCTGACAAGCATTGCCTCTCTCTTCCAGGCTGCTCCATGCCCTTAGGAATGGAGAGCAGAGGGATTCCTGATGAGCACATCTCTGCATCCTCCTACAGTGCCAACGTCTTCTCCAGATGGACACCTGCCCTGGCCCGCCTGAACCTTCAGGGCAGGACCAATGCCTGGAGGCCACAGGTAGCCTGTGCAAGGAGATACCAGGCAGGCAGCTGGGATTCCAGCAGGGCCCCTAGTCAGGGCTGTGTGGGAAGTGTGTGCAGCCACAGGCACCATGCAAGCTGCACACTCGCTGCCACGCTGATTTAGCACCCAGCAGCTCCAACCAGCTGCCTGCTAGGGCAGGGGAAGCAGAGGGAAGTGCAGGGCCAGCTTGGCTTCAGCTGCAATGAGTGTGTCATTCTCATTGCTGCTGGAGGGTTGAAGGCAGTCTGTCCTTCCCCAGAGCAACAGCCCCAGAGAGTGGCTGCAGGTGGACTTCGAAGTAACCAAGAAGGTGACTGCAATCATAACCCAGGGCGCCAAAGCTCTCTTCACCCAGATGTTTGTGAAGGAGTTTGCTGTCTCCATCAGCCAGGATGGTGTGCACTGGAGCCCAGTCCTGCAAAGTGGCAAGGAAAAGGTAGGCAGAGCTGTGGCCAGAGCTCAGGGCCACCTCCAGGGCAGCAAGCACAGCCCTTGGCAGCAAACATGCTCACAGGATTTCTTTCCAAGAGCAGTGAGCCAGGCTGTGCTTCTTCCTTCCTTAAAGCATTCCAAGGGATGTTTGTCTGGGTTAATCCTGTCCTCACTATGCCAGCAGAGAAAACTGCATCCCTGGCTTCTCTCTCCTCTCCAGATTTTCAAGGCAAACCAAGACCATCAGAGCACAGTGACAAATACCCTGGAGTCCCCTCTCTTTGCCCGCTATGTGAGGATACACCCCCGCCAGTGGCACAACCACATTGCCCTGCGAATAGAGTTCCTTGGCTGTGACACTCAGCAGGAGTACTGATGGCTGGAGGGCCCGGAAGAGGCACTGCCAGCCCAAGGACACACATCCCACCAGACACTGAGCCCTCCCCAAGGCTGGAGCCTTCCTTCCAGGGGCCTGGCTGCCCCTGCTGCTGGGGAAGAGAAGGGCTGCAGAGCTTCCCAATGGCTGGGTCGTTATCTGCCTTTTCCTGTGTCTACCAGATGCCATATACTCAGATGTAATGATGAAGAATTAAACAGTAATTTTCCAGTATCTCTCTGCACTTTTTCCTCTGCTTTAGCCTTGGAGTCCCCAGGGGCCCAGTCAACATTACCAGCAGCTACTAATTAATTAGCCCCAGAGCTTCTCTGCCTCGTTTTTGCAGGAGCTGCTCCTGCTGCCCTGGGGACAGTCCTGGAGGAGGAAGAGCAAAGATAAGGATGGGGGATGGAGGCTCCAGGCCCCAGTGTCCCTTTCACAAGGCTGGAGGAAGGCAACTCTTGCTCAACCTGACTCAGCACTGGGCTTTGGCCCTGCACTTCCCTTTGTCTCCTTTCCACAGTGCTCCTGCTGCTGTTGCTGCCTTGAGCAAGCCCTCCTTGTTCTCCACAGGAGTTCTGTGGGTGCCTGTGGCTCCCAGGGACCATGGTGGGTGAGCTGCCACCTTGGCACAATCCCCAGCAAGGTGTGCCATGGGCCAGAACCATCTTCCTGACACCTGTGCCTTCCCCCTCCCTGGCAGATGTTTTCCCTCCCAGGAATGATGATGAGCAGGGTGACACTGGATCCTGCCTCATTCCTCTCATGGGCTGGAGACCTTCCAGAACAACAGCCACTTCACAAGGGAGGGGAACACCTGGAGGGCTGCGGGGTCATCCTTGTTGGGCAGCACTTCTCCTCCAGCAGCATGGCAGAGCCTGTGCCATCCCAGCCCCGGGACAGTGAGTCCTCCTCCTGTGATGGGGGAGCTGGGTGGCCCCACAAAGCCTCTGGCAGCTGGTGTGGCAGGGAGAGCAGGGTTCTGAGGGGGCTTTGGAGAATGGCAGGAGTCAGCTGGGTGCTGTCTCAGTGGGATGGGCAGGAGGGCTGCAGCAGCCCAGCAACATCCAGTGATTGCCTTGTGAACTTCCATCAGAGTGGGGCAGTCTCTGCTCACACCTGTATGAGACGTGGCCTGCAGCAGGTCTGAGAACAGCTCTGCCAGAAGTACAGGGGACAGCTGTGGTGGGGACACAGGGCTGTGCCATGAGCAGGGTGGTTTTGTGAGGGATGGCTGCTCTGAGGCACCCAGCTCCTGCCTGCCATCAGCTGCACGGGGCTGTGTGTGCACAGAGATGCTCCCTCCACGGCCTGTGTCTGGAGGAAGAGAGACACATGCTGCAGACCACCCCCGTGGTGTGACCTGTCTGGGAACCCACACCCAGGGGAGATCAGAAACTGGTGTTTCAAACAAAAAACCCTTGAAAAAGCCTCATGCATCTGCCACATTCCACACTGCTATACAGGGAGCCTTTGCTGTGACCCTGGCTGTGATTACATTACAGCCCAAGCAGGAGATGCAATCACCCTTTGGCTTAATTGTATTCTGACAATAACCAGGCACAGAGGTGAGGAGAGGCTGCCTGGCAAGCACTGGGCTGAAGAGAGGATTAGGAGCCATAAGCTTCTCAAAGGGAACACCCCTGCCTGAGGCAGAGTAACCCTCAGCCTGGGAGGAGAAAACCTGCCACCTCAGGCCCTTCTCAAGGTGTCCTTCCTCTGCTCCAAGGCAACTCCATCTCTCCTGTGCTTCAGCCCAGATGAAGCATAAACACCCTTCAGCGTCTCTGCCAGTGGATGCTCGGGCTCATCTTCCCTCCAGAAAGAGGCTGCCATGTTGTGGCACATTTGTCTGGTGACACAGAGTTAGATCAGAGCAAAAGCTCTGTGCACCAGGGTTATTTTCAAAGAGGAAGCACAGCTGAAATCCCTGCAGGTGTCCCAGCAGCCTTAATTCACCAGCCCTGAGCAGCTCTAGGATGTTCTCCAGCCAGCCAGGCAGCAGGGAAGGGACTGTGCTGAGCAAGAGCAGTAGTGGGCAGGCAGGCAGATGTGTCTGAGCCTGCCAAGTTCTGGCATCCATTAGTGGAAGCATGTCTTGACATTTATCTTGTGAGGAACGGAGACCAGACGCTGTTTCCTCACAGCACGACGCAGATCTGAAATGCATCACATCCTCCCCCAGCCACAGACGTCTCTGTGCAGGGGAAGGGCTTGTCCAGCATGAAACCCTCTGCTTTTCAGCCAGGAGATGCCCTGCTTAGTCATGACCCTGCAAAGAGCCCTGCTGCAGCACGGGCTGCCTGGCTGATCCTCCTGGACCCCAGGGATCTTTTTGTCTTTCATGACTCAGCTGCCAGGGTTGCCTGGGCTGAGTGATCTGGTGCTCACACAGCTTTCTGGTCTCTCCAGGAAGACAAAGCACATCCTGGCTGTCTCTTTCCATTACAGCCCAAGCAGAGATTAATTTGCAAGCCAAAGTGTGTGTGGTTTCAGTGCTGAGCCCCAGCCAGATAAGCCATGGGCCAGAGAGGTTTCTGAATCTCCTTTCCGTTGTGCTGGATGGAGAGCTCTGGGTGTGCTCCCCCACCTGCATCAGTGGGGAATGTTTGCAGCTATTGCAGCTGTGCAGGTGGGCACCATTCTCTGAAAAAGTTGCCTGCACACAACAGAAACAGTATCAGGCTGAAGAGAGCACCTGAGCAGGGATCGTGGCCGATGGGGAGCAAAGCAGATTTGGGCAATCACAGCTTAAATCCAAACTCAGCCACAGAGCTATGGCCAAGCCCCTCACCACCTCCTCCTCGTCAATTTTCCCATATGCAACCAAGAGGGGATGAACAGACCTATACATGGTTTTTCTGTCTGTCAGATGTCTCTTATCACATTTCTCCCTCCTACTACATGTTCCATGATTAACTTCAGGGCTTGTCTCTGCTTTCTGTACCTCTTGCCTCCTACTCCACGTTTCTACCAGCCTGTTTCTAGCCCGTGAGTGCAAGAGAAGCCCTGCACCAAGGGGTCCTGCCTCCAGCACATCACAGAGCCATGCCCCACCAATCCCAGTGTGTGTCCACGTGCCCCCTCCTCCTTGCAGGCTGTTTCAGCTGCTGGGTAAGGATGCTACAAAAGTGCTCTGCAGAACCTTCTTGCTCAGCTGGGCAGGGATGGGGAACATGAGGCTCTGAGCAGCATTCTCCAACCTGGTGGGCACTTCTGCTGGGGCTGAAGGCAGCCAGGTACCCTTTGAGTTTTCTAGCCAAAGGGTAGTCTAGTAGTTTTCTGATTATTTTCTCATCCTAATCAGGCTGTCCAGGGAACTCCTGCAGACAAAGTCTGGGCCACAGGTTCCACCAGGCACAGCTGCAAAACATGGTCCTCTTAGCTGTCTTTTTTCTGCTCCTGGTATTGACTCCCCTGATCTCCTACTAACACTGCAATCCTGTTATGTGCTTGGTACACAGAGCTTGCTTAGCATCAAAAGCTAAATTTGATGAAGCCTTAGACCACAAGTTGTGAATTTCCACCCAGACAGGCTGAACATTTACCAAGTTAAGTAAAAGGGGGCCCCAGAACTGGTTTGAGCTGGAAGATAAGGAAGCAGGGAAGGCTGCTACCATCATTAGGTCAGCTGACACAGCAGTCTTAGAGATAAGAGAAGGAACAGTCCACCTAGAGACAGTGAGTGGACTCAGTAAAGAACAGGAATACCCCAGATCCTGATATTACTAGTGGTCAGAACTGTCATGTGAGGGGTGGGGAACAAATAAAGCTCAGACTTCACTTGGACCCTCTCATCAGTAAGACCTACAGTAAGGACAGAAATGGTTTGGCAAAAGCCCTTTGCACCATGCATAGCTCACAAATGCAGGGATTTGCCATCCCACCCATGCAGGTTGAAGGAGGTGGAAGACCCAGAACAGCTCAAGAAGAGGGCTGCCTTGCTGGAGTGCAGAGAAATCCCTGGGTCTCCTTGCCCTGGAGGTACCTGGAGCTCTGCACACCGGCAGAGCCCAGGATTGACCACGGGTTTGTGAGAGCCAGCTATGCACCAGTGCTGCTTTGGAGAGGTGCTCCTCATGCCCTTGCTGGGCCCCTGCCCAGAGTGTCCAGATGAGGGAAATGAAGCTGGTGAAGGGCCTTAAGAGGAAGCCATGTGGGGAGCAATTGAGATCCCTTGGTCCATCCAGCCTGGAGAAGAGACTGGGGACAGACCTCACTGCAGTTACAACTTGCTCATGAGGAGGGGCAGCCTCTGATCCCTTCTCTGTGGTGACCCGTGACAGGACCCCAGGGAACGGCTGAAGCTGTGTCGGGGAGGTTCAGTGGCATGTTAGGGACAGGTTCTTTCCCCAGAGGGTGATGGGGCACTGGCACAGGCTCCCCGGGGCAGTGCTCACAGCAGCAGCCCGGCACAGCTCACGGGGCGGTGGGATAATGCTCTGGGACACAGGGTGTGACTCTGGGGGATGTCCTGCGCTGGACTCGATGACCCTTCGGGGTAGCTCGGGCACAACCAGGGGCAGGCACGGGCGAGGGGCTGGCACGGCGCTGACGCCACGGGGACANCCGCGCTGCCGGGGCCAGCGGGACCGGCCGCAGCTGCCGCCGGGATGACCCTCAAGTCGGGGCGCAGCGCCGGCGGCGGCAGCAGCAGCATGAGGACGGCGCTCTCCGACCTCTACCTGGAGCACCTCCTGCAGAACCGGCCCAAGCCCGAGGTGAGCGGCCCGGTGCGCCCCCAGACCCCGCTCCTGGGCCCCGCTCCCGGCCCCATCCCCGCCGAGCCCCGGCGTGCCCCGCTCTCCCGCGGGCCCTTTGCCCCGCGCTCTGGGCCCGGCTCGGGCCCGGCACGGCTCCCCCGGGGGTCCCGCTCCATCCCGCACATGCAGGGGAAGGGTCCCGAAGGCAGAGACCCCGCAACCAGGTGCGTGCCCTCCGCCGGCCCCAGCGCCCCGGGAGCAGGGATGCTCGCCGGGGACGCGGAGTGCCTCCGGGGAATGGTCAGCTAGCGCAGCCGGCAGGGCAGAAGGAGCTGGGTCAGGGGAGGAAGGCTCCAGCATCCTGCTACGGAAGAGATTGTGCTTGTTTTGCTGCAAAGTTGTAGCTGGTCTGAACTGGAACTGCCGTGTCACATGAGCTGATTCAGCTGCCGAGCAACCTCCAGGTCCACAGCGTGGGCTGGAGGAGGGTGGGGGTCTCTTCCCCAGGGAAGGAGGATGCAGGCAGCCCTTGTCACGCGTGCCCCGGGGCAGGCAGTGAGCCGGTGACCGCATGCACAGCACCTCCAACAGAAGGAGAGCAGCAGCACCAGCCCTCTTGGTTCTGCGGGGTGGGCTCCTTCCTCACTTAGTGCTGTTTGGGGTAGCTTGGGCGCAAGCAGGAGAAGGTCGGCGGTTGCCGGTGTGAAACAGCTGGTGCTCTTCTCCCGGCACGGATTTTCAGCTTTGAAAAGGCGTCGTTGGTGAAGTCATGGCATGATGTGGCTGGACTAAGGTTTCCTTGCAACTGTGGGGAGCCTCTGAGAGATAGCAGGGAGAAAATTTCCCTGAGGTGCTGTCCTTGGCCCATCTTGTTGGACACTTAAACATGCAAAAGAGGGTTGTCAGTCTCACGCCAGTGGCTCATCTGCTTTTCCATGGTTCAACCCTGACATCGTGTTTTGAAAAAAAAAAACAGTAGGAAAAAAACAATTAAAGCAAAGTGTCTGGACCATGCAGCTGCTGAGAGGAGTTCTCCCATCCCTCTGCCTGCCTGGCTACAAACAGAGCAAGGGTAAATTGCCAGTAGCAGCAGAGCGTGGAAGGTGTAGGAGCTGCCCTACAGCTTCCTGGTGTTATGGTGTATTTATTTCAGTAGGGATAAAGGGAGAGATGGTGAACTGAGATCTGCATGAGGCCTTTTAAAAGGAGCTCTGTAGGGCTGGCTTCTGACAGTGTCCTGAGCTTGCCAGTCACAGGTACCCGTCTCCATGTCATGGGCTTGCAGAGATGGTGCTGGCCCACAGTGGCTGTGGCCCCTCGATGGGACAGCAGGACATGGCCCAGCAGCAATGTCCCTTCTTGCTGAGTCTACCTGGCTGCTCCTGGTCTGGAGTCAAACAGGGTGACCGGGAGGTTTCTCTTCTGCATTTTCTCTGGCAGAGCCACGAGCTGGGAAATGCTGTCCTGTGTTCCTCAGGTGGTGGCAGGGCATGCAAATCATGGCAAGTGGAAGCCATGTTATTGCTAGGAAACAACCCCAGGCCTCTCCTCTTTGAGCCTCATCACGTGCCTGCATATCTCTGCCATATCTCCTGACTGACAAGTACAGATTTACCAAAAAGGTGTGGGCTTTATTTCCAGCTGTGCACCTGGTTGGCAGGATGACCTTGGGCTTGTCCCTTTATCATCTGTGACTCAGTTCCCCAGCTGTAAAATGGGCAGCAAATGTGACCTTTGGGAGTTTGGTGGAGAAAAGGAGGGTACTTCTGGGGAGAGCTGATCTTGAGGGTGCAGAGGGAACACTGCATTCACCTCTGGGCAGCAGTTCGCAGCATCCAGCTGGCAGCAGCTCCAAAGCAGACTGAGGCCACAGTCCCCAGGATCAGCCACAGGTAAAACTCCATTGAAAGCTTAGCTAAACTTTTGGCTCTGACTAATTAAGTGGGGAGGGATGGTTCCAGCTTTTTAATCTCAGCTGTATTTTGCTGTGTGTGACAGCTACGGGGGAAAAGCTGTTTTGCAGAGCTTGTTCTGGAAGCTGGGATGGAGTGGCAGGGCAGCTCCTCCTTCTGTCAGTGTTGTGGTTTCACTGGCTGTCCCTTGGAGGTTACCAGCTTCACAAACACATCTGGAAGGCTGCATCAGCCTTTTCTGGTGGGAAGGTGGTGCCTCAGCAAAACTGACTGTGCTCCCTTGAAAAGCTGGCCCATCTCCATTGCAGCACTCTGTGATTTGGAGTCAGTGTGAGGGCACACAGAGCTGGCAGCACCTTCTGGCTGCCACGACCATTTTGTATCCTTCCTATTTCTCTTTTCCCCTTCCCACAGGGACCTGTTGGTGTTGCCGGGCCTTTTCCCAGTGTCAGCGATGTAATCCTTTTTGGTTTAAATGTTTGTTGCTTTGAATCTTGTTTTTAAACTTCCAGTCATATTGCTAGAAGGGGTTTTAGGTAAGATTGTTCCTGTGGCTGTACAGGCAGACTAGAGAAGTCAGTAGCCCCTGGCAGAATGAATTACTTCTAAATGCCTACGTGGCTGTTGGAGCAGCCCTAAAGCAGCTCCCAAACTCAATTTTTTGCTGCTTTGCTCTTTTTACACATTGCTGTGTTTTTTAAGCTGTACAAGACAGATGGACAGATCCTGGATGGGGAGGGAGGCAAGGCTGGAAGCACTGGAGGGTGAGAAGAGATGCTGCTGGGTCAGGACATCTCTGCACCAAGCAGTGCCCCAACCTCCCTGCATGCACCCATGGTGATTATAATGTGAGGGGTGAGGATTCATGGAGGGAGCCGGGATTTTGCTCCTCACAGTGTGGGAAGAGCTTGTCTTCCTGCCAGCCAAGAGGGCAATCCCAGAGGAACCTGGCTCCGGGGTTCCTTCTTGCATCCAAGCTGCTGTACTTTGGGGGCCAGCTTGGCAAAACCAGCAGTATTTTTCACCACGTCGTCACCAGGCATTCCTGTTTTTCCAAGGCTACCTGATGCTGAAGTCTCTTGGTTAGAGCAGCAAGGAGAGTCCAGGAACCAAATCTCTGAACATGCCCTTTGCACTGTAGGGCTTCTTTTGTCAAGTGCTGCTTCAGCCTCCTGCAAACAGGCTGCGCAGTTAATGTTTGATTTCCCCATGGTGTGCAGCCTGGTGGAGCAGCAGCCCTGGCAGACAGTGCTGACCCCACTGGGGGACAGGATGCCAAGTCCAGGGATCCTTTCCACATTCCCTGTTGGTCACACTGCCCAAGGAACTGGTACACTTCCCTCTGCCCTGGGACATGGGCTCTTGAGGAAAATGCTAACAGAGGGTTTTGCACCTCTGGCCCATGGAGCTGGTGGCTCCTGTATGCCTTGCCACTGCAGCAGGATTTGTGCAGGAGGATTTGCACCCTTGTCAGCCAGCTGCAAGGCACACAGGGCTGCTGGGTACTGGGCTGTCCAGCGCCCCTTTTGCACAGCTCAGCCCCAGCCTCCTTGCCCCACATCTGCCCCAGTGACAGAGCCCAGGGCTGTGCAGAGCTGGCAGTGGCTGGTGGCCACGAGCTGGCTCTCAGCAGCACTCACAGATGTTTCCTGTGGAGCAGTGCACAAGGAGCAGAGTCTGGCCAGTCACCAGCGTGACTCAAAGGCTCTTGAGGTCACAGACTATGCTGGGCCAAGCCAGCCAAGAGCGTGGCAGCTGCCAGGAGAGTGCAGGGCAATCTGGCCAGCCAGCTCATGTGCATGGGACACGAGAGCCACGCACGTCTCCTGTTGCTGGGTGCCACCATCAGGGCTGAATCTGCCACCCTGAGGGTCCTGCTTGTTCTCATGAGCTAGGCATTTTCCCATCCCCATCCACTGGCTGCCCAGTGCCATCAGCAAGGATGCCCACACCATCCCAGCATGGCTCTGGTGTTGGAGGACCCTTCTGCATTCAGAGTTGCCATCAAGTGACTGGTGGCCATCCCCAGGCACAGCAGCCAGTCTCTGGTGACAGATCTTGTTCTCCAGGAGTCACCAGGGTGACACTGGTGCTGTGTCAGCACCGAGGGCTGGGTTTTCCCCAGCTCTCAGCGAAAAGCAAAGGTCGGGGCCAGGAGGTCAGCTGATGGGGATGGTGAGGATGGGAACTCCCAGTCCCTGGAGCAGACTGTGCTGTGTCCTGGGTCATCGGGCTCTGCTGAGCCTAGAGGTTTGAAGCCAGGAATTGCATGGTCTAACACAAGGCATGACCAAGATAAGTATGATCTGTGCTGACTCCAACCACCTCATGGGCACTTTGGCCTCAGGTTGAGCTGGAGAACGTCCTTGTCCTCCTGTTCCTCCTTGCACCTGCTGGTTTGGCAGAGGGGGACAGCTGACAGAGAGCTGTGGGACAGCTCTAGGCACACACACTGCTGGATCTGTTCCTCTGCACTGCAAATGCTGTGGTAGCATTGTGCCCTGCTAGTGCTGGCAAGCCAGGCTGGGGGGGGTGGATGCAAGTTTTTCTTCCTTCCACCTGCAATTCCATGGCCTGGGTGCTGTTCTGGGCTGGGATTCAGCCTTCTCCATGTTTAAGCCATTGGCAGCTGGAGCCCACGTGATCGCCTTTTGAGGAGGAGGTTGGTTGGCACTTTTGAAAGTAGTTAGCTTAAAAATAAATCACTGCATCATGGGCACACAGCTCCCTGAGCCCTTCCCTCCCTGGCCCAGCCCCACCAGTGTCCTGTCTGGGTGCTGTGACAGTGACTGTGCCTGGTCTGTCCCTCTGCCAGCACCTTTCCTGCTATCCTTGTTAGTCCTGACTCTACAGCCCCTTTCTTTGGCTCCCTCCCTGCCTTCTGCCATTGCACAGAGCTGGATCACTGTCTCAGGCAGCAGCATTCCAGCACATCCCTACCAAAGCTCATATTATTGCAGTTTAGTGCCATGTCTGCAGCCCAGTAGCAGATGATCTTCATGAGCCTTCCCCTGGCCTGACCATATCTGCCTTCCCACCTGGCAGTGTGGGGCTGCAGCTTCTCCTCTGCTCCAGGCCAGGGCTCTGGGGTGGGTGAGAGTGAGCTGGGGCAGGGGGCTCAGGCTGATATTTCCCAGCTCCAGGCCCTGGTGCTCAGTTAACAAGTCAGGCTGTGGTGGGGAGAGGTGTTGGCTCTGCCTGTCTGGGCATGGCCACGTCGCTGATGCAGGGCTTGGTGAGGACCTTGCTGGGCATCCCTTGCAGCTTTGCTGGCTGTGGCTCTCAGCTCAGGCACTGCTGGGAAGGGAAGGTGCAGGCTGCAAACTGGGCAGCAAAGCCAGGAGTGTGGAGTGGGACAGTCAGGAGAGTTTGTTTTGCATCATGGGCTGGTGTGGGAATTTGTGCCAACAGGGCGGGCAGGGGCTGCAGATCGAAGCTGGTCTGGGTTTTGCTCAGCCAGCACTGATTTGGGAGAGGCTTGAGGAAAGTCCACAGCACTTTGTGACACAGGCACATTTGTGAGCTGCGTGGAGACATTGCCCAGTGTGTCTGAGGGATTTAACAGGACTGTGTCAGGCTTTCTTGGGCTGTGAGAGAGAAGCTCACCAGGCAGGATGGATTTGGAGGTCTCTGTATGGGACCCCAAGCACTCTCCATAATCCCTGGTGCCAAACCAAGAGCAGAGGTTTCCTCAGGACTGAAAGCCTGTGCTTGGCTTCCCAGTGCAAACCAGCATGAAAGGACTGGGAGCTGGGAAGGGGAATGGGATGTTTCTGGCTGGTTTGGGAGCACACTGTCTTCAGTGCCTGGATGTGTACATGGCTCTGCACCGTGTCAGTTGCCTACTGATGTAGGTCAGGAAAGGTTCAACTTGTACACTGAGCAAGAACAAAGCCAGTTTTCAGGGACGAGTCCTAAACTGTTCTGTTCACTTGGTGAAGATGTCCTGGGCTTTATGCTCTGAAACAAGCCAGCAGTGAGCCAAGTGCTGCTGTGGCACACAAAGGAGTGTTTGTGACTCTGCTTCAGAAGATCAGCTGTGGACTCTTTTGGCTTCTGCTGCCTGCAGCTTTTCCAAAGTTTTCTTACCTCCTGTGTCTCCCAGGCTGGAAAACCACAGATTAAACCCACACCCACATCTCCAAGGCTCAAGTTCTTCTGCTCCTTTTCTTTCCTTGCCCTTAGTGTCTTCTCCTCCCCTGTGCTGCACCTGCACCGCAGGCACCTTAACACACTTGAGCAGCTCAGCCCCAGAGCAGGGATCCGGCATTCCCAGGCGGAGCCCCTAAACCGTGGTGTCTGTTTTGCCCTGACAGGCCATGACTCAGTCCCCACACGCCTTGACTGAGGACATTTACACCAACGGCTCAGCCATGCAGGGCAGCCCCTCGCACAGCAGCGGCCGCGAGGTGCGCAAGATCCGCCTTGTCCAGTTCGAGAAGGTCACCGAGGAGCCCATGGTGAGAGCTGGCCAGGCCCCGAGGCTGGATGGCACTGGGGGGTGGAGGGGCAGGCTGAGCTGTGCCAGCAGGCTGGCCTCCAGGGAAACAGCTCACTGGAGATCTCGGCCACGGGAAAAAGGTGCTGGACTCTGCCTTCTGCCCTGGGACCTGAATGAGCCCCGCAAAGGGTGGTGATGCTTGTGCCAAGAGGAGCTGCAGCAGCCTGAGTTGGCCTAGCAGGTCTTTCCCCCAGCCACTGCACAGCTCACTGTGGACGTGGGGCTGGCGAGGACTTTGTGAGGGAAGGAGAGCTGTCCTGTCCTCCCCTGCAGCGAGCAGTCATGGATTTTCCTGTCTTCCAGGGAATCACGCTGAAGCAAAATGACAAGCAGAGCTGCATGGTGGCCAGGATCTTCCATGGGGGCATGATTCACAGACAAGGTAACAAGGCCTTTGTAGCAGCAGTGCATGGGGTGCAGGTGGTTTCTTCCCATGCAGCAGTAATGCAGGTCCTCAGCACTGCTGGCTTTCCCCTGTGACATGGACATCTGTGCCTGTTCCCCCCCAGGGGTGTGTGTCAGGAACTTGGGACTCACTGGTCTCTCTGCATGGTTGTCACATTAAAACACTGGAGGCTTTAGTGATAAATAAAGGTTTGGGGGAAGGGCTCTCCCAAAAAGGAACTGGAGATCATCTGTCTCTGTCTCATGATGGGGTCACTGTAAGAAGAGATGGATCATGCCCTGGAGTGGGGCAAGCTCTTCCCATTCCTAAAGTGCACAGGTGGGACAGGCATCCTGTAGATTGGCTCTGCAGACCAAAAGAAGGTGCCAAAAGAAATAAATAGGTGCTATTTTCTGGTTTTGGGTTTTGCCAAGGAGGCGTGGATACAAGATGTTCTGTGCTTAGAAGAGGCTGCTTTTCCAGCCTTGGATCCAAGTGGGAAGTCTGTGCTTACCACTGCCAAAATAAGACAGGAGCCGTTCCAATAACGCTACTGATTTTTAGTAGTATATCTGAGGCTGTAATCTACCTGGGTATATAAACTGAAAACACACAGTCAGGAATGCTTGTGTTCAGGGCTCTGTAAGGAGGTTGTGATTGGCTTCAGGTGAGGTGCTTGAGGTGGTTGTGTTTGAAACACTGGTGCAGGTGCTTTGACCAGTCCAAAGCCCTTTCTACACAGTGGAAGTCAGCCTGATGACCTTCGGAGTGGCTTGGCGTGTGTCTTGGGTGGAGGGGGAAGAATTCATTCCCCTTGTGCTTTCCTCCCATGTTCTCAGATAGCACCTGTGTCCTGGCCCTGGAGGCTGATGGAGCTGTGTAAATTGGGTTTGGTGAGCAGCTCTTGTTCCTCTTCTGCATTTTCATGTTTCTCACATTGCTGGCAGGCTCCCTTCACGTGGGTGATGAAATCATAGAAATCAATGGGCAGAGTGCAAGCAACCACTCAGTTGACCAGCTGCAGAAGATGCTGGTAGGTATCTGTGTGTGTCAGGGCTGTTCCCCCTTTGGGAAGGACCCCTTTGGCCTGCATGCTGTGAGCATTCACCCCCTCCCACACACCAGAGCCAGCACACAGCTGCCTACAAACAGCAGTGTGGTGTGGCAGAAACCATCCTGCATGCAGCGCACGTGGGGTCTGTGCTTGCTGCTTTGTGCTTGCTTGTTTCTGGCCAACTGGAGCAGCAGTGAAGGCTGTTGACTGAGTCCCTGACATGTGCTGATCCTGTGTGGGGCTTGGAAACCACCTCTGTTTGCCAGGGCTGGTGTGCAGCTCCAGCCTGGGGCTGGCCGCTCTTGCAGACCTGAGCCACACGTGCATGTCATGGTGGTGCCATTTGCCTGCTGCTGAGGTCATGATGATCCTGTCAGGTCCTTGCCAGAGACAGCTTTGGACAGGGCCTCAGACCTGCCTTGGGTTCATACTCTGATGATCCTGATCTATGCCCAGCATGTTACACCTTGTTGGAGGGAGGTGGTGCTGCTGAGGACCCCCACTAAGCAGGGGGCTTGGCCTTGCCAAAGTGCCACAGGATGTCCCTGCTCCACACAGCAGGACCAAGGAGGAGCTTGTCTTTGTTTTTGCCTCCTGAGAAGAGTGGTTGGCCCAGGGGGCCTCTCCGAGCCTCCACATGTGGTTGTCCCATGTGGGTGTTGTGATGGCTGTGAGGCAACAGTGCACTGGCCTGTTAGAGTGCTGTGCCTCTAATGCCACCAGGAGGGCCAGAGCAAGGGGCCAGCACGGAGGGAACCTGGAAGAACCAGCCTCTCCTCCCAGGCTCCTCACTGGAGCAGCCAGGAGGGAGATGATGCAGGTCTCCATGTTCATTCTGGTGGTGCTTAGCAGTGCCCACAGCCTGACCCTTGTGGGGCTGCTGGTGTCCCCCCATGGGAATGGGACAGGCAAGGGCAAGCACAGCTATTTCTGAGCAGGCCGTGGTGTCCCCCAGCACCACAGCACGGTGGGGTACCCAGGAGCCCTGCCTGTGCAGGTGCAGGCACTCAGCACCTCCCTGCACAGGTTGCTGCTGTTGAGCTGCCTCCAGACACCACCTCCTCCAACTCTTCTTTCTCCCCTTTGTTCACTAGAAAGAAACCAAGGGGATGGTCTCATTAAAAGTCATTCCCAACCAGCAAAGCCGCCTCCCTGCTCTCCAGGTAAGTGCAGCCTCTGGAGCCAGGGGCAGTGCTGGGGCATGGCTGTGGGGCAGGGTGGGACCAGAGCAAACCAGTGCTGGGGAGAGAGCTGTGCTCAGCCAGGGGTGCCAGGGCGAGGGGGTGGCTGCCTTGTCTGGGCTGCTGGAGGGACCTGTCCTGTGCTTGCATCACTGCAGACAGCCCTGTGTTGGGCCTGTGTGGGTGTAAGTACCCAAAATGTGTATAGGAACATGGGGCTTGGGTGTCTGAGTGGTGTTTGGGGATGGGAAAGCAGTGGCAGGGGCGCAGCAGGGAGCACCTGAGGGTCTCCTTCAGAGCCACGAGTGTTTGTGGCAGGGGCAGCCCCTGCTCTGGGGTCCCTGCTGTCTCCAGTGTCGAGTGCACCAGCCCCAGTAAAGGTGACGTCTGTCCGGATGCCCGGCCTGGGAGGAAGGAAGCAGTGCAGGGAAGGAAGGCAGTTCCTTGCCCCTGCTGTCACTGCCAGGGTCGGGGGCCATTCTGTGTCACCAGGGGGTGACATCTGCGTGGCTTTGCCTTTGTAGTCCTGCTCTGGCCAGAATAGAATAGTGGGGAGGGCTGTGTTCTCTGCCAAGACTCCAGGGCTGTGGTAGCTGGGTTGCTGTCTTGTCTTGATGCAGGAGCCAACCCCAGTGCAGCCACCTTGTCATGGACATGCAGGGGTGAGGCAGGAATTCAGAGGCTGGGGGCTGGATGGTGCTGGGATGGGCTGAGGGAGCACATGTCATTCTTTACCAGAAGTTCTGACTGTGGTGGCAAGTGTTGGTGGCTCAGTTTGTGCTGTCCCCAGTCCTGCTCAACCAGCTTTGCATGTGTGTTTTTTAAACACTGGCCCGTGCCTGTCCTTCCCTGCTGTCAGTCTGCCCTCCCTGTCCTGACCCAGCCACCTCCAGCTGGCCAACTCCATGCCAGAGGAAAAGAATGCAGTTCCTGGTTCACCTGAGGCTGGGAAAGACACAGGGACAATCCTCCTAGCAACAGGTGTACTCCTTCCTGCTGTGCCCAGTGGTGCTGGCTGCTCCCCAGAGCCACAGCTGTCCGTGTTTGTTGCAGTGCCACCACCAAGAGTGGACGGTTTCCACTCCTGGATCCCCATGATCACCTTTATTTCAGTGCCTGGCAGGCAGGATGGTGGAGATCTGGCATCATGATTGTCCCCTGCCCTGGCTCACAAGGCTGAGTGTCTCTTGGAGCAGCTCTGCTTGGGAGTATCCTAAGGAGAGGAAGCACAGAGCATTCAAGGCTCTTGAGATCGCCTCCAGCATATTCCCTGCAGCCCCTTGACTTCAAAAGACCAGGACTTCTCATGCTGGAGCCTGCCCAGCAGCTGAGGGGCTGGCAGTGGGCAGGCAAAGAGCCCTGTGCAGCTGTGGGGGATGTGTGCAGCTGTCTGATGCCAGCTCCTAACTGCTGTAGGGGGGTCTTTCCAAAGTGTCCTGGCTTGGGACACCAGTGCTGCAGGAGCAGAGAGCTCTGGGCAGGTACTTGGGCAGTGTCTGCTGTATGTCCCTCGTGTCTGTGTGGATGATCAGCTTCCTGGTGCCAGAGAGTGCTTTCAAAGCAAGCAGCAGTCCTCATCCTCAAAGGAGATTGCACTCTTATTGTTTTTCCTAATTTCCTTTTTTTTTTTTTTTGTGAGCGGTCTCATGTCACAGCTTGATCCATATGGTCTTTTCTGGCAGTGAGAGGGAACCATGTTTGTGTCCTGATGGCTCTGTGCCTCCAGCAGCACAGCTGAGGGAAATGGTTTCATGTGGAACAAGGACAGCACGGTCTACCCTACCAAGGGAGGATGAGTTCCCATGCCCTGCCTGTCACATCTGAGGACAGGACAGGCATCACCCCATGTGAAACTCTTTTCCCCCTTGCTACATGCTGTGTTTCTAGGGTAACTAAGCTAGGGTAATGCTCAGCATTCCCTAAACTCTGCTTTTCACTCCTGATCCTCCATACTCTGCCTGCTTTGCCTCCACTCTAGTCCTGACAGGCTCCTGCTGGGAGTGGGTGCTGTGGACTCCCTCCGAAGGAGCTGAGCAAGCAGAAGGGACAGGGAAAGCAAACTTTCTCACATCTTCTTGGTCCCCAGGGCTTCCCCAGCCTCAGGAGGGTACACAGTGGCCTGGGAAGCAACAGCAGCAGCTCATTTCCAGTTGCATGAATTGTAATTTTGTGAGAGTAGCTGATGCCAGAGGCACCAGGACAGACCAATGCAGGGATGGATACAGCACTGCAGCCTTGGCTCCCCAAAGGCCTCCTGCCATGAAGGGATGGCTCAGCTATGGGGAAAGGCAGCACAGAGCAGCAGAGATTGAGCCATGGCCTTCCCTGGGGTCCCTGTTGCAATGTCACCTCTGTGCTCACTCCACTGCAGACCCCAGTTGTGCACCACGTTGTTGGGACTGCTCTGTGGCTGGCTGAACTCACCAGCACTGTGCAGCAGCCAGGGCACTGCAGGGAGGCTCCATGGCATGTGTGTGTGTGTGCCTGGAGGCAGCAGCCCTGTCACCAGCTCCCAGTAAGGCCAAGATACTGTCCTGCTCCATCCCTCATCCACTCACCAGCACATCTCACTACAATTCCATGCCCAAGACTTCCCCCTAAGCTCTGTGCATCTCCTTTCTCCCCACACAGCCTTGGAGAGGAGCAGGGGCTTTGTGTCTGGAGCCATCTCTGCTTGGGAGTGCAGTGTGGGGGCCAAACTCAGCCACCCTGCATGGCCATGCTGACTCTGGTCTCCTCTCTCTTCTGCAGATGTTCATGAGGGCACAGTTTGACTATGACCCCAAGAAAGACAACCTGATCCCCTGCAAGGAAGCAGGACTGAAGTTTCAGATTGGTGATGTCATTCAGATCATAAACAAGGATGACAGCAACTGGTGGCAGGGCCGGGTGGAGGGCTCCTGCACTGAGTCAGCAGGACTCATCCCTTCTCCAGAGCTGCAGGAGTGGTAGGTCCCTGGATTTGCCCAGAAGGGCTGGATCTGGGAGTGGAGGGGGGAGCTGTGACCATGTTCTATCAGGAGTTTGTGTTGGGCAACAGCAGTGCCACTCTTGGGACAAGGAGGAAAATGTCCCCTTCCTGTGCTGCAGGGTGAGCCTTTGCCTGTGCCAGCAGCCAGCCTGTTTCTCTTGCATGTCTGAGGGACAATCCTGCTGCTGTCCAGGGCTTGGGGTGACAGCTGGGCCATGGTGGTGTCCTCCTCTCTTGGCAGGCGTGTGGCGAGTGTCACCCAGCCCAGCCAGAGTGAATCCCCAAGCTGCAGCCCCTTTGGGAAGAAGAAGAAGTGCAAAGATAAATACCTGGCCAAGCACAGCTCAAGTAAGTGTGAGCAGGGCAGTGGGCTCAATCCTCAGCCCTGGCCACCCCCCTGTCTCTGTGGCAGGACACAATCAGCCCAGCTGTGTCAGCAGTGGCATCTCAGGATACCCCACAGCTGTCAGCATTTTTTGAATCTTTTCTGCAGTCTTCATGTTCCTCATGTGGCCACAGCTGTGTCCCCATGTAGAGCACGAGGCCAGGGCTGGCTCAGCACTGAACTTCTGTGCTCTCCCCTGGTGACAATCCCTTCCACTCCTGGCTCTGTGAGCTCAGGCTCCCCAGCCTGCAACCCCCCAGGGCTGCTGAACACAGGGCAGGCAGTGGCAGTGCTGCTGCTCAGCAGTCAGGGAGCAGCCTGAACTGCTCCCACAGCTGCCAAGGCCTGTCCCTGGTGAGGCAAGGAACTGCCCCTCAGCCACCCGTGCAAGCACCCCGTGCTAAACTGAGCAAAGAGCTGGCAGAGGTGGGTGCCTGGGGACTGCTGCCTCCTGGCCCGGCCTGCAGCTCCAACCAGCAGCAAACAAGGCTGTAAATCACCCAGATATATAAAGCTCCTCCAGCAGCAAGCTCCCTGCAGCATCCTGCTGCCTCCACCGCAGGTCCTACTGTCCTGAGCAGAATTACTGAGCAAAAGCAGCCCTGGCTTCTTTGGCAGCTCCCCAGCACCTGCTGTGCCCCTCACCTGCTGCCTGCTGTTGGTGCTGCCAAACGTGGATGAGCTCCCAGTCCTGACCACTCCTGTCCCTTTGCCCTGGCTTTGGTCTGACACATGTGCCATGCTGGTGTGGCCAAGCCAATTCTGACCCCTCCATGTCTCCTTTCTCCTCCCCACCAGTTTTTGACCAGCTGGATGTTGTTTCCTATGAGGAGGTGGTGAGGCTGCCTGCCTTCAAGAGGAAGACTCTGGTGCTCATTGGTAGGTGCTGTCCCTGTGGGGACACAGGGGCTGTGTGCTGGGAGCCAGGGGAAACCAGGACTCCACAGGGGCTGGGGCAGCATGGCCCTTCACAGGCTAGAAAGGTCTGGGGGGCATTTCTTCAGCCTGCAGCAGTCATCCCCTAGGCTGACCCCCTCCTTGCAGCATTGTGCATGGTCTGGGCATCTGTGCTGCAATGCTGGAGAAGAGTTAATTCAGGCACTTGCAGCTCCTGGGTATCTTCATGGAAAATCTCTATTAAAAGCAGCTCTGCAGTTGCACCAAAGCGTGCACTCCCACACTGGGGACTGAGCACTGTGGACTCCACAGGCATGGGCAGCCCACCCCGTCCAGCCAGGCTGGTTGCTCTGTGGCAGCAGTCCTGTTTTCAGCTGGGGATGGAGATGAGTATCCCCAGGGCATGAAGAGCCTCTTCCAGGGCCTGAAGACATCACAAACCAGCTCAGAAAGCACATCTGGGGCAGAGCCCAGGCCAAGCTCTGCACTTTGTCAGACCCAGAGCTGTAGAGGGGCCCCAGCATCTCCCACCAGGCTGCTCTGAGCCCAGCTCCAGTGTCCATCTCTCTCTTTCCAGGGGCCAGTGGTGTGGGCCGTAGCCACATCAAGAATGCTCTGCTCAGCAACAACCCAGAGAAGTTCATGTACCCACCCCCATGTAAGTACCAGCACAGGCTGCATTTCCTCTCACCTCTTTGATCCAGGACCCTGTGACAGCAGGTGGGATGTGAGATGTTGCTCAGAGGTCCCCGTGTGCAGGGCCTCTCTGCCTGCAGTCTCACAGGGATCCACAGAGGCTGCAGGGCTGCTGCCACCCACACACACCTCACTCTTTTCCATCCAGGGCTTGTACCCAGCTGGCTGAGGTCCCTACTTGTCCAAAGCAGGAAGCAGTATAGCTTAGTTTTGATGCCTGCTCCACTCTGTTCCCCTCTCCTTCTGGGGGCCAGCATTCACCCTCTCTCTCCCTCCCCAGACACCACACGCCCCCAGAAGAAGAATGAGGTGGATGGGAAGGACTATTACTTTGTCTCCACTGAGGAGATGACCCGGGACATCTCAGCCAATGAGTTCTTGGAGTTTGGAAGCTACCAGGGAAACATGTTTGGCACCAAGTTTGAAACAGTGCACAAGATCCACCAGCAGGACAAAGTCGCTATTTTGGACATTGAGCCCCAGGTAGGGAGCAGGGGAAGGGGTGGGGGACAGGGGCTGCCACAGATTGAACTGCCTGAGTGCTGGCAGTGACTGTCCCTGCCTTCTCTTCCCAAAGGAAAAAACCAGCAAGTCCTGGGGTGGCATTTCCATTCCCAAGACATGGATACAGTGAGGGTGTTCCCCTTTTCCAGGAGTCCACCCAGTGAGCTCCTGTCCCCAAAGAGGGGTGTCCCCTTTAGCCCCCACTGCATCACAGGCAGCTGTGCCTGCTCCCAGCCTGGGGAAGGGCCACACTCTGCTGACTGCAAATCTCTCTCCACAGACCCTCAAGATCGTCCGCACGGCCGAGCTCTCCCCGTTCATAGTCTTCATCGCCCCCACAGACAAGGCAGAGGAGGTGAGTGGCAGGGTGTCCCCTCCTGTCCCCTCTGCCTGGGCTTCTTCCTCCGTGGCAGCACCTGCTGCAGCAACCCAGGGCTCCCGATCAGCACATTGCTGTCTGCTTGGCTTCTGGTGGTCCAGAACTCAGCCCAGACCTGAGCACAGGATCTGCCAATTCCTGCGGCTGTAGGCTCAGCAACCCTCATCCCAGCGGGGAGCACAGCCTAGCCCTGGGGCAGGACCATTTATCCTGCCATCAGCTATGCAAATAGACACACAAACAACTGCTCCTTTCATTCTTTGCCTCATTAGCATGCTGATCCCTTTAACGTGAGGATGAAAGCAGCACTGATAGCGCAGTTAACTCATTCAGTGCCAAGCATCAGGCTGGCAGCCACAGGCTGTCACTTCCCAGGAAGGCCCCTGGGTGCAGGGATGCTGCCTACCCTGCCCTAAACCCCAGCCTGGCAGGGAGATGAGAAGACAGAGGCTAACAAGAAAACCCAGAGCTGTGGTCCTCCTGGATCCAATGGCAACAAGGCCGCCTCTTCCAGCCTATTAAGTGTGTGTTTGTAAAGCTTAAGCTACAGCTAGTTTTCAGAGAGGATATTTATGCAGCCTTCAGAGTAAGTGCTGTGCAGGTATTTGGAGGCACATCAGCTGCCTGATGCAGCAGGCTGGGGAAAGGGCCAGGGGACAGATCTCAGAACAGAGAGGGCCACTCTGTCACCCACTGCTGCCTCCATCCAGAGAGGAATCACATCCTGCTGCAGTGGGCAGGGCTGCCAGGCACTAAATATAACCCTGCAGCTCAGCTCACTCTGAGGAGGGATGCAGCAGCATTAATGTGACCCTGCAGAGCTCACATGAGCAAAAACTGCTGCTTGTCCTCCCTCCCCTGTCCACCCCCAGCAGCTGCTGGCTTCATCCACAATGTAGGAAAAATTAATTTTATAAGAACAGATGAATATTTTTGGTAACTCTCAATACGAAGGTAGCCAAGCAGTATCTTGGTGTTTTTTTTTTTTTTTTTTTTTTTTGCCCCTAGGATAATAATTATATTTAAAGTTTGTCAGTGTTGAACTGAACACCTTAAAGACAGAAGCCTGCTGTGCCCTGAGGGAAGGTGTGGTATTACAGATAATACTGTGCCATCTGTAGTATGCTTTTAGTGCTGACCACTAAAGGTATCAGTACTGTGATACACACCCAGGTGGTCTAACAAAAAAGGACATAAAGACTGGTCTGATTTAGTCTATTAATATATTTTTAGGCCTACTTAATCTGTTGATAATAGATATAATTATATAAGAGACACGATAATTAATATAATCTAATAATACCCGTTTAGGTCTATTAATATCTGCACAGAGCAGAGCTCAGCCAGCACTGCACCCCAAGCTATCCCTCCCCCGTGTCTTTCAAGCTCCATTAGGGAAATATGTGGAAATGGTCTGGACCTCACTGTTAGGGCAGAGCTGCCCAGGGATGCACCCCTGGGATGCCCTTACAAGCCACACTGGCAGGAGGGAAGAGGCAGCTTTGCTTTTACTGTAGAAGTACAGCACTAGAAACCCTGCCAAAACCAGTGGAGAGGCTGGTAAAGCTCTGCCACCTGGTGCTCTTCTGGTCAAAAAGCAGTGGGAAGGGAGCATCCTGCAGGGATCCCACCTCCAACCCACCCTGAGGCCTGGTGACAATGCCCTGAGCAGCCTGGTGCTTGTGAGCCTTCTCCCTGGGAGCTGCCACAGAGCATTTTAAAGGTAAATATGAGAGCCAGCAGGTCTGGCCTCGCTCTAGCAGGTAACCTGATGCTCCCAGCACCACACAAAGTCCAGCAGAAGCCCCAGACACGAGCCCAGAGATCACACAACAGCTCCCAGCCCGTCAGATGAGCTCTAAGGATTCTCTGTGCTCTGATGCCTCACAGCCACTGGAGCTGTTTTGGTGCTGGGAGGGTGTTTCCTGGTTGGGGTGTGCTGTGGAGTTCCCCTCCTGAGCACTGTCCTGTCCCTTGCAGTCGGAGGCTCTGCAGCAGCTCCGCAAGGACTCGGAGAGCATCCGCAGCCGGTACGCACACTACTTCGACCTGTCCCTGGTCAACAACGGCGTGGAAGAGAGCCTCCAGCTGCTGCAGGAAGCCTTTGAGCAGGCCTGCAGCTCTCCACAGTGGGTGCCTGTCTCCTGGGTCTACTGAGAGGGCACCCGAGCCCAGCTGCTTCCCATCAACCATCCTGCAGCCACTGGGAAACACCTCCCCAGCTTCCCCTGCCCCAGGGCCCAGCACAACTCCCCTCCTCTGCTGCTCCACGGACATGGTCTCGGTTCACACACACTCACAGGGTCCCCACAGCTCCTCTCCTGGGGGAACAAACACGGGACAGAGGCTGCCTGGGGGCCAGGCAGCTCCTGTGGCACTGCAGGGCAGGGCCGTGGCTACAGCAGAGCCCGGGTTAGCTCAGAGCACAGCTCCCTGCCCTCCCCGGGCAAGGCACAGTCCTGCTGTAGCACCCAGCTGATCTTCCCTGCAGCAGTCAGTCCCCAAGGGAAGGGGCAGAACAGGGGCTTTTCCAGGCAGATGTCTCCTGCCATGGCAGGGATGCACACAACTCAAACCCTTCCCCATGTCCATGAGCCTTCAAGGAAGCCCATGGCTTAGGAGGCTTCTCCCACACACCAGAGCTCCTCCATCCAAGGCTTTCCTCTCACAAATGGGGAAGATTAACGTGGCATGGAGCATCCCCAGGCAGGCCTCACCCCAGCTTCCCAGGTGGGAGTTTTCTCCTTCACCCTATGCAGCCATAAGTGTAAAAACTCACTGTATTGGAATTCTCACCGTGCAGCTTGGATTGTTACTGCCTGGCCAGACAAACTGGGCAGCAGCTGAGCCAGTCCCACAGACCAAGCCCCAGAGGGACTCTTCAATGGGTAAATGACATCCAGCCACAACTATCTGTTGCATGCAGTAGAAAAGTGTCTACAAAGATCATCCAGGCATGTTTTCCAGTCTAGGGTGTCTCTCACTGTATGCAAATGTGAAAGCCATGCTCACCTGGGGGTTTGTACTGACTCCCAAGCCCCACACCACCATGTCTGGGAAGTATCACCACATCCACCATGTAGGTGAAAGAATCTCATTTGTGTGTTCAGTCAGCTATAGGGGCAAGGGGAAGTTGGTTAAACAGTCTTGTGCAATTTTTTTTTTTTGTAAGGATGCCAAAAATAAAAATCTATGTGCAATAGGGACCTTCGTTCTGATCCACTGCAGGGAAACAATGAGCAGCAATAAATGTGTGCTGAAACATTGCCATGGCTGGTGTTTTACCTCTCAGGCTGAGCAATGACAAAGGCCCTAATTATGATGGTCCTCATCAACATGATCATCTCTGCTCCAGCAGCTTCTTCAGGAGAGGAGCAGAGGCTAGGCACGTGGTAAAATCTGCCCCATGAATGCCACTGACCTTTTGGGAGAAGCCAGAAGAGTAAGAAAATCACCCGTTTAAAACCAGCTTTATTTCATTTTTGTAAAAAAAGAGTAAATAAAAATTGACTTTTTTTTTTTTTCCTGCTCAGGTTGTAACACCCACCAGCTGTCCCCACTGCCTGCATCTCCAGCACTGGAGGGGAGGACAGACTATTAAGACTAAAGCAATGCACGAGGTTAAACCAACAGTTAACAGGATCTCTGCAGGGATGAAACTCAGAACAAAACAGCTTGAGGTCCTTCCCCCTTTAAAGGAGCTAAATCCTGGCTCAGCACTCCCCCTGTGACAGAGGAGAGACCTCCTGCCCCCAGCAACTCATTCCTGATAGGTTAGCAACAAATTTATCTGAAACCGTTCAAGCCCACAGCCAGTGCCCCTTGGCAGAGCTGCCTCTGACCAAGCTTTTCCTCAGGAGGACTCCAGTCCCAGCAGCAGTAAGAACACGTTGGCCAGTCACCACCTGCTCTCATCCCCACCTCCAGCCTTCAGAGCACACTGGGCACCAGAACCAGGCAAGGCAACCAAAAGCTTTGCAGTCCAACAAATGGGTAGAGAAGAGCAAAGAGCCAGCAAAAGGGACACACTGCCCAGGTCACTGAAGCAGCTGGGCTTGGGAATCAGCAACACAATGAACAAGCATGTCCTTGTGCCATAAGCAAAAAGGAGGGATTAAATTTTCTAATCCTTTCATGATGAAGGTATAAAAAGGAGTGAAAAATAATCTGGGTGGACTATTTGTTCTCATGTAACTGAAGGTCTAGCCAAGCATGTGGCCAGATTAAAACAAAACACAGTCCTTCAGAAATAACTGATCTGACTGTCCCCATGCAAACCCATTCACATGGGTGAATGTGAATGGGCTGTGACAAAGCCACTCCTCCAGGCAGCAACACATTCTTTAACTGTCAGGTAACAGCTTCAGCCTCGGGAGAAAAGGAAGAAACAGGCAGTACATGAGGAGAGAGAAATATTATTCCACCCTCTCTAGGTGAAAACAGACCAAGGAAGAGCCAGAAGCCAGAGTTTCCCTGAAGATAACACTTCTGTTGGCATCATGGTGCTCAGCTTTAGAGATCAGTCCAGTGCAGGGACAGTGAGGTACCCTGCTCCTCTGGCAACCCTTAAAACAGGATGGAGAGGGGCACCTGAGCAGGGCAAACACCCACTCACTCATATAAACAGCAGAAAAGAACTTGGAACTTGCTGGCTCCTCTGCCACACAGCCAGTCCTCCTCAAGGCCTGAAACTCTTCCCTCCTTACTGATGAGGTTGCCTGCTTTGGACCCAGTTGCTTACTCCGAGCTCTCTTCTACCTCTTTTTGTTTCTTCTTCTTCTTCTTGCTGCTGGTCTCACTGGTCTGTGGAGAGTTTGGAAAGGTCAGGAAGCCATCAGGAAGGAATCCCCCACTGCCCCTTTCAGGAGGTACTGCTCCACCCCAGCCGCAGTGCAGGCTTCCCACGGCACACTCCAGCACTGTCCTGGGTCACCTGCCCTACCTCCCACCACCAGGTCAGTTTAAAATGCACCTCTAATACATCCTCCTCTGCTGTGGAAAGCCTGACATTCTGCAGACACACACAGCATTAATTCTGGAGGTAATCAGGGACAGACAGAAATCCCGACCATGTTTGGACCACACCACAGCAGTACCCAATTACATACCCTCTCTATTTGTTCTCCTCCACTCTCAGCTGCCTCTTTGGCTTTCTTCTCTTTCTTCCTCTTTTTCTTTTCCTTTTTGCTCAGCTCCTCTGGTGGTGGGGTGGCAGGGGATGGTGGGGTCACAGCTTCCTCATTTTCACTCTCTGAGTCTCGCTTTCTCTGTTGGGTAAACACATTGTCAGACACACCAACACCTTCCAAGAGAGCTCAGGTGAGGGGAAAACTGCCTGATTCAATACAGCTTCATTTAACAATAGGGTGACTTGCAGACTGTCCAGCATACACTGTCTAGGATTTGCTTCTGCCAGAATTGCCCCCTATATTTTTCAGTGTTTCCTGTATCCCAAATATTAGTTTAAACACTGCTGCACCTTTCCAAGGCCATGCAAAAGCCCTGAGTCAGGGAATTTTAGGGGCATCTCTTGCATGGACATTTCTGCAGCTCTGTAGTCTCCAAAAAGGTTCTCTGGCACAACAAATCTCTGTTGTGGCTCCACAGAATATATTTTTCTTGTGCTGTGTTTAATATGGCCAGGGCCAGTAACTTGGTGTTTGAGCCTGCAAATTGTGCCCTGGGTGGTGAGAAATTGCTGGAGCCCCAGGCAAGGAACTGTGAATGGGCACTTGACCTTGTGCCTAACAAAGAGCATGGAAGACCCTGAACTAAAAATCATCATTGCACCAAAATGCAGGTGGCAAGGATATGTGCAGATAATGGGAATAACAGGGGCATATAAAGTAAGAGCCAGAGAGCACTGGCAATACTCACTTTTGCAGCTCTGTCCACCTCTGAAACAGCTTGGTGATCAGCAGCTGCTTCTTTCCTGGAAGCATCCCTGAAGGAAAAGATCCCAAAGCTGCACAGGACAGTCGTTGCCTCATGCTGCTCTGCAGTGGAACAAATCCCTGTCCCCTCACAAGGGCTCTGTGACCCACCCCAGGAGCTGCCTGGGGCAGTGGTGTGGGGGAGCCCTGCAGCCTGCACCAGGGCCAGCTGGGCTGGGCAACAGCACGGCCTCCCCCATTTACTTTAGCAGACTGACTCCCTCTAGAACCACCACAGGCTAAAAAGGGATAACTGTCTGCTCAGGGCCTTTCTTTCCAACATTGCCCAAGAGCAACAACACTCCCAAGAAATGCAACTGCGTCCCACAGGTCCAGACGGCCTTGGGCCAAGCCTGACATGATCCCTGCACAAACAGCAGCATCCAGCCCTTGCTGCAGGTCCCTCTGAAGAACCCTGTGGGAGCCACACACCCAGTACCCACCTGTAATCCACATATTCCTTCTTCCAGGACTCTGGTGTGCTCTCATTGGGTTTTCCATGCTTGTCCAGCAGACCCTTCTGGATCATCATCTTCTTCTGACTGGCCTGAAAGCGAAGTGCAACAAGTCAAACTGCAGCTCCAGGTAGAACAATCCTCCCTCAAGCTAAGAGGAGGGACTCCAGCAAAAAGCCAAGCCAACAACTACAGCATTACCTATTTACCACTGTTCCAAGGACATTAAAACAAATGAGACAAAACATCCCCTGCACAAAAGCCTTTATCTCAGACAAGAGGCATCTTTATCAGTAAATAATGGCTAATTTGATGGGGGAGTCACAGCAACAGTAATACAACTGCACATCTTGGAGTCTGGATCTTTGACTGGGTTATTCCAACTTAATGACCTGCAGCGTTTGAGCTGGATCACTTCTTAGTGAGTTTTTGCAAAGGACTCTAAAATGCCTGAACTGTCCTGCATTACCCCACCTTTGCTGTAAGACAGATGTGTAGGCAGCCTCAAAGCTTTCACCTGAACCACAGCAACCTGACACTGAGTTTTGAGTCCAGCCTGGCTGCTGTTCAGCTACTACCACATGCCTGGGGTGGGAGAGGAACCCAACGCTGTGTGTTCCCACTGCTCCTGTCCTTCAGGCACAGTTTAGTCTCACAGACAAGCATGCATTTAAGCAGTGTTGCACCAGAAGGAAAAGAAGCTCCTGCCCAGCCCCTCCAGAGCCATCAGCATGGGGTGATGGATGAAGGTCATCTTTGCACAGAGTGCTAATGCCATCCACTTCACATCATTTGGCTCTTTACCAGAGGAGGGCTGGTGCTGTACAGATCTGAGGAGCCCATGCCTGAACACCAGCAGTGGCTTCCAGGCTCTTTTGGGAGGGAAAGCCTCACTCCCACCAGCACTGGCACTGGGAACTGCCAGCATCATAGCTCCAGGAGACAGAATTACAGCCTGAAGAAGATACACGCACACCTCTGCCCCAGAGTCCCACATCCCAACACCTGGGCTCCACCACTGCCCTGGGACTGACCCCACGCCCACAGCAGCACTCACCTTGGGACCCAGCCCCCATTTCCTGGGATATGTGTCCCTTTCCATGATCACTCTCTTGATCTTTGCCACGATGCCATGGTCACACGTAGAAATGACTGCTGTGGTCATCAAGGCAATGGCTGCAGAAGCAGGCATGAAGGTCAGTAACTCCTCAAGAGCAGAACTGTGACAGCCTGTTCTGCCTCTGTCAGCACAAAGACCTCCAACACCCCCGACCAGTGTCACCCCAAGCACTCACTGTCACACAGCTTCTCTGAAGACCCTGGTTAGGACTGGGCACCCTTTCAAGTCAAGCTGGCCGTTGCTGGAGTCCCTTTGCACTGATCTACCAGGAGGTGTGATGTGCCAGTGGCAGCATGTGATCAGACATCATCCCTCGTCCCAGTGAGGATGGAGCCCCCAAAGAGGGGCTCCAACCCTGCCAGCATTGCTCCCCTCCTGCAGGCAGCCTGCCACACAGCACAGCAACCCCCAGCAGCACACTGGGACACTGCAGCGTGTCTGGAGGCTGCACAGCACCCAGACCCTAGAACAGGAGCTGGGGTGCTGCAGGAGGGCAGCTCCACTGCACTCAGAGAATGGATAAACTGTGTCATCACCTCACACACAGCACACCTGAGCATCACACAGCTGCTGAACCCCTCACACCTTGCCAGGACTGATGCAGACCCTGTTTCTTAACATCCTGCCCAAAAACAGCTGCCTTGGGCCCACATTCCCTATCAGGAAGCACTAATTAAACCTTCTGCACACGGGAACTAATTTTTGGTGCCTTTACTGTCACAGAGTCTGATATTTCTGCAGTTAGCTGGACACAAGGAGGAGGAGGCAGCATCTCATACCTAGGCAGATGGCTTCTCCTTTCGTGGTGATGACAACAATCTCCTGATTAAGCTCAATCCCATCCTCATACCGCAGAACACCGGGCAGCATGATCTTGGCTCCATAGCAAATGGCATTAACCTGAACAAGTGGGCAACAGAAGGGTTTAGAAACTATTATGACAATCAGAGTATGAAGCATCTCTAATTTTTAGCTTCCCACTGCCATTACCATCCCAGCAATACCATCCCCGAGTCACTATTCACTTTTGTCCACTACATAAACTTGGGAGCTTTGGAAGGAGAAAGCAGAGCACCTATCACAGCAAAGAGGTGAGGCAGACCTTTCATAACCATCAGCATCCTCCTCAAGCAGAGGATCATCTGTCATTTAATTCATGGCTCCTGCATCTTAGTGCTGCTCTGGCAGCAGCCCATATGAGGTTCTACACACGTCAGCATCAGAGCCAGACATCACACGGCTCCCTGTGTATTCTACCAGCTGCACAAGTCAGGAGGACCCTTTGCAGATTCTGTCTGTCCCCTGGCAGTGCCTCAGGAACTCACTGCACTGTCTTTCATGACGAGCCTCTTGTGTGAGGTCAGCAGCTTCTCCAGGGGCAGGATGACCCTCCGCAGGTAGCTGTCATCCTTGTTGTTGTCGTACTGCCACTGAGCATCCAGCACGTCGTGCATGGTCACCATGTTGTCCTGCAAAGACAAAACCCTTCTAAACTCTCCCACCAGCCACCAGCTTCAAACATGCACAAGATAATAGCTGAAGTCCAACAGCGAATAGTGTTTGAAAAAGGGAGGAAAACCAGATGTCCACCATAAGCATGAAAACACAACCTAAAAGAAGAAAGAATATTTTCAGCTTGAGGTGAGCCTGGCTTGAGCTACCAGACTTCAACTTTCCCAATCTCAGACAGCATTTGGATCTAAGGTCTGCCCATATGAAACCTAAATATGACCTAAATCAAATTCCTGGGGCTCCTAGACAAAAGTTAGTGAGCAGAAGTCTAAATTAGCCAGCTCTTTAATCTGTGACATGGAATAAATTCTGAGGCAGCTGTGAGCACCCAACACCTGGAAATCAGAAATTGACCCGGTGATTACAGCTGTGCTGTAAGAGCACAGATGGGTGGGGAAGCACTTGCACTCTGATACAGCTGCTTAGCAAAAAAAAGAAATTATTTCTGGAGTCTGGAGCAGCAGCAGGATCCGTCTATGACCAGAGTGAAAAGACTGTACAAGTGTCCAAGATCACACAAGACTGCATTTCCCAGGCTCATTCCAATGAACTGCACTCCCTGAGCTGTGCTGACTCCAAGCAGTCACTTCACACTCCTGACCTCACGGGACAACACTGGGGTCTGTAGGCTGAGAAACACAGGTGACACAAAACAAACTTTCAGCCACCACAGTGCACTTCCCAGTCACTCACTGTCCCAAAGTTTAATTACCAGAACAGGAGCAACATCCTGAACTGAACTCAACACTTTGGTTACAGACCATCTGCAGCAAGAGCTCTCACTGTCTGGGGCTATTCACAAAACTCCTCCCAGAGCCTAAACCTCCTCCTAACCCTGTAAAACCCACACAGTCCCAAGGAACTGGTACAATTGTGACAATTTGACAATTTCAGGTGGGCTGGTTATAGTTTGAGGTGCCACTGTACCGTCTCTCCCAGGATGCCCGAGCGGACTCGGCGGAGCTCTTGCATCTGGCCCCCCACACCCAGCAGCAAGCCCAGGTGAACACAGAGGGTTCTGATGTATGTGCCTGCTTCACAGCTCACCCAGAAGATACCTGAAAGGCATGACAGCACAGAGAGTTTTTAAGCAGAAAATAAACCACATCCTTCAAGAGAAGCTGTACGCCCAGCCCTTCCCAGAGCCATCAGCATGGGGTGATAGATGAAGGTCATCTTTGCCCTGAGAGCTAATGCCATCTAATTGACATCATTTGGCTCGTCTGTGAAGGGTGCAGCAGTACAAAACGAGATGGGATTTGCTTCCCAGCACACCAAAGCAATGCATGAAGCAGTTACTGCTGGACAACAGAGGATTTAGGTCTTAAGACATCTGCCAAAAGCAGCCCGTTTCACAGAAAATTTTATCAGTTGTCAGTTTTAAAAGGAAGAAGGTAGGAAAACCCTGTTTTACCTAATCTTCTCTCAGGATCATACTCCACCAGCTTGCTCTCATAGATGGTTCTGACTCTCAGCTGTCGTTTGACAGCAGCAATGAGGGGTGGCCTCTGGAACAGGGCACCTGTCAGGGTTTCTATGGCCTGAGGGAGGAAGGAGAAGCAAGAGTTTACACCTGTACTCTAATGCAGGAGCACCTTGGAGTCTGCAGCGATTGTGCCCACTTCCATGAGCGAGAAACCACAAGGTTTATCCTGATTTGGTGATGCTGTATTTAATAAAGCAAACCCAAGCCAGTGAGCACAGCCAGGATTTTTCCATTTGATGGCAGCATGTGATCAGACATCATCCCTCGTCCCAGTGAGGATGGAGCCCCCAAAGAGGGGCTCCAACCCTGCCAGCATTGCTCCCCTCCTGCAGGCAGCCTGCCACACAGCACAGCAACCCCCAGCAGCACACTGGGACACTGCAGCGTGTCTGGAGGCTGCACAGCACCCAGACCCTAGAACAGGAGCTGGGGTGCTGCAGGAGGGCAGCTCCACTGCACTCAGAGAATGGATAAACTGTGTCATCACCTCACACACAGCACACCTGAGCATCACACAGCTGCTGAACCCCTCACACCTTGCCAGGACCAGTGCCCAGCACTCTGCATGCCAGATGCCAGCGTGGCTAAGAGCACATGAGACTTACCCTGGCCAGCTGAGCCTCACTTTCAATGGCATTGTGCAGCCGAACAATTCCCACATACTCTTTGCCTGAAAGAATGACAAGAGCAGTCAGGAGTGGCCGCTTGCGTTTGATGTTGACCTCAAGGTCCATCCTGCTTCACAGGCACACATCCCCAGAACCCTGAAATCCTACCACCTCTTCTAGGTAATGGGCATGGCTTATTACAGTTGGTTATTCTTCCAGGGAAATAAATCTAAGCTGTATTTACTTCATCTCTGACTGGTAGAGGCTCTGGCAGTAAGTTCACCTGGTACCTAAAATCATGTCAGAGGTGTTTTCACTGACTTATAACAGACCAAGCACCAGAGAAGCAACAAAAAAAAACACCTGAGACAACACAGACGTGGACTCAGTGGCTTAGAATAACATGCAACCCTTAAAGTCAAGGCACTGAAAAGCAAGGTTGGCCTCTTCAAGTTTTAGAAACCTCCGTTTTGTCTCCAAAATCACTCCACACGCCCCCAGTCGCTGCAAATGGCCCTGAGCATCAAACCAACCTGCGCTCTGCTGAGATTTGACCAGCCGTGTGGCCCTCTCGATGCACACAATGAGGCACCCAGTCACCTTGGGATCCAGGGTGCCACTGTGCCCCGTCTTCTCCACCCGCAGGATGCGCCGGATCCACGCAACCACCTCGTGAGAGGATGGATTGGAGGGTTTGTCGAGGTTAATAAAGCCAGACCTGCAGTGCAAAACGGCAGGGAATGGGAGCTGAGCATCAGGGCAAATGCAGCAACAGTGCAGTAACTTTGAAATGCTGTCCTGGCTGCAAAGAAATGTATTTCTATACAGCCAGATAAGCAGTGAGCCTCCCAGCAGCTCTCAGTGAGCACACTGACTGCTCCATGCACAACAGGTGACATAATCCATGGTCAAGGAATTCTCCCCTGCCTTATCACTACCCTGCACTTAAAAAACCACAAATTCTACAAACTCCAAGCAGTTTCAAAGCCTAGCAAAGGCCAAGGGACTTTTCCAGAGACCCCAGAGAATTCCTGAGGTGGTTTTGCATGTTCACCCACAGACCTGCTACAACCCCAGAATAAAGAAAACTTTATAGGGAGAGATCAGTGGGTCCTATTTAAATGTTTGGCGAGGCACTGAGTGAAGAAGAAAGATACAAGGGGAATCCAGACAGAAAATATTCTGAAGGTATTAAATGTGAAAGAAAAATAAACCACTCTGGCCTGTATTGCACTCACCTAACATAGTCGGAAATCTCTCTCTTCAGGGGATTAGCACCAGAAGGAAGAGGTGTGTAGTGTGCTGTTCTCACATTTAACTTGTCAAAGTTCTACAAAATCCAAGCAGAAGTTTTAAGTCTTTTTAAGACTCCTTGATTTCAGTATTGCTGTGTTGCAATACATCTCCCCAGATATACCAAGTCTGATTTGTACATTTAAGTGATAGAGCCACTTCCAAAATGAAAATGACTCAACAATGAAACCACGATAATATTTTACAAAAAAAATTGAGAAAACCAAAAATCCTGGTCTGAAGGAGATGGGAAAGCAGCACAATATTGACAATGCAGGATAAATCGAGCATCCCCCAGAAACTCAGCAGAAGCAACCTGGAAGTCTACACACGCCACAGGCCATGGTCAGACCCAAATTAAAAACTCAAGATTTATGGTGGGATCTTTCCAAGGCATGGAAAACTCACAAAACTTAAACGATACCGCCGGAGAGACTTTGTAACACGATTTCTGCAGGCCGAGCACGTGTGCCGCTCCCTGCAGCGGGGTTACACCTCCAGGGGCAGAGGACAAAAGGAGCGCGAACACGAGGTTGAGCAGAACCCGCCCTACCTTCAGCAGCAAGGGCCACTGCGACGTGTCCAGCTGGGCCACCCGGGACTCGGGCTTGATGAGAAAGTCCTCGGTGTGCTGAATCTCCTGTGTGGGCCAAGTGAAGCGGGATCAGAGAGGGGGAAGCCGGCGGGCCGCGCTCCCGCCGCCCCCTCTCCACGTGGCCCGGGAGGCTCCGCCGCCGCCACGCGCGGCGGCCGCGCTCCCGCCAGGACTGAGCGGGGAGAGCCCGTCCCTGCCCTGCCCACGGTCCCCGGAACGCGTCCCCACGGATGGGGCTGGGAGAGTCCCCCCGGCACGGCCCGATACACGCTCACCGCTACATCCTCATCGGCGAGCGCCCGCTTCTCCTTCTTCCGCCGCTTCTTCACGCTGGAACCTGCGGGAGCGACAGGGCCCCGCGCCGCGCGTCACCGGCACCGCCCCGCGCCCCTTCCGCCGCCCGGGAACCGCCCCCTGGGACCGGCCACCCCCGAGTTACGGTTCCAGTAAGAGTTTCATCTGTTGGAATTGAAAAAGGACACCGATTTAAGTAATTTCGCCGCGCTGATTTCTAGTTTTGCCTCCCGGCTTGGCGCATCCACGGCTAGCTTAGCCATAAAATAACATCCGGTTCGGATCTGAGCCTTTCTCAACTACCATTTTACCTGGTCAAAAAGAGGCTTGTGGTAATTCAGGCTTCCTAAAATTACCAGCTTCTCTGTTTGCGTTTCAGAGGAGAAAATTTTAAGTGTGGAAGGTGAAAAAACCTTGAAAAACAAACACTGGGAAAGCGTTTGAAAAAACTGCTGGCTCCAGACCCAAATATTAAAATCAGATGTAGTACCACTGTTTTAACAGAATTACCTCTTACACCTAGCTTCTCCCCCGGGTGTACAAACGGGATTGCCTTCTTTCCTAAAACCTCAGCCTCTGCAGGCAGGGTCTCTGGAAGTGCTGGGTCAGAGCGTTTGTTTCACTGAGCAGGAGCTGGGTATCCTAGAATTGCTCTTTATCCACCCAACGTGCACATTCTCGGGGCATCTCCAGCTCCCAGGATAAAGCCTGCCCTGCCTGAGGTTGTATATTAGCACCGAATTCACCAAGGCCTGTACCCAACAGCTGAGTGCACCAAAGACAGCAGGGTCGTTTCTCCTCTAAAGACCAGCTGCCTTCACCTAAAAGTCCCAAGAAGCAGAAGGCAAGAGACAGAACCGCCCAAGAGCAGATGGATAACTGAAAAAAACTAAGCTAATAGTCCACATTCCAATAACTCGTGTAACTTCACCACCTCCACCATTAATTCCGTTCCCACATTCCCTCAGCTGTTTGTCACTGTGCAGGCTCAGTTCTCTGGGTTGACAGCTGCCAGAGAGAATGGAGTCAGGCCACCATTACCCCAGGAACCACTTGGAGGTCAGTGACCAACTCCTTTCCCCCACCACAAAACTCAGAGCCTCGTGTTGGTTGCAGTGGCAGTTGTTTTCAGGACGTGGAAAAATGAAAAACTTATTTTTATATGGCTTTTTGTTTGTTTTTTTTAGAAAAAGTGCCTCTTAACATTTGATTCCTAGATACCCAAACCCCCCAACACATGCAAATTGCAGCCAATCTTTTAATGAACTTCCTTCTGCCCTGCAATAGCCTTTCTGCTTTAAGGTTACACTTTTTCCAAGCATGACAACTTTCAGTTCATACAGTGAGCAGTTTACTTATGACACAAGTCAAACATGTAGATGAACGCGTTCTCTCACCAACCATAACTTCATTGCGTTACAGAACTCGTATTAAAAATAAATAACGGAATAGAGTCTCTGCTAGCACCGGCTGAAGCGACCAGTCCGACCTGTCCCTGCGGGCGGCGGCGCTCAGAGCCCCTGTCCGGCGGGGCTCAGCATCTCCTGCAGCACCAGGTGCAGCAGATGGTTCTGCTCGGCGCTCAGCAGCGGCCACAGCTCGGCCTGCAGCGCCTTCAGCGCCTCCGCGTCCTTCTCCTGGCACGCCAGCACTGCCGACTGCAGCAGCAGGAACAGCTCGGCCGGCAGGTAGCTGGCGGCCGGCGGCAGCCCCCCGCCCGTCCCGGCGCCGCTCCCGGTGCCCGCTCCGCCGTCGGGCGCCTCCCAGCAGTACTGCTCCAGCGTGCGGGCGTGCTCGGGCAGCAGCTTGGCGGGCGGCGGCTGCAGCAGGAGCAGCAGCAGCACCCGCGACACCTCGCAGCGCGCCATC